>CAWUFW010007959.1:600000-945699 GCA_963921515.1 Calotriton arnoldi
GTATTTGATCAATTCTCAGACAGCATCCCGGTCTCTCAGCATCTCTGCATCTCGAGCTCTACTTAACTAACTAATTAACTCAATTATACCCTTCTAACGGTAAACACCACCCCTAAATGTTTCAAATTTATGAAACTTCTAATTATGATTGGACAAGCAAGGGGGGATGATCATCACACCATGCTAAGTTTTAATAATTTCTCTTTAGTCTATTGTTCAGTGTTCCCGCCCCTTAATTTATTTTCCCAAGCTTTATTTCCCACCCGCATTTCACATCTTTATCAATAAAAAGAATACATTTAACAGTTTTCTTATTCATCCTGCAGGATGTCCATCACTTTCACAGGACATGTTGCGAACATGGCCTTGGCTGAGATTCAAGTACATCATCATGGTTCCTGGCGGGTTACGATTGCGCGGGAGTCACATGGGGTGTGGACTTCAGCCACCCTCAGAGGCCCAAATACGAACTAGTAGAAAAGTTAGAAAGAGACATGTTAATTTCAAGAGTAAAATGATTTCACTGTATACCACCTATCTCTACTCTAATCCCATTTACTTATAAAAATCTTTCGCATTGGCATTTTAGTAAATTTGCATGTTTTAGTTTCAGCAAAAGCAGGTGCTTAACATGTGAGTTTCAAGCAGCCATCTTAGAACACCTGCGCAGCTGCAGAAATTTCCCTCCAAGCGAAAGCGCGTCATACTGCGTAGAGGCAGTTGACGCATGCGCAGTAAAGATTCCCACGTTAGCAGCCATTTTGAGTGTCACTCTGGTTACTTGTTAGTAAGACACATACGCAAGCTTCCCCTAAGCTATATTTGTATGAAATGTAGTGCATATTAATCTTTACAGACATTGATTAGTACAGTATTACAAGTTATTTGTGAGGATTGCATCCGAGCAAGTCTCTTTTATTCGAGTCCTTGCTCCATCACTACCGGGCTCATCAGAGGAACAAAATCAAGAGCAGGCAACTCCAACAAGCCTTAACTACATACAGGATTCCCTGTCCCTAGCCAGACCAAGCATTATTCCAGGTCTCAAAACAACAACAGGAACACGTCCGGCAAAGGTGTACATCAGCACCCAGGTAATGGCAGGCATTTTACAGATGAATACTGAGGTACCATCTCAACCTCACCCAGGAACGGAGAAGAAGACAAGAGTGATGAGTATACTGAAAAGGAAAACCGGCATCCAACAAGGCAACATCTGGAACCACTCATCTAGCTTAAGCTCCGTGTTAGGCTCAGAAGATCGGATCCAGGAACAGGGGAAGCGCCAACCTCGGAGACAATCACAAACATTTATGAGGTGGTACTCACTCCTAGATATCACATCACAGGACAGCACGATATCCTGAATAAGAGTAACATCCTCAGTCTATTTAAGCATGTAGCCGCACTGGAAGAAATCCAATCAGAAGACCTAGAATGGGTCAGATTTATGAAACTTCAGGGGGACACTCATGGTGATTCATCCTTGGTGGGATTGAGGCAAAAGAGCCTTCAACCAGCGGTACTGGGCGAATCACAAAGAGCTCGCCGAGTGGGGTATAGATGCCCAGACCCCGACCATCAAAATATCTGCATGTCCTCGCTGAGAACAAAGGGGACAAGGGGGCTCGGTCCGTCCTGCATGGGACTAACAACTACGCAGCCCATTGCAGGAGTCAGACAGGCCTTAACGCCCCTGTTAGCATCAGGGTTATATGCCGCAACAATCAACGTTCCGTACATTCAAGTCATGCTGCCCTAGACCAAACAGGAGCACAAAGAACTCAGCAGTACTATTCCTAACAATGGAAGTCGGTTCGGCTGGATGGAGGAAAGGGATGCAAACGTGCCCCGGCAACTACTCACCATAATCTCTTGGAACTTTGCAGAGATCAGCAAAATCGTCAAGGAAAAGCATACGCAGGAGTTCCTAGACAAGGGTGACATACTATGCTTCCAGGAGACATGGGCCTTGTCCAGCACCCCCCTTGCAGGGTATTACGAGTACCACGTAGCAGCTACTAAACGGAACATCTTTGGTCGGCCATCGTGCGGATTCTCTGTTTTTCTAAAACATGCCTACAGTTTAGTGGCCACAGAAATTCAATCAAAAACTCCAGAGACTCAAGTCCTGTTGATCAAAGGCCTGAATTTAAATGCTCAACCACTCCGCCTTCTGCTAATAAATTGCTACATCAATCCAGCACAGCCTATCATGAAAGATTCAATGGATGCCATGACATGCTCATTAAATGATATCCTAACCAAATATAAATCCCATCAGGTAATCACAGCGGGGGATTTTAATCTGAGGGACTTAGATAAACTAAAAACTACTCCCAGGTGCAGGGGTCGGGCAGAACTCCTTCTTAATCTTTTCAGCAATCACAAGTTATGCTCAACTTATACACTAAAAGAAGCACACTCGACATCCTGGCGCCCAAAACCAACTTTTCGGGATGTCTTGACAATCGACTATATTTTAGTAAATGACACCATAGCAGCAAGACTGACAGACTTCGAAGTCGAAGACAGGGCCGAAAGTGATCACAAGCCCCTGAGGGCCATGATTCAACTGGGAGTACCGACAGCAATCACCTTTCATCCAATAGGAGAAACGAGAGGAGAAGAAATGTATATGGTGCTCCAGAGGATAAAAGGGTCCGCAAAAATTGGAGACAAGTTGCGAGCATGGCTGGAAGGGAAGCAGAAAAGTACATCCCCACCAATCCACGCATCATCAATAAAAGACTGGGAGAATATTGTAGGAGATCTCCAATTAAACCTGGAAAAATGCACGACAACAGCTCTTGAGCTTTGAGCCCCCACTGACCTCCGGAACTGCACGCCCCTGGAAGGACATACTGAAATGCAAACGTGCCCTACGCAAGACCCTGGAAGCTAAGAAAAGAGGGGGCACACCAACTGAGGGCCTTTCCATCACAGCTTTGAGGTCAGCTTACAAAACAAAAGTTTGGGAGCACAAAAGGGAACACAAGGAGAAGGAATGGCTAAAAGTGTTCTCCCTGCTGAAAGAAAAGAACCACTCCGGGCTGTGGAGGCACATTAATCAGCTGAGCAATCGAGAAGTGACAAGAGAGAATGGGGTGGCAGAGCCTGATTAGTCAAACCACGTAACACAACTGTACTCGAATGTCTCTTCTGACAAAGCCCCACAGAAGCGATCAATCAGGGAGCGGAGCTGTGCGGATAAACTAATGCAAAACAACAGCACTTGACCGTCCCTCTTGACAAAGTTCCTGCAGAACCGAACAGCTTGGAAGAGGGGTACGGCAGGTCCCCAGGTACACCAATAAAAGCTGACGCGGTTATAAGGACCATCATGAAAATGAGGAACGATGGAGCACCAGGGCCAAAAGTGTTACCAGCACCAATATTCGAAACAGCGCCGGATTTCTGGGCAGCAATTTTAACTCTGCTCTTTAACAACATCTTTTCAACAGCAAAGGTGCCGGATTCCTGGAGGGGATCCATACTTTTCCCTATCTTCAAGAAAGGGGACCGTTCTAAGCCATCACAGTATAGGCTTGTTGCCCTTCTTGACCTTGAAGCAAAGGCCCACGCTCGGCTTCTCCTTAAGGATCTGGAGGCATGGGCTGAAGAAAAAGGCATTATTCCCTTCTATCAATCTGGCTTCAAGCCACACTCTTCAACTATGGATAACATCAGTGTTAGCCCACTTAGCAACCCAGGCGGTGAAGAAAAAGAGCCTCCCATTGTTCTGTTGCTTCATCGATTACAGCACAGCTTTTGATAAAGTAGACCGCAGGAGGCTATGGTGGAAACTAATCAGTTGGGGAATTCAACCCAAACTACTAAAAGCAATAACATTGCTATACGAAGACACCTGGGTTCGGGTCAAAACAAGCGCCAACACAGTGAGCTGTAAAATCCTTACAAACAACGGGCTCAAACAGGGCTGTGTGTTGGCCCCCTGTAACGAGGGCGGTCGGATGAAGAGCGGGATGCGCCCACAGGAAGGTGGGGAGAGTGTGATTACCTCCGACTCCCCTCTTGTTTTCCTGCAGCAGGACGAATGGACTTGGCCGGACATTCGAGCCGGGGACGTGGAAGACGAAAAGGAACACCTTTCCTTTAAGTGGGATGACTGGTCACTGAACCACGCCCCCTTCGATGACGACGAGGAGGTCGGCCCTTCAAAGACGGGAGGAAGGCGGAAGTACGGGTGTGCTAGCACCGGAGGCGCAGGAGGAGTCGAGGGAGTCGAGAACCAAGGGAAGCAGACGGAAGCAACAGAAGGAGCAGAGGCGGAACGGTCGCAAGACGGAAAGGAGCCAGGAGGCCAACGTTCCTGTGTATCGCCCAGCCACATTCCAGGAGGAGCGTGGCTTTCGCAGGTACGAGACCGCTTGACGGGCTGGGTGGGTAAAAGTGAGAGCCCGAGAACCTAGTGCAACAGTCCCCGTATCCCGGTACCCCCATCCTGAGCACTGCCCTCACTTTTGTAGAAGTGTTACGCACCGTGTGACTCCTCACTACCCCCTTCCCTTGTCAGCCTAGTAAATACGTGCACTACACTCACACCCCGCTCCTTTCTCTTTCCCTCCCCATCCACGCTTCCTCTGTACCCGGACGGACCCGTGCTGGAGCGGCTACGAAGGGTGCGGACCTCGCCGAGGGACCGAGAACACAGAGAGAAGACAGAAGAACAACCCTTGCCTTATTATAGACCGGTCTCACGACAGAGGCGTGTTCTTAGACCAATAAAGCCTTCTTTGACCCCCACCTGTCTCCCGTATGTGCCTCCTAACCCGCTACAAGTGGTGGAGAATGCAGGTATAGAGGCACCCATCTGTAATTCCACGATGGACGCCCTCATACAGCACCTAGTAAAGGGCCAAGAACAGCTGGGATGGGCGGTGGAGAGACAGCTAACATCGGCGCAAGCGGACCGGGACACGTTTAAGGACACCATAACCGCTCAGTTGGAGGGACTGCACAGGGTGATGCGTGACCAGCCGCTCCCCACGCCGCAAGAACCTCGGAACCCAACCCCGGGGCCCTCTGGCATATCACTACAGAAGTATGTAGTGGGAGAGGACCCCGACGCCTTCATGCTCAATTTCGAACGAGCCGCACGGGCCTGCGGATGGCCCGTGGAGAAGTGGCCGTTCTTCCTAGCCCCATTGTTGACAGGAGAAGCGCAAGCCGCCTATCAGGTGGCTAACGCAGCCGGAAACACCCCGTATGCTGATATTAAAACGGTCATATTGGACCACTTAGGTCTTGATGCTGAAGCGTATCGAGTACGCTTTCGAAGGGAGAGAGGTAACCCGGGAGAGAACCCAAAAACCTTGTTCTTCCGGCTAAAAATGGCTGCGGATAAATGGCTAACACCGCATATGTGTACCAAAGAAGAGATAATGGACAAGATCTATCTCAAACAGTACCTGGACGCTCTTCCCTTTAACACGCAGAAATGGTTGCGCCAGCACTCACACCTGACCACGGAACAAGCCATGGAAATGGCCGCTACGTTTTCCCGGGCCCAACCCAAGCAGAGCGGGTTGGAAAATGAGAAACCCAGTAGGTCCCTGGTGTTCAAACAAGACAGGAGAAGCCATACGTTTATGGAACCACACAAACCACGACCCAGCAGACCAGAGACACCACAGTTCAGGGGACCCCAATGCTTCGAGTGTGGGGACTGGGGCCATATCGCGAGGTTGTGCCCCCGACGAAAACCCTCCGAAGAACCAATGGAGGTGGGATACGTCCCCAAATCCATTCTTTACTCCGCTGAGATGGGGAGCGCCTTTCACGTGAGTGTACGGGTGAACGGGACCAAGGTAAAGGCCCTCCTAGATTCGGGTTGTAGGCAGTCCGTAATACAGGGGGTCTTCATATTGCCCAAACAAGTTATCCCCGACACCGTGGTCCACATCAGGTGCGTCCATGGAGACGTCAAGCCCTACCCCGTGGTGGTAGTACCCCTGGTCCATTCCGACGGTAGCACCTATGTCCTCCGGGTGGGGGTGTTGGAGGGGTTACCAGAAGAGCTTATAATTGGGACAGATAACCCCGAATTCCGAGACCTGTTCCTACACCGCCTTCGGAAAGAGACCCCACAGCCCCAACGAGGACCGGTAGCGACATCACCAGTACCCGCTTTCATAACCCCTGAACCTTGGACTTTAGACAAAGGTTTCAAATTTGCCCAGGCTAACGACTCCTCCTTATTCAATGCATGGGAACAAGCCCATAGAACACAGGACTGTACCAACCCTGTTTATCCACGATTTCTTATAAAAACGGTCTTCTATATCGTCAGGGTTCCAGAGAAGACCCCTTCAACTTTTGGTCCCTCATACCTTTAGGGAGCAAATCATGTTCTTTTCACACTCACACTTGACTGCAGGACACGTAGGGAGCGAAAAGACTACCCAGAACGTGTTAAGACATTTTTTTGGGCCGGGGGTCTATAAAGATATTAAAACCCACTGTCAGGTCTGCGACATTTGCCAGATAAAGAACCTTCACCGGCCCCCAGCGGTCCCTTTACAACCCCTCCCGGTAATAGGTACCCCTTTCGAAAGAGTGGGAATGGACCTGATAGGACCCCTACCAAAGACACGCCGAGGGAACCAATATGCCCTCATAATAATAGACTATGCCACCAGGTACCCGGAAGCCTTCCCCCTGAGAGCCACCACCACGCGCCTGATCTCCGAGAAGTTTCTGGAATTGTTTTCCCGGGTGGGGTTCCCCAAGGAGATCTTGACCGACCAGGGTACCCCTTTTGTGTCGAGGCTAATGAAGGAGGTATGCAGGATTTTACAACTGCGGCAGATCAGAACATCGGTCTACCACCCACAAACCGACGGCCTAGTAGAGAGGTATAATAGGACTCTCAAAACCACATTAAAGAAAATGCTTTCCGTGAACGGCCGGGAATGGGACCAAATACTACCACTGGCATTGTACGTGATCAGGGGGCAAAAACAGAGCAGTCTGGGGTGTTCGTCGTTCGAGATGCTATATGGACGACAACCCCGGTCGCTCCTGGAGATGACCAAGGAGGCGTGGGAGAAGGAAGAGGCCGATGAAGAACGTGGGATGTTGGAATATACCCAGGCCCTAAAGTCAACAATAGGAAAATTGAGAGACCTGGCCTATTCCAACCTGGAGAAGAGTCAAGAAAAACAGAAGGCGTCCTATGATAAAGGGAAACGATGGAGACGACTGGAAGTGAATGATTGGGCCCTAGTATTACTACCCTCGTCCACGAAGAAGTTCCAGGCGGAGTGGATGGGACCCTACAAAGTCGTGGGGACCATTGGGAAAACCAGCTACAAATTACAGATCACCCCACGAAGAAGCCAGACCTATCACATAAACCTTCTGAAAAAATGGCTAGGACCCCCACCGAAAGCTGCCCACCTTACGTTACCGACGCACGCCCCTCCTCTTCTACCTTGGAACAGTTGGTTGTCAACGAGGAACTGAGAGAACAGGAAAAAGAAGACCTCCAGAGAACCCTGATTCCCTTTTCCTCCGTCTTTTCGGACAAACCGGGAAAAACCACCTTGACCGAACATAGGATAGAGACACCCCCAGGAAAGACCATCAAACAGCGGCCGTACCGAATCCCCGCAGCAAAAAGGAAGGCAGTACAAAAAGAAGTACAGGAGATGCTACGCCTAGGGGTCATACGACCGTCTAGAAGCGAATGGTCCTCGCCCATCGTGATGGTGCCAAAACCTGATGGTAGTACCAGGTTCTGCATGGACTTCCGCGCCCTTAACGACATCTCCTCCTTCGACGCATATCCCATCCCCCGCATCGATGAGCTGATCGAAAAATTAGGTGAAGCCAAATATATTACCACCTTGGACCTGACCAAAGGTTATTGGCAGGTACTCCTACGGGAAGAAGATAGAAGGAAGACCGCTTTTTCTACACCTGAGGGCTTATACGAGTTTACTGTTCTTCCCTTCGGCCTACACGGGCGCCAGCAACATTCCAGCGCCTCATGAACACGGTGCTCCGGGAACATCAGTCGTTCACCTCCGCGTACTTGGACGACATAGTGATCTTCAGTCCTTGTTGGAAAACCCACCTAGCACATCTCCAGACCATCTTATCCGCCCTGCAACAGGCCGGATTACACATAAACTCAAAGAAATCAAGGGTGGGTTACCAGAAGGTGAAAATCTGGGTTATGTACTAGGCCACGGGATGATTGAACCCCAGATTGAGAAAATCAGAGCGATAGCCGAAACCCCTTTCCCCAGCACCAAGAAGGATATGAGAGCGTTTTTGGGGTTGATAGGGTACTACCGTCGCTTCATTCCCCAATTCTCAGAGGTAGCCGCCCCTTGACCGATACCCTCAAACAAGACGTAAAAGCACAGTCCCTCTTACACCCCACGCCCCTAATGTGGAAGGCATTCAACGGCTTGAAACGGGTTATAACCACTGGTCCCGTGCTCTCCTCCCCTGACTTTACCCGTCCTTTCATACTCCACACCGATGCATCAGATTATGGAATTGGGGCCGTCTTATCACAGTTGTCTCCCGAGGGCATGGACCACCCCATCCTCTATATTAGCAGAAAGCTCTTTCCCCGGGAGCTCCGATACCCTACCATCGAGAAGGAGTGCCTGGCGATAAAATGGGCTATCGACAAGTTGAGGTACTATCTCGAGGGCCGCCCCTTCACCCTATACACGGATCACGCCCCCCTCCAGTGGATGAGCAGGAACATGGCTCTGAACCCCAGGGTTCTTCGGTGGTTCCTCTCCCTGCAGCCTTTTTCCTTTACTGTGAAACATCGGAAAGGCTCAGAGAATGGGAGCGCTGACTACCTCTCCAGGTTTCCTCTCCCCGATCGGGAGAGTCCAAGGGGGGTGGTGTGTAACGAGGGCGGTCGGATGAAGAGCGGGATGCGCCCACAGGAAGGTGGGGAGAGTGTGATTACCTCCGACTCCCCTCTTGTTTTCCTGCAGCAGGACGAATGGACTTGGCCGGACATTCGAGCCGGGGACGTGGAAGACGAAAAGGAACACCTTTCCTTTAAGTGGGATGACTGGTCACTGAACCACGCCCCCTTCGATGACGACGAGGAGGTCGGCCCTTCAAAGACGGGAGGAAGGCGGAAGTACGGGTGTGCTAGCACCGGAGGCGCAGGAGGAGTCGAGGGAGTCGAGAACCAAGGGAAGCAGACGGAAGCAACAGAAGGAGCAGAGGCGGAACGGTCGCAAGACGGAAAGGAGCCAGGAGGCCAACGTTCCCGTGTATCGCCCAGCCACGTTCCAGGAGGAGCGTGGCTTTCGCAGGTACGAGACCGCTTGACGGGCTGGGTGGGTAAAGTGAGAGCCCGAGAACCTAGTGCAACAGTCCCCGTATCCCGGTACCCCCATCCTGAGCACTGCCCTCACTTTTGTAGAAGTGTTACGCACCGTGTGACTCCTCACTACCCCCTTCCCTTGTCAGCCTAGTAAATACGTGCACTACACTCACACCCCGCTCCTTTCTCTTTCCCTCCCCATCCACGCTTCCTCTGTACCCGGACGGACCCGTGCTGGAGCGGCTACGAAGGGTGCGGACCTCGCCGAGGGACCGAGAACACAGAGAGAAGACAGAAGAACAACCCTTGCCTTATTATAGACCGGTCTCACGACAGAGGCGTGTTCTTAGACCAATAAAGCCTTCTTTGACCCCCACCTGTCTCCCGTATGTGCCTCCTAACCCGCTACACCCCCCTCCTGTTTAACCTTTACACCGCAGACCTGGGGGCCGCTCTGCAAGGCGCCAGTCTAGTATCACCAAGGCTGGGCAGGGCAAGGATGCCGGTATTACAAAACGCAGATGAAAAAGAGATAATGGACCACACCAGAGAGGGCCTTCAGAGATCCCTGCATGCGCAGGACCGCCTCAACCAGGACAATTATCTACTAGTTAATCAGGGGAAGACTAAGGTAGTGGTGTTCGGGAAACAGCAACACAAAAGGCAAGCCCACTGGCTCCTGGGTGAACTGCAAATTGGCACAGTAACAGCCTACATTTACCTTGCGGTCTGGCTCTCAGAAAGGGCCACCCCAAATATTCATTGCAAACATCTTAACTCTAAGGACAACAACGTTATTCATTTATTAAGACAACTGAGCCACCACCTGCTAAATCCATCAGCCGAGCCGATACTGACCGTCGTAAAAGCAAAACTGCTGCCTGCCATCAGTTACGGTCATCTGGCCTTCCCTGGAGCGCTGGACAAGATCTTAAATACAATCCAAGTAAAAGCATGTAAATCAGTGTTGCTTATCCTGCGGTCAGCAAGAAAATCTAGGCTGAGACTGGAGCTCGGCCTCGGGAGACCGGACTTGACATGCCAGGGGACCTGATAAAGCTACACCTCAGGACCTTGAGGGCACCAGCAGAATGACTCAGATATCAGCTGAGGTCTGTTTTTGAGGAGACAAGTTCAGCCTGGCATGCCAGCCCGGGCAGGCCATAACCACCCTGAGGATTGAGGCAGCAAGCTTACAACTACCTGAAATTCCCCTTTTCGCCTGGAAGAAAGCGGTGAACAAGCAGGTTCTGGAAACATTGTTTGCTCAAGATATAGAAACCCTCTGCCCTAGCTCGACTTCAGAGCCATTGGATAAATAATACATTTCGGGAAAAGCTCAACCCTATCTATGAGAAGCATTGACGTTACAAGTCCACAGGAAAATTCATTACATGAGACTCATCCCGTTACCCATCACTGATTTCAACCCAGCATGGGCACGTAAGGGGGAAACACCGAGTGTAGGCTATGTTCCTTTGACAGAGAATCCTTGCTGCACCTCCTGTGCTGTTGCCTCAAACTAAATAATGAGCGTGGGCGCCTTCTTCGCCCGACACTCATCGCAAATGGGCTAAGGACCTGCAGAGAGGCTTCGGCCCTGTGCTTCACTGAATCAGCGACAAGAAGCCTAGCTAGACTGGGGAAATTCATGCACTTAATAAGGCTCGCCATAAAAGAGACGTTACAAGGTGATGCTAATCCTTTGACAGCCTAATGACCACCTCTTGTGTTGGCACGCTACATTTTATAATACGTTGAAGGCTGTAGGGTGGTCCCCGCCAGGCACTAAGGGGGTCCATCCTTCATATTCAAAAGGCCTACTCATCAAACCAGATTTTAAAGCTGTAGATTTTATTCGTTTCATCTAACATGCAATTACAAGTAACTCTATGAATTTGCACAAATGAGTTAAGGGCCAAAGGCTGATCATAAGAACAAAGACATTGAAGGGGAGGGGGAAGGGGCTAGCAGGGATCTGTTTTAACAATGTTTTTTTCCTTTCACTGTAATGATTTTAATAAATTGAACAGTTAATACATTCATTCAGGTAGTAGTTTTGTTTTTTCAACATCAAAACTATGGAACACCCTACCCACCCACCTGAAGACCTCTTCAGAACTGCTACCTTTCTGGAAGTCCCTTAAGACCTGGCTTGTCACTCTGTAGTCAGTTTTTATAACGGTCCATTTATCAGTTGTTCTCTTCATTATTCTGTTTTCTTTCAGTGTATTTCAGGCTGTAGCGCCTAGACGCCCTCCGGCATTAGTCCACGCTTTCTAAAAAACAAATCTCATGGAATTTCTCCTTGGACTCTTCTTCCGCTCTCAGGTGCCTCCTCTTTCTGTACTGCGCACCGATAGTAGCTTTATCTCCTGTCAGAGGGAGCCTGCTTTCTAGGTCACCACTCCCTTCCCTCTCAGGGTCTCAGTGCTTTTGCATCTGATATTTTCTATTTCGGAGGGCGCAGAGGGCGTTCTGTTCTACTGGGACTTGTTACCACTGTCCTGGCTGTGAGGTGGGACTTGTTACCCCTTATCTTAGTCCCCTCCGAGGGGCTCTGTGTCCTCTCGAGCTCTTTGTCTCTTCTGTATGGTGCACTGGTCTCTCTCGCATCCTTTGCACTGAGGGCTCATTTTGCCGATGCAAGAGCCGGAGACTTGGGCACTGATTATGAGTTTAGGTGCTATTTATCGCACCTGCTAAATACCGATACTACCGGATACATTATATATTAGGTGCAATAAATACCACCTATTATGAGTTTGTTGGGAATATCATGCAGATTTTGGTGTTTAACGCACCAGAATCTGGTATGGTATGTTTTTCCCCCATTAAATTTGGACAGGTTTGCCCCGCTGAAATTTAGCGACAGTTGAGTTATTTAATGCATCTGATAATTATTGGATGCATTAAATACCTACAAACTTGCAATATCGACCCATGCATAAACGGGTTTATACACGGGTCAGAATACACCAACCAACTCGTAATCAGACCCTCAATGTGTTCAGTGCAGCATCTCTTGTTGCTATGGTAACAGGGAGCCTAAGGCATAGAGGGTAGGCATAGAACCAGTGGTGGCTCCTCCGCTAAGATGGAGGAGCGTCGCCCCACTGCCTATAATAACATAATGTTTGTGTTGCATCTTTGCGTGATGGGGCGGGACGGGGCTGCAGAGCAGGGGAGGAGTGGTAGAACCCTCCTAAGTGCGCAATAAAACAGACATGCGCACTTTTTCTGTTCTCCATGCAGGCTGCATTACAGCCTGCAAGGAGAACATGTCCAGGCCCCCAGTCCCTGGCTCAGCGCTGAACCACGGCACTCAGACCAATCAAAATGCTGCAATGCAGCATTGTGATTGGTCAGGGGAGCCTGGGGGCTTACCAATCACAATGCTGCATTGCAGCGTTGTGATTGGTTAGGGGAGCCTGGGTGCTTACCAATCACAACGCTACATTGCAGCGTTGTGATTGTTCAGGGGAGCCTGGCTGTGCTTCCTAGAGTCCGAGACGGAGGAGAGCAGGAGCAGAGATGCGGGCCCCGGCGGCAAGGTAAGTGTATTTTATTTTATTTTACATTGTGCCCCATGCCCCCCCTCCCTGCCGCTCCCTCAGCCCGCCCCGCCACCCGTAAGCCGTGCCGGCTGCCACTGCATAGAACCCTTCCTTACAGCTGGAGAGATCAAAGGTAGAATCATAAGGGCCTCAACCACACGTGGCAACATTTTGAAATATTCAGATGGGAAATTTAAGATACATTAAGCCATTTTTCAAGCACTGGAGCAAAGGGAAATGGAGACAGAAAGATAACAATAAAAAGGAAAAAAATACTCTCCCTCTCATAGGAAGAGGTGGTATATATGCTGCAGCTTAAACGGGGCACTGCAGTACATGGGGGGTAGTGGGCCCGGTAGCCCTCGAGAGTTTTGGGCTCGGAACCTCAACTACTGGCTTCCCTGCACTATGTAGGAGAGCTGCAGCTTCTCAAAACACTCAACCCTGCAACACTTCTGAGCAACGGGATCCGCAGGATCACAGATCCCAGCGTCCTGCAGCCCCCCAAAGCCTGAGTCCTGTGTAGCGCTTCTGAGTTGTTTCTATGGGATTCTGCAGGTGCAGGGACCACTGGATTAGAGGTGCAGCAGAGGACACCAGCACTGAGGTGCCGCAGGTTCCACGAGCTGAGATTTCGAGGGTCCCACAAACTGAGAAGCAGCAGATCTCACGAGCTGAGATGCAGCATATCCCATGAGCTGAGATGCCGCAGATCCCATGAGCTGAGATGCCGCAGATCCCATGAGCTGAGATGCTGCAGATCCCATGAGCTGAGATGCTGCAGATCCCATGAGCTGAGGTGCTGCAGGTCCCATGAGCTGAGATGCTGCAGATCCCATGAGCTGAGATGCTGCAGGTCCCGTGAGCTGAGATGCTGCAGGTACAGTGAGCTGAGATGCTGCAGGTCCCATGAGCGGAGGTGCTGCAGGTACCATGAGCTAAGATGCTGCAGGTCCCATGAGCTGAAATGCAGGTCCCACAGGCTGAGATGCTGCAGGTCTCATGAGCTGAGAGGCTGCAGGTCCAATGAGCTGAGGTGCTGCTGGTCCCATGAGCTGAGGTGCTGCAGGTCCCATGAGGCGAGATGCTGCAGGTCTCACGAGCTGAGATGCTGCAGGTCCTGTAAGCTGAGGTGCTGCAGGTCCCATACGCTGAGATGGTGCTGGTCCTACAAGCTGAGGTGCAGCAGGTCCCATGAGCTGAGATGCTGCAGGTCCAACGAGCCGAGATGCTGCAGGACCCACAAGCTGAGGTGCTGCAGGTCTCACAAGCTGAGATGCTGCAGGTCCTGTGAGCTGAGATGCTGCAGGTCCTGTGAGCTGAGATGCTGCAGCTCCCATGAGCTGAGGTGCTGCAGGTCCCATGAGATGCGGTGCTGCAGGTCCCACAAGCAGAGGCGCTGCAGGTCCCACGTGCTGACAGGCTGCAGGTCCCATGAGCTAAGATGCTGTAGGTTCCACGAGCTCAAATGCTGCATGTCCCACGAGCTGAGGTGCTGCAGGTCCCACGAGCTGAGGTGCTGCAGGTCCCACGAGCTGAGGTGCTGCAGGTCCCACGAGCTGAGGTGCTGCAGGTCCCACGAGCTGAGGTGCTGCAGGTCCCACAAGTTGAGGTACTACAGGTCCCACAAGCTGAGGTGCTGCAGGTCCCACAAGCTGAGGTGCTGCAGGTCTCGTGAGCTGTAGGTGCTGCAGGTCCTATGAGCTAAGATACTGTAGGTTCCATGAGCTAAGATGCTGCAGGTCTCGTGAGCTGAGATGCAGCAGGGCTCGTGAGCCGAGATGCTGCAGGTCTCATGAGCTGAAGTGCTGCAGGTCCCACGAGCTGAGATGCAGGTCCTGTGAGCTGAGATGCTGCAGGTCTCATGAGCTGAGATGCAGGTCCTGTGAGCTGAGATGCTGCAGGTCTCATGAGCTGAGATGCTGCAGGTCCTGTGAGCTGAGATGCTGCAGGTCCCACAAGCTGAGGTGCTGCAGGTCCTATGAGCTGAGATACTGCAGGCTCCACAAGCTGAGGTGCTGCAGGTCCTGTGAGCTGAGATGTTGCAGGTCTCATGAGCTGAGATGCTGCAGGTCTCGTGCGCTGAGATGCTGCAGGTCCTGTGAGCTGAGATGCTGTATGTCCCGCAAGCTGAAATGCTGCAGGTCCCACGAGCTGAGGTGCTGCAGGTCCCACAAGCTGAGATGCTGCAGGTCCCATGGGCTGAGATGCTGCTGGACCCATGAGCTGAGGTGCTGCAGGTCCCACACACTGAGGTGCTGCAGGTCCCACGAGCTGAGATGCTGCAGGTCCTGTGAGCTGAGATGCTGCAGGTACCGTGAGCCGAGGTGCTGCAAGTCCCATGAGATGCAGTGCTGCAGGTCCCACAAGCAGAGGCGCTGCAGGTCCCACGTGCTGACAGGCTGCGGGTCCCATGAGCTAAGATGCTGTAGGTTCCACAAGCTGAGAGGCTGTATGTCCCACAAGCTGAAATGCTGCAGGTCCCACGAGCTGAGGTGCTGCAGGTCCCACGAGCTGAGGTGCTGCAGGTCCCATGAGCTGAGGTGCTGCAGGTCCCACAAGCTGAGGTGATGCAGGTCCCACGAGCTGAGATGCTGCAGGTCCCACGAGCTGAGATGTTGCAGGTCCCACGAGCTGAGGTGCTGCAGATCCCACAAGCTGAGGAGCTGCAGGTCCCATGAGCTGAGATGCTGCAGGTCCCACAAGCTGACGTGCTGCGGGTCTCATGATCTGAGATGCCACAGGTCCCGCGAGCTGAGATGCTGCAGGTCCTGTGAGCTGAGATGCTGCATGTCCCATGATCCGAGATGCTGCATGTCCCATGATCCGAGATGCTGCAGGTCTCATGAGCTGAGATGCTGCAGGTCTCGTGAGCTGAGATGCTGCAAGTCTCATGAGCTGAGATGCAGCAGGTCCCATGAGCCGAGATGCTGCAGGTCTCACGAGTTGAGATGCTGCAGGTCGTGTGAGCTGAGATGCTGCAGGTCTCACGAGCTGAGATGCTGCAGGTCTCATGAGCTGAGATACTGCAGGTCCCATGAGCCGAGATGCTGCAGGTCCCACGGGCTGAGATTCTGCAGGTCCCACGGGCTGAGATGCTGCAGGACCCACGAACTGAGGTGCTGCAGGTCCCAGGACCTGAGATGCTGCAGGTCCCGTGAGCTGAGATGCTGCAGGTCCCATGAGCTGAGATGCTGCAGGTCTCACGAGCTGAGATGCTGCAGGTCCCATGAGCTGAGATGCTGCAGGTCCCATGAGCTGAGATGCTGCAGGTCTCATGAGCTGAGGTGCTGCAGGTCCCACGAGCAGAGGTGCTGCAGGTCCCACGAGCTGAGGTGCTGCAGGTCTCTTGAGCTGATGTGCTGCAGGTACCACAAGCGGAGGTGCTGCAGGTCGCACAAGCTGAGGTGCTGCAAGTCCCACGAGCTGAGGTGCTGCAGGTCCCATGAGCTAAGATGCTGCAGGTCTCGTGAGCTGAGATGCAGCAGGGCTCGTGAGCCGAGATGCAGCAGGGCTTGTGAGCCGATATGCTGCAGGTCTCATGAGCTGAGATGCTGCTGGTCCCACAAGCTGAGATGCTGCAGGTCATGTGAGCTGAGATGATGCAGGTCCCATGAACCGAGATGCTGCAGGTCTCATGAGCTGAGGTGCTGCAGGTCCCACAAGCAGAGATGCTGCAGGTCATGTGAGCCGAGATGCTGCAGTTCCATGAGCTGAGATGCTGCAGGTCTCATGAGCTGAGATGCTGCAGGTCCTGTGAGCTGAGATGCTGCAAGTCTCATGAGCTGAGATGCAGCAGGTCCCATGAGCTGAGAGGCTGCAGGTCTCATGAGCTGAGGTGCTGCAGGTCCCACGAGCTGAGATGCTGCAGGTCTTGTGAGCTGAGATGCTGCAGGTTCTGTGAGCCGAGATGCTGCAGGTCTCACGAGCTGAGATGGTGCAGGCCCCACAAGCTGAGATGTTGCAGGCCCCACGGGTTGAGATGCTGCTGGACCCACAAGCTGAAGTGCTGCAGGCCCCACAAGCTGAGGTGCTGCAGGTCTCACAAGCTGAGATGCTGCAGGTCTCATGAGCTGAAATGCTGCAGGTCCCATGAGCTGAGATATTGCAGGTCTCATGAGCTGAGGTGCTGCAGGTCCCACGAGCTGAGATGCTACATGTCCTGTGAGCTGAGTTGTTGCAGGTCCCATGAGCCGAGATGTTGCAGGTCTCATGAGCTGAGGTGCTGCAGGTCCCGCAAGCTGATATGCTGCAGATCCCGTGAGCTGAGATGTTGCAGGTCCCATGAGCCGAGATGCTGCAGGTCCCATGAGCTGAGATGCAGGTCTCGTGAGCTGAGATGCTGCAGGTCCTGTGAGCTGAGATGCTGCAAGTCTCATGAGCTGAGATGCAGCAGGTCCCATGAACTGAGATGCTGCAGGTCTCATGAGCTGAGGTGCTGCTGGTCCCACGAACTGAGATGCTGCAGGTCCTGTGAGCTGAGATGCTGCAGGTCCTGTGAGCTGAGATGCTGCAGGTCTCATGAGCTGAGATGCTGCAGGCCCCACAAGCTGAGATGCTGCAGGTCCCATGGGCTGAGATGCTGCTGGACCCACAAGCTGAGGTGCTGCAGGCCCCACAAGCTGAGGTGCTGCAGGTCTCACGAGCTGAGATGCTGCAGGTCTCATGAGCTGAGGTGCTGCAGGTCCTGTGAGCTGAGGTGCTGCAGGTCCTGTGAGCTGAGGTGCTGCAGGTCCTGTGAGCTGAGGTGCTGCAGGTCCTGTGAGCTGAGATGCTGCAGGTCTCGTGAGCTGAGATGCTGCAGGTCTCATGAGCTGAGGTGCTGTAGGTCTCATGAGCTGAGGTGCTTTAGGTCTCATGAGCTGAGGTGCTGCAGGTCCCACGAGCTGAGATTCTGCAGGTCCTGTGAGCTGAGATACTGTAGGTTCCACGAACTGAGGTGCTGCAGGTCTCGTGAGCTGAGATGCAGCAGGTCCTGTGAGCTGAGATGCTGCAGGTCCTGTGAGCTGAGATGCTGCAGGTCTCATGAGCTGAGATGCTGCAGGTCTTATGAGCTGAGGTGCTGCAGGTCCCACAAGCTGAGATTCTGCAGGTCCTGTGAGCTGAGATACTGCAGGTCCCATGAGCTGAGATGCTGCAGGTCCTGTGAGCTGAGATACAGCAGGTACCATGAGCTGAGATGCAGCAGGGCTCGTGAGCTGAGGTGCTGTAGGTTCCACGAGCTGAGGTGCTGCAGGTCCCACGAGCTGAGATGCAGCAGGGCTCGT
Source organism: Calotriton arnoldi (assembly GCA_963921515.1). NCBI lineage: Eukaryota > Metazoa > Chordata > Amphibia > Caudata > Salamandridae > Calotriton > Calotriton arnoldi. Next base: position 618,156 of record CAWUFW010007959.1, read on the forward strand.
GAGCCGAGATGCTACAGGTCTCATGAGCCGAGATGCTGCAGGGTCTCTTTGAAGCATCATATCGCACAGAAGGAGGTAATCTATCTAATCACAAGAACATTCTACTCTGTTTTAATTGTAGTAAAGTGTCACTCATAATGTCATTCAAACAGCATTGAAAAGTCACACTTAAGTCTAATAAAAACATGGATATGTCGCTCACAAACAAATGGAAAACTTAGCAGCTGTACCTCAAAAAATATTTTCCTTCCATTCACTCTCTCTGTCTCTGTGCAGTCATTTTATTATCGTTTATTCCATGTTTCATTCTTTGCATCAATCACACTTTTCTACCTGTCTCTTCTTGAGCAGAAATGGCCCCTGCAGCATTAAACAAGCATCAGGTAATTTACAGCCTGAGCTGAGTTTGGCCTCCCGTTGAATCGTGTATCCCCTCACACACCCCGGAAAAGAGATCTGCTGCTCCTGTCTGATCCCGCCAGAGGAGTTTCTTACCCAGTGACAGTCGAAGAGCACAGACGTCATTGAGAAGTGACCGATTGTCGTAAGTGGGGCTAAAAAGACGTCTCTGAACCCCTGAGTTTGAGAAGAAAGCAAGAAATACAGGCGAAGAGAAGGAGGTAGGGAGAAGGGGTAGAGGGAAAGAGTGGAAAATAACAAAAGGAAGGGCAGAAAGAGGACACTACAGACAGATGGGTGAGAGATTAAGAGACGAAGACAGGCGTGTGTGTGTGTGTGAGTGTGTAGTCTGTGTGTGTGTGTGTGTGTGTGCGCATGTGTGTGTGTGAGTGTGTAGTCTGTGTGTGCGTGTATGTGTATGTGTGTGTGTGTGAGTGTGTCTGTACGTTTGTGTGTGTGTCTGTAAGTATATGTCTGTGTGTATATGTCTATGTCTGTGTGCGTGTGAGTGTGTGTGTCTGTGACTTGCAGTGTTTCTGCATGTGTTCTGTGTATGTGAGTGAAGTCTGTCCAGCTACTGTTTGTGATATAGTTTTGTTTGATAGAAGGCATCTTGGACTGCTGCGTGTGTGTGTGTGTGTAACTTGCAGTGTTTCTGCATGTGTTCCGTGTATGTGAGTGAAGTCTGTCCAGCTACTGTTTGTGATATAGTTTTGTTTGATAGAAGGCATCTTGGACTGCTGCTGCGTGTGTGTGTTTGTGTGAGTGTGTGTGTGTGTGTGTGTGTGTGTATGTGTGTGTAACTTGCAGTGTTTCTGCATGTGTTCTGTGTATGTGAGTGAAGTCTGTCCAGCTACTGTTTGTGATATAGTTTTGTTTGATAGAAGGAATCTTGGACTGCTGCTGCGTGTGTGTGTCTGTGTGCGTGTGTGTGTGTGCGTGTGTGTGTGTGTGTGTGTATGTGTGTGTAACTTGCAGTGTTTCTGCATGTGTTCTGTGTATGTGAGTGAAGTCTGTCCAGCTACTGTTTGTGATATAGTTTTGTTTGATAGAAGGCATCTTGGACTGCTGCTGCCTGTGCCTGATCTGTGTGTGTGTGTGTGTGTGTGTAACTAGCACTGTTTCTGCATGTGTTTTATGTATGTGAATACAGCCTGTGCAGTTGTGATTTAGTGTTTATTAAACATTTTTCTGCTTTTCACTGTTGTCCCTCCTTTGAATGTGATTCTTGTAAATTCTCTTGTTAAGTGAAACGTCCTCTGTGGTGTCATTAAATGAAGCGCACCAATGCCCTTTATTGGAGAGCAGCATTGCATAAAGGGTAAATCAATAAATGGTGTGTCTAGTGTCTTGTGATCATGTGCTGTGGTATCCTTGTGGTCCCCGGCTGACCCCTTACAAAGTTACATAACCAGTTGGAGGGTGTCTGGGTGTGGTCAACAAAGTTTATGACGCAATGTGTTCAGTTAGCGGTTGCATGCTGAAGAATAAAGTTGTGTGTTACAGAGCTCCGAGTGTGGCGTGGTCATTTATGTGCTCCAGAGCTGGGGAGAACGCTACAACTGGTGACGAGTAGGGGATACATGCCCCAAAGAAACAGGATTGCTCTCCCTGAGGATTCCTCGTGGTCCTGCAAATTGCATGTGCATGCCACGTGCGCCCCCAGGAACAATCAACATTTGGTGTACGTGGAGTCAAAGCGCTGCTCTGGTTCTTGCGAGGCATTCGGAAAAGCACAGTCAGAAAACCTGCCTAAAGCCTACTGGTAAGGCCAAAAGAAGAGATACTGTGCCACAGGGTAACACAGAGCCATTGTCTATAAAAAAGCCGACAAGCTAAACACAGAGTCAACCAGATATGAAAAAGTGCTAAAAGCAGCGATAATCAGGTGCAAGAACCACTAAAGGCGAAGACAACCAGGTACAAAGAAATGCGAAAGGCAGCGACAACCAGGTACAGAAAGCACAAGTGCACTTACCAGCAAAATTGAAGAAGTAACTCCCAATCTCGGATCGGGCCCTCTTTGGAAGCCAGTGCTTTCAAAGTAGCCAGTGGCAGCCAATCTGACAGAAGCCAGTTGTAATAGTGCAATTTGTCAATGTCTTCTGAAAGGAACGCCAAATATGGAGTGGCTGCGTTCCTGACACCACCACTTCCATTTGTGACCGCCAAAAAGCAGAATATTGGCACCCGATGGACAGCATAGATTGGAACATTCGACGACTTTATAGATGCTCTAGAAGAATGTGAGCTGTGAAAGGTAAATTTTCAACCAGGCAAGACAGCAAGCGAGTAAAATGATGGATACGTCTGTTGAAAGACTTGATGCCCTCATCAAGCACTGCAAGTTCAGTGAATTCAATGATGAAGAGGGCGTACATCTACGAGTAATCTATGTTTGCCTCTCCGATTCACACTGAAGACGCATGCTGAGGGAGACACTCAGGATTAGAAAAGGAACTTATGGCTGCGAGAGCTGAGGAACGTACAGACAGGCAGGCCACTGAAATAGAGGCTGGATCAGCCCAGAACGAATCAGCCTTAATCATTAAAATTAAGCTGAAACACAAGGCAGGAACCCATGGAGCAATGCCTCTGAGGAGACTGAGGGTGTGTTTCTGATGTGGATTCTCGGTTCTATACAGGGGCAGATGTCCTGCCATTGGACAGATATGTAAAGGCTGTGGGAAGGAAATATATTTCATAACGGTCTGCAGAGCAAAAGAGAAAGTAGGTGTGTCTCTCAGAGAGGAGAAAATGGATACCAGAAAGTTCCAGAAGCATTCTAGCCATGCCCACAAGCCAAATGGCAAAATAAATTGAGAAACGTAGAGACTAAACAAAATTGATCAGCAAAGTCATCTTTCAAAGGATCTTCAACGTCAGGTTCAAGGGACAGTGAAGAAGATGGATGTGCTATGGCAACATCAACCACCGAACGATGTGACCATGTAGGCTTGAATGCTTGCAAAGAAGAACGAAGGTCAAAGAAAAATCGCCACGTGAAGCTACTCAACTTATTTGGGCATTGCCCCAAAATCATGCTAAAGGTGAATGGCTGCCCTACAACATTTAGCATAGACAGTGGGGCATCGATCAACATCATGCTGGCAGTACAGTACTATGAACTGTCTCCAGTGCCACGCCTAATGGCATCAAAAACCGAGGTGTACACATGGGCTGCCTCCACGCCATTGAAAAGTCAAGGGTCATTTGTAGTGACCATGACACACAAGAAGACGATGGTGCAAGCGCCAGTCCATGTTTTACCAGGTACTTTGTTGAGTTCATGTCTACTTAGTTTTGGCACTTCTGCTGACATGGGACTGAAATCCATCAATCACAATCTTAATGTGCACTCTGAAATAGTGGGTCAATTTGAGTCTTTGTTTCATGGACTAGGAAAACTATGGACAATGAAAGTGCAGCTTTACAATGAGGACATTCGTCCCGTTGCTCAGTGACATCGTCGGATTGCTTTTCATTTACAGGAGGCCGTTGAGAGAGAACTAGAGACACTGTTAAATCATGACATCATTGAGTGCTGTACTGGTCCAGCGCCATGGGTTTTACCCATTGTGGTGGTGCCAGGCAACAAAGCTATCGAGAGAGAAAGACATCCAGGTCCACACATACCGGCTATGATTGCACAGTTGAATGGTGCCAAAGTCTTAACCCGTCTTGACTTGAACAAAGGATATCATTGACTCAAGCTGGAAGAGAACTGTAGGTGCATTACTACTTTTTCACCACAAAAGACTCAGCTTTGAAGTGTCGTCGGCTGCAGACCTCTTCCAAGATGTAATTCGCTGAGTAATTCAACTCGTAAAGCATTCTTTTAACTACAGTGATGCTATATTGGTGTTTGGGGCCACACGACAGGAACATGACAAAGCTCCAACACAAGTGTGCTGTCTGCTTGCTGGTGCAGGCCTCACATAATATGCTGAGAAGTGTGAGTTTCACAAAACCAAACTCAAGTTCTTTGGGCATATCGTCTCTGCAGAGGGAATGACCCTGAAAAGGTGCAAGAGTTGTCATCCACGTGTCCTCCACAAGATGTAACCATGCTGCGATCCTTCTTAGGCATGGCCAGCTATGGCTCCCGATATATTTGTGACTTTGCCACAGTGACTTCCCCATTGAGAGAGCTAACAAAAAAAATGTTCCATTCCAGTGCTCTTCCGAATGTGAACGAAGTTTTAAGAAAATCAAACATGCAATCGAAAATGCAACTGAAATGGGTTATTTTGATCCGAAGTTATGTACTGAAATCATTGTTGATGATAACCCAGTGGGTTTGGGTGCGATCCTTGTTCAACACAATGGATACCCACGTGCACAAAGACACATTGTGGCCTCTGTCAGCAGAAGTCTGTCTCAGAATGAACGCGCCTATCCTCAGCCTGAAAAAGCATGTTTGGCTGGAGCGTGGGCTTGAGAACATATTCATGTGTTTTTGTACAGAAAGCATTTCACCCGTGTCACTGACCACCAGGCGTTGCTCACCATTTTCGAAAATCTGAAAGCCAAGATTCCCCCTGGAATCGAGAGGCGAGGGCTGCGATTTCAAGAGCACAATTACACCATTGAGCATAAGCTGGGGAAGGATCAAAACACCACTGATTACTTTTTATGAGTGCTGTTATAGTGCAATGTCTAAAGCGGCTGAAGAATACATCAACTTCATAGTAAAGTCCAGTCCTCCTGCCGCTCTATCGTTTGAGCAAATCATTGCTTCTACCAAGAGACATGCTCATACTCAAGGATATCATTGCAACTCAGTAATGGAGAAAACACACTCGCCCTATCACAGATGACGTTGAATATCAAAACCTCAAAAGTGTCCAAGCAGAGCTTTCTGTCACTCAAGAAGGCGTTATACTAAGTGGTTCACAAATTGTCATTCCCGAGAGCTTGACACAGCAAGTCATTGAACTGGCCCACGAAGGACATTGTGTCATTGCAGACACCAAGAGAGCCCTCAGAGACCGAGTGTGGTTTCCTCGCCTTGATGGACGAGTCGAGAAGGGACTGAAAGCATGTCATCTGTGTAGTTGCTTATCTCCCCAAAAAACACAGCATCCACTGAATATGTCTGATCTGCCCAAGCAAGCGTGGGAGAGAGTTGCTGTTGATTTCTTTGGACCCCTTACCAATGCACATCATCTCATGGTAGTCATCGATGAGTATTCACATTTTGCCTTACTTAGTAGAAGATCTATCGGTGATCACCCATGACAAAATTATTCAGAGGCTGGATGATATTTTTGCAGCTTGGGGTGTTCCTTCCATTCTTAAATCTGACAACAGCCGAGAGTTTAAGTACTTCCTTAGTCACTTGAATGCTAAGCATCAGAAAAGCACACCTCTCTGGCCTCAGGCAAATAGTGTTGTTGAACGATTTATAGGCACTGAAGAAAGTGGTTTAGCGAACTGCACTGGAAGGTATTGATCTTAAAACAGTCTTATGTCCAGCCCTTCCTGTGTATCGGTCAACTCCCTATTCGACAACAGGTGAAAGTCCTGCCTCCTTGCTGTTTGGGAGAGCTATTGGGACAAAGTTACCCCAATGGACCATGAGTCGAGTGATAGACACTGATGAAGTTCATGTCACAGACACTCTGCACAAAAGCTAAATGAAGACTTATGTGGATAGGTGCAGATGCGCTTGAGACACGGTTTTCCAGAAAGGAGACTGAGTCCTAGTCAAACAATTGCGAAAGCACAAGACTTATGCTCCGTTTGATGCTGGTCCATTGAGAGTTGTCGTAAGTAAAGGACATATGGTGAACACCCAACATCCCTGAAAGTCCATTACGAGAGACTCATCGCACTTCAAGCATTTGCCTTGATGTTCATTGGATCCAGATCTTACGAGTGAGACAAGTCCACCTGAGCGCCCCAGTCAACCATCTGAGTCAACAGCTACAATTCCAGATGAAGGCGCAACTCCCTCACCTCACACGACTCGATCTGGAAGAGTGGTTTGAGCACCTCGAAGACTCATTGTGGAACTTTAATGTATATATGTTATTTGTACTGTTTATTTAACGAAGGGGGAGATGTAGTGTCTTGTGATGATGTGCAGTGGGACCCGTGTGGTCCTGGGAGGACTCCTTACAAAGTTACGTAAGCAGTTGGGGTCTGTCTGGGTGTGGTCAATAAACTTTATGAGTCAATGCGTTCAGTTAGCGGTTGTATGCCGAAGAATAAAGACGTGTGTTACAGAGCTCCATGTGTGGTGTGATCATTTATGCGCTCCAGAGCTGGGGAGGACGCTACAGTGTGTCACGGAAGTGCAAGGCATCTTGTTCCAGTCTCGGGGTCCAGTTCATTTTCTCTGTATTTCTATCATTTCCTGATAATAGGGGTGTTTTCACGACAACTTTCCACCTTTCATTTCGTTTTCTGTGTATGAACCAGCATGTATGTTTCCCCAATAATTACCTGAGACCGGTACATTCCTCGGGTGGTGGTGCAGAACCCACCTTCCCGCCACACCCAGGCCCTCTGCGGTGCAGTCGGGTCAGTGGCTTGTCTTAGGGGAGCCAGGAAGTCCTTTTAAAATTTTGGTTCTGGATATTTGTGTCACGCTTCGTTGATGGATGAAATGTGATCCAGAGTGCCGGGGAGATATCACTCTATGGGTGTGTACTGGATGCTGCAAGGGGTCCAAGGCCAGTGACATATGACTTCTTGGTGTCTGTGCCATAGGCTCCACGGACCCAGGCCAGCCGTTTATCAATTCACAGGTGTGTGTTGGGTGCGGCAAAGACGCAAGGCTTGTGCCAGATCTCTTCACAGGTGTGTGCCAGAAACTGCAGAGTCCAAGGCATGTTTGATATCACTTCACGGGTGTGTGCCAGACGCTGCAGGGACTCATGGAAGGTGAGCTATCACTTCACAGGTGGGTGCCAGATGCTGCAGGGACTCATGGCAGGTGAGATATCACTTCACAGGTGTGTGCCAGACGCTGCAGCGTCCAAGGCATGTTTGATATCACTTCACGGGTGTGTGCCAGAAACTGCAGGGTCCAAGGCATGTTTGATATCTCTTCACGGGTGTGTGCCGACGCTGCAGGGACTCATGGCAGGTGAGATATCACTTCACGGGTGTGTGCCGGACGCTGCAGGGACTCATGGCAGGTGAGATATTACTTCACGGGGGAGTGCCAGACGCTGCAGGATCCAAGCCATGTTTGATATCACTTCACGGGTGTGTGCTGGACGCTGCAGAGTCCAAGGCAGTTTGATATCACTTCACGGGTGTGTGCCAGACGCTGCAGGGACTCATGGCAGGTGAGATATCATTTCACGGGTGTGTGCCGGATGCTGCAGGGACTCATGGCAGGTGAGATATCACTTCACAGGTGTGCGCTATACGCTGCAGGGGCTCATGGCAAGTGAGATATCACTTCACAGGTGTGTGCCAGACGCTGCAGGATCCAAGGCTTGTTTGATATCACTTCACGGGTGTGTGCCAGATGCTGCAGAGACTCATGGCAGGTGAGATATCACTTCACGGGTGTGTGCTGGACGCTGCAGGGACTCATGGCGGTGAGATATCACTTCACGGGGGAGTGCCAGACGCTGCAGGGTACAAGGCATGTTTGATATCACTTCACAGGTGTGTGCCGGACGCTGCAGGGTCCAAGGCATGTTTGATATCACTTCACGGGTGTGTGCCAGACGCTGCAGGGACTCATGGCAGGTGAGATATCACTTCACGGGTGTGTGCCGGACGCTGCAGGGACTCATAGCAGGTGAGATATCACTTCACAGGTGTGCGCTGTACGCTGCAGGGACTCATGGCAGGTGAGATATCACTTCACAGGTGTGTGCCAGACGCTGCAGGATCCATGGCATGTTTGATATCACTTCACGGGTGTGTACCAGACGCTGCAGGGACTCATGGCAGGTGAGATATCACTTTACAGGTGTGTGCCAGACGCTGCAGGGACTCATGGCAGGTGAGATATCACTTCATGGGTGTGTACCAGACGCTGCAGTGTCCAAGGCCTGTTTGATATCACTTCAGGGGTGTATTGTCAGAAGAGGGGAAGGGAGCTTGAAAAGAGAGTGTCACTAGAGGGACTGGGAGTGTCACTAGAGGGGCAGAGAGTGTGAGAAGGAATGAAGTCTCAATAGAGTGGCAGAGAGTGACAGGGAAGGGCCTGTGTTGTCAGTAGAGGGGCAGAGAGACTGAGAGGGACTGGAGTGTCAGCAGAGGGAAGGGAGCGTGCGAAAGCATGGAGTGTCAGGAGAGGGACAGGGAATGTCAAAAGAGGGGCAGGGAGTGTCACAAAACGGGCATGGAGTGTCACTAGAGGAACAGGGGGTTTCAGAAGGTTGGACGGCAGTGTCACTAGAGGGGAAGAGTGCTTTAAACTAGAGGCTCAGGAGCGTGAGAAGGCAGGGAGTGTCACTAGATGTGCAGGGAGTGTCACTAGAGGGGCAGGGAGTATCACTAGAGGGGCAGGGAGTGTCACTAGAGGGGCAGAGAGTGTCACTAGAGGGGCAGGGAGTGTCACTAGAGGGGGAGTGAGTGTCACTAGAGGGGAGGGGGTACACTGGAGCGGCAGGGATAGTCACTAGAGGGGGAGTGTCACTAGAGGGTCCAAAAGTTTTAACACAGTAATAGTATCCACCTTGTCTACAAGAGTTACCACCGGCCATTTGGAGAACAAGTCCCAAAGAACAATGACGAACTTTTGACAAATTCCTACAGGGCCTAGAACATCAATAGCCACTGTATCTCACGGATACCTAGGAGTAGATTACTCACACATAGGTGGTCTCAAAGTCTGTAGAGTCTTGTCAGCGGAAGCACATACTGAGCAATCTCTAACGAATCTCTCAACATCTGCATCCACTGCAGGCCACCAAAATAAATCCCTGATCACACTTTTTGTTCTCACTATGCCAAAATGACCCTCATGGCACAATCTGATTACCAATCTACGTAAACTTCTGGGTGGTAGAATTCTTTCACCCCTAAAAATTGTGTCATTATCGATAGAAAGATGTGACCTTACTTCCCAAAATGGTCTGAGGTCAGCATTGATCTTACCACCATTTGCCCAATTATTGCAAATACACTCCTTAACTTGTTTAAGTACAACACCCTTCTCACATTCAGCCGAGCACTCTCCCTTGCTCACAGCATTATCTCGATTACCATACACAAAGGCTATTTGGAAGTTGTTCCATTCTTCATCCTCACACTTCTCCAATTTGGTGGAAAATCTAGAAAAGCAATCAGCTTAGACATATTCTTTTCCAGGTAGATACACAACTTTGTATATATAATCCTGCATATGCATTGATAGTCTAGCTATCCTGGCTGATGCTCCCACAGTCCCTTCCGTGGTCAAAGTTTAATCAACGGTTTATGATTGCAAACAAAGGCCCTGAAATGATGAAGAGCCCATGCACAGGCTAAAGCCTCCTCTCGATTGCTGGGTACCGTTCCTCATTAGGAGGGAGAGCACGTGAAGCTAATGAGATGAATAATTCCTTGCCCTCTTTATCTATTTGTGATAAAACTGCACCTTTTCATTTTCCTCTAGCATCAGTGGTGATGTATTAATCAGTTTGGGGTCAAAACATTTTAATGCTTGAACCTTGTCAATTGCGGAGTTTATGGCCTTGAACTCTTCCTGGCATTTTGAGGACCATTCAAACTTACCTTTATCCTTTAACAGTTGCCTCATATGACAACTCCGGCACCAGGCCAGCGGTGAATCAAAGAATAAAGAGACCAACCCATCTCCGGAACCTCCCTAAGAGTATCAACCTCAGCAGAACATATCCTTCCTCCACCTCCGGCACAAGGCCGGTGGTGAGTACAAGAAGAAAGAGCCACCAAGCCTTCTCCAGAACCTCCCTAAGAGTATCAACCCCAGCAGAATCCATCCTTCCTCCACCTCCGGCACCAGGCCAGCGGTGAGTACAAGAAGATCCGCAAAGACTTCCCCAGAACCTCCTTAAGAGTATCAGATCCAGCAGAATCCATCCTTCCTCCACCTCCGCCACAAGGCCGCCGTTGAGTACAAGAATGAAGAGATACCAAACCTTCCCCAGAACCTCCCTAAGAGTATCAGATCCAGCAGAATCCATCCTTCATCCACTTCCGGCACCAGGCCAGTGGTGGATACAAGAAGGAAGAGACCAAACCTTCTCCAGAACCTCCCTAAGAGTATGAACCCCAGCAGAATCCATCCTTCCTCCACTTCCGGCACCAGGCCGGTGGTGGATACAAGAAGGAAGAGACCAAATCTTCTCCAGAACCTCCCTAAGAGTATCAAATCAAACAGAACCCATCCTTCCTCCACCTCTGGCACCAGGCCGGCAGTGAGTACAAGAAGGAAGAGCCACCAAGCATTCTCCAGAACCTCCCTTACATTATGAACCACAGCAGAATTCATCCTTCCTCCACTTCAGGCACCAGGCCGGCGGTGAGTACAAGAAGGGATAGACCAAGCCTTCTCCAGAAGATCCCGAGAAGTATGAACTCCAGCAGAATCCATCCGTCCTCCACTTCCGGCACCAGGCTAGCCGTGAATACAAGAATGAAGAGACCAAGCCTTCTCCATAACCTCCCTAAGGATATCAACCCAGCAAAATCCATACTTCGTCCACCTCCGGCACCAGTGAGTATAAGAAGAAAGAGCCACCAAGCCTTCTCCAGAAGCTCCCGAGAAGCATGAACTCCAGCATAATCCATCTTTCCTCCACCTCCGGCACCAGTCCAGCGGTGAGTACAAAAAGATCTGCAAAGCCTTCTCCAGAACCTCCCTAAGAGTGTCAGATCCACCAGAATCCATACTTCGTCCACCTCCGGCACCAGGCCGGCGGTGAGTATAAGAAGAAAGAGCCACCGGAAGCTCCCGAGAAGTATGGACTTCAGCAAAATCCATCCGTCCTCCACCTCCAGCACCAGGTCAGCCGTGAATACAAGAATGAAGAGACCAAGCCTTCTCCATAACCTCCCTAAGAGTATCAACCCAGCAGAATCCATACTTCGTCCACCTCCGGCACAAGGCCGCCGGTGAGTACAAGAAGGAAGAGAACCTCCCTATGAGTATCAACCCCAGCAGAATCCAGCCTTCCTCCACTTCCGGCACCAGGCCGGCGGTAGATACAAGAAGGAAGAGACCAAATATTCTCCAGAACCTCCCTAAGAGTATCCACTCAAACAGAACCCATCCTTCCTCCACCTCTGGCACCAGGTCGGCGATGAGTATAAGAAGGAAGATTCCAAGCCTTCTCCAGAACCTCCCTTAGAGTTTCAAATCGAACAGAATCCATCCCTCCTCCACTTCCGGCACCAGGCCGGTGGTGAGTACAAGAAGGAAGAGACCAACGCTTCTCTAGAACCTATATAAGAGTATCAACCCCAGCAAAATCCATCCTTCCTCCACCTCCGGCACCAGGCCGGCGGTGAGTACAAGAAGGAAGATACCAAACCTTCTCCAGAACCTTCCTAAGAGTACCAACCCCAGCAGAATCCATCCGTCCTCCACTTCCGGCACCAGGCAGGCGGTGGATACAAGAAGGAAGAGACCAAAACTTCTCCAGAACCTCACTAAGAGTATCAAATCAAACAGAACCCATCCTTCCTCCACCTCTGGCACCAGGCCGGCAGTGAGTAATAGAAGGAAGAGCCACCAAGCATTCTCCAGAACCTCCCTTACAGTATCAACCACAGCAGAATTCATCCTTCCTCCACTTCGGGCACCAGGCCGGCGGTGAGTATAAGAAGGAAGAGACCAAGCCTTCTCCAGAACCTCTCTAAGAGTATCAACCCCAGCAGAATCCATCCTTCCTCCACCTCCGGCACCAGGCCAGCGGTGAGTACAAGAAGATCCACAAAGCCTTCTCCAGAACCTAACTAAAAGTATCAGATCCAGCAGAATCCATCCTTCCTCCACCTCCGGCACCAGGCCGGCAGTGAGTACAAGAAGGAAGATACCAAGCCTTCTCCAGAACCTCCCTTACAGTATCAACCCCAGCAGAATTCATCCTTCCTCCACTTCCGGCACCAGGCCGGCAGTGCATACAAGAAGGAAGAGACCAAATCTTCTCCAGAACCTCCCTAAGAGTATCAAATCAAACAGAACCCATCCTTCCTCCACCTCTGGCACCAGGCCGGCAGTGAGTGCAAGAAGGAAGATACCAAACCATCTCCAGAACCAGCCTAAGAGTATCAACCCCAGCAGAATTCATCCTTCCTCCACTTCCGGCACCAGGCCAGCCGTAAATACAAGAATGAAGAGACGAAGCCTTCTCCATAACCTCCCTAAGGGTATCAACCCAGCAGAATCCATACTTCGTCCACCTCCGGCACCCGGCCGGCGGTGAGTATAAGAAGAAAGAGATAGCAATCCTTCTCCAGAACCTCCTTAAGGGTATCAACCCCAACAGAATCCATCCTTTCTCCACTTCCGGCACCAGGCCGGTGGTGGAACAAGAAGGAAGAGACCAACCCTTCTCCAGAACCTCCCTAAGAGTATCAAATCAAACAGAACCCATCCTTCCTCCACCTCTGGCACCAGGCTGGCAGTGAGTACAAGAAGGAAGAGCCACCAAGCATTCTTCAGAACCTCCCTTACATTATCAACCACAGCAGAATTCATCCTTCCTCCACTTCAGGCACCAGGCCGACGGTGAGTACAAGAAGGGATAGACCAAGCCTTCTCCAGAAGATCCCGAGAAGTATGAACTCCAGCAGAATCCATCCGTCCTCCACTTCCGGCACCAGGCCAGCCGTGAATACAAGAATGAAGAGACAAAGCCTTCTCCATAACCTCCCTAAGGGTATCAACCCAGCAGAATCCATACTTCATCCACCTCCGGCACCAGGCCGGTGGTGAATATAAGAAGAAAGAGCCACCAAGCCTTCTCCAGAAGCTCCCGAGAAGTATGGACTCCAGCAAAATCCATCCGTCCTCCACCTCCGGGCACCAGGCCAGCTGTGAATACTAGAATGAAGTGTCCAAGTCTTCTCCATAACCTCCCTAAGAGTATCAACCCAGCAGAATCCATACTTCGTCCACCTCCGCCGCAAGGCCGCCAGTGAGTACAAGAAGGAAGAGATACCAAACCTTCTCCAGAACCTCCCTAAGAGTATGAACCCCAGCAGAATCCATCCTTCCTCCACTTCCGGCACCAGGCCGGCGGTAGATACAAGAAGGAAGAGACCGAATCTTCTCCAGAACCTCCCTAAGAGTATCCACTCAAACAGAACCCATCCTTCCTCCACCTCCGGCACCAGGCCGGCGATGAGTATAAGAAGGAACAGACCAAGCCTTCTCCAGAACCTCCAGTTTCAAATCGACCAGAATCCATCCCTCCTCCACTTCCAGCACCAGGCCGGTGGTGAGTACTGTAGGAAACTGGCTGTATATATACTACACCAAAATGAGGTATAGTGTGTATAGAGACCAAGTGACCTCAGAGGTAGGCAGAGGTTAAAGTTAGATAGAACCTTACTCTCTATTTGTGGTAGAGTGGTCGAGCAGTAAGGCAGTATCAGAGGACAGTGTTAAGCATTTGATGTACACACTTAGTCAGCAAATTAATTCACACACTCAAGAACTGAACTCTAGGCCAATTGTTTTTGTATAAAAAAATATACTGTTGTTTATTTTTAGAACCAAGCAAGCCTGGCACAGGTAAGCATAAAACACGTTTCAGTAATAAGTTGCTGAATATAGAACAATTTGAAAAATGCAATAGAACTTGTACTTTGTTTGATTTACAGGGGATGCAGCAGGTTGCAACACTTAGCAAATACAGTACATTGGAATGAATAGGCTTTTTCAGTAAATTACAGGTAAGTTACTTTTTATGTTACTTTTCTAACTCCGTGCCGGATACCTAGATTCAGCACTGGGACATTTCCTGTAAACAGGTAAGTAATTACGTTTTGGTTATTCGCATGATTTTGAAAGAATATCTTTAGATTTCAAAACTCCACACTGTCGTTGTCTGGAAGAAAAACAGTGTATTGAAATGAATAGACTTTTTCAGTAAATTACAGGTAAGTTACTTTGTACGTTACTTTTCTTACTCAGTGCTGGATACCTGGATTCAGCACTAGGACATTTCCTGTAAACAGGTAAGTAATTACGTTTTGGTTATTTGTGCGATTTTTAAAGAATATTTTTAGATTTCAAAACTCCACACTTGGAAACTTTTGGAAGAAAATTGTCAATGTTATCCTATGGAGGAAAAACAGGTTAACGGTTCACAGGTAAGTAATCGACTGTGGGAGTTAAGGTTCTGGGGTTAGACTCAGGGGTCCCCCAGGGTCAGTGATGCACTGTTGTTGCACCCTCAGCGACACTAGGGCGGCCGGGTGCAGAGTGTTGAGGCCCAATCAGACCCTCCAGGATTTCGCGATTTGCAAAAAAATCGCGAAATCGGCAATTTTGTAAAAATGCAGCGATTTTTACAAAATTGCCTGCGAAATTCAGACTTCTCCAGACCCTCCTTCTATTGGCCCGGTGGCTCTCGCCACGGGTCCAATAGAAGGAGAGTCCTCGCAGCAGGCAGGCGAGGTGGTGTCTCCAGACCCCCCTTCTATTGGCCTGGTGGCTCTCGCCAAGAGTCCAATAGAAGGAGGGTCCTCACAGCAGGCAGGTGAGGTGGTGTATATGTACACTCCTCACCTGCCCTGCTGTGCTGTTCCCTCACATTCTCTAGGACTGCTGTCATCACCTCACCGTCGGCCCAGGTAGGGATTGGAAGGTAACTGTGTTGGGGGGCCCGCCGCGTGCCCAGGGTGCGGCGGGCCCTGGAGGAACTGCTTTTGGGACCCGCCGCACACTGGGCACGCGGCGGGCCCCTCCTGGCATGTTTTTTTAATTGTTGGTTGGGCCCGCCGCGTGCCCAGTGTGTGGCGGGTCCCAAAGCAATTCCCCAGGGCCCGCCGCACACTGGGCACGCGGCGGGCCCTCCTGGCATTTAAAAAAAAAAAATGTTTGTTGGGCCCGCCGTGTGGCCAGTGTGCGGTGGGCCCCGGGGGCATTGCGTTTTTAGGGCCCGCCGCACACTGGGCACGCGGCGGGCCCCTCCTGGCATTTAAAAAAAAAATTGTTGTTTGGGCCCGCCGTGTGCACAGTGTGCGGCGGGCCCCGAGGCATTGTGTTTTTGGGGCCCGCCGCACACTGGGCACGCGGCGGGCCCTCCTGGCATTCTTTTAAAGGAAATTGCTGGGCCCGCCGCGTGCCCAGTGTGCGGCGGGCCCCGGGGGCATTATGTTTTGGGGCCTGCCGCACACTGGGCACGTGGCGGGCCCCTCTTGGCATTTTTTTGTTATTTGGCCCGCCGCGTGCCCAGTGTGCGGCGGGCCCCGGGGGCATTGCGTTTTTTGGGACCCGCCACACACTGGGCATGCGTCGGGCCCCGGGGGCATTGCGTTTTTGGGGCCCGCCTCGTGCACGCGGCGGGCCCCTCGGCATTTTATTTTTTGGGAGTTGGTGTTTGGGCCCGCCGCGTGCCCAGTGTGCGGCGGGCCCCTCCTGGCATTTTTTTTTTTTAATTGTTGTTTGGACCCGCCGCGTGCACAGTGTGCGGCGGGCCCCGAGGCATTGCGTTTTGGGGCCCGCCACACACTGGGCACGCGGCGGGCCCCTCCTGTCATTTTTGTGGGGAAATTGTTTATTGGGCCCGCCGCGTGCCCAGTGTGCGGCGGGCCCCAGGGCATTGTGTTTTTGGGGCCAGCCGCACACTGGGCACGCGGCGGGCCCCTCCTGGCATTTTTTTTTTAAAATTGTTGTTTGGGCCCGCTGCGTGCACAGTGTGCGGCGGGCCCCGGGGCATTGTGTTTTTTGGGGCCCGCCGCACACTGGGCACGCGGCTGGCCCCTCTTGGCATTTTTCTTTTTTTAATTGTTGTTTGGGCCCGCCGCGTGTCCAGTGTGCGGCGGGCCCCGGGGGCATTGCGTTTTTGGGGCCTGCCGCACACTGGGCACGCGGCGGGCCCCTCCTGGCATTTTTTTTAAAAATTGTTGTTTGGGCCCGCCGTGTGCACAGTGTGCGGCGGGCCCCGGGGCATTGTGTTTCTGGGGCCCGCCGCACACTGGGCACGCGGCGGACCCTCCTGGCATTCTTTTAAAAGAAATTGCTGGGCCCGCCGCGTGCCCAGTGTGCGGCGGGCCCCGGGGCATTGTGTTTTGGGGCCCGCCGCACACTGGGCACGCGGCGGGCCCCTCTTGGCATTTTTTTGTTATTTGGCCCGCCGTGTGCCCAGTGTGCGGCGGGCCCCGGAGCATTGCGTTTTTGGGACCCGCCACACACTGGGCATGCGGCGGGCCCCGGGGGCATTGCGTTTTGGGGCCCGCCACACACTGGGCACACGGCGGGCCCCTCTTGGCATTTTTTAAAATTGTTATTTGGCCCGCCGCGTGCCCAGTGTGCGGCGGGCCCCGAGGCATTGCGTTTTTGGGGCCTGCCGCACACTGGGCACGCGGTGGGCCCCTCTTGGCATTTTTTTTTTAATTGTTGTTTGGGCCCACCGCGTGCACAGTGTGCGGCGGGCCCCGGGGGCATTGCGTTTTTGGGGCCCGCCGCACATAGGGCACGCGGCTAATTTCTTTTTTTCAAATGGAAAGGGCTAGCCTAGCCTGCTCTAACTCATTTTTTCTTCTTTTGTAGAGTCTCGTAGGGAAGAATCTGCTGGTTCAAGAGCCGTTGGCCCGTCTGGCAACTAATATATGCTTGCTGCTACACAGCACAGGTAAGTTTTGGGCCCGCCGCATGCCCAGTGTGCGGCAGGCCCTGGGGGTATTGTTTTTGGGCCCGCTGGGCACGCGGGCCCAGAGGGGCATATGGGGGGGCTGTGGTTTTTAAAGAGGAGTAGTGGGGTAGTTGGCAGTGTCGTGGGACAGGTGCCATGGGAAGGGCTAACCGAGCCTTCTCTAACTCTTTTTTCTTCTTTTTGTAGAGTCTCTGAGGAAAGAATCTGTTGGTTGAAGAGCTATCGGGCCGTCCGGCAACTAATATATGCTTGCTGCTGCACAGCACGGGTAAGTTTAGGTTTCTGTACACTTACGGGGCGATGAATACTACATATGCTAAAACGCAGAACCTTGAGGCCGCCACCCATATTTGTGAAGTCCTACTTGCGATGGGTGGGAGCGATGTGCATGGTTTGGTGATGGGATTCTGTGTGATCATGTGGGTTTCATAATTGTTATATTGTTTTTGTTTTTTCTTGGGGGTGGTTTGGGGCTGTCTTGGGATTTTCCCTACACACCCGTTAAGCACTGTCCCCCCCCCAAGTGTAAACGCCTGGCTTATGTGCTCCAACAAGTACACTTGTACAAATTTGTTTTGAACGGTTAGGTTTTACTTTCTTTGCAGGTGGCTCATCCTTCCCCTTTTTTTTATTTTTTTCTCCACCCATGCAACCTTTGTAATGTTATTTTTTATTTGCAGGCATTTTGGGGTAGGGTTGTTTTTTTGGGGGAAACACTTTTGCCTTATGTTTTTTATGTTTACCTCGCACCCCCACTGCCCTCCACAGACGACTCAAAGTTGCCTAGCGGGACCACACAAGTGTGCCATTCTACTTAGAAGGACCTCTGCCTACCTGTATGTATTAACGCTCCGTGTATGCAACTTTGCTTCAAAAGGTTTCACGTTCTCCTTTCTTTGCAACTGACCATGCTGTTTTAAGACTGTTTGCTCAACGCCGTTTGTGGAGTGCCGTTTCCCATTGCGGATCTGTCCCAACAAGTTTTCAATTTTTTTGCCATTTGCAGGTGCTTCAGAGTTACATGCATTTGTAATCATTGCTTCCTGACGCTTTCTTAACTTTCCATTCAACAATTGCAATGCCTTTTCCCCTTTGAAACACATATAGTAACACCAAATATATTTGTAGGTGAGTTACGTGACTGCGCCACAAGCCGAGATCTTTTGGATTCCAAGGGAGCAACAAGCCGCCACAACAAAAGCACGATGGAGAAATTTCTGCAGCCTGTGAAGCACCGATCACACCTACCTACCCAAATAACCGCAGCAGATCGGGCCAGAGAGTATAGCACTGTGATGCATGCTGATGGTGGCGTGCTGTTTTGCAGTGTGTGCAATGTGGCGGTGGACCACATCCGGAAACACACAGTGGATATGCATGTGCGGTCCCAAAAACACATGAAGCGCTGTGCAGATGATCCAGACCCTCACTCTTCGCCAAAACGTGCCCGTCAGATGACTGTGAACTCACTTTTCACAAAGAGTACTGTTGCCGGTGCCTCAAACCAGGAAATTATAAGTGAGTGGGTCAATGTCTGCACAGCGCTGAACATTCCGCTGAGCAAAACCGACTACCCTGTGTTGCGCAAGTTTCTCCACGAGCGAGTACGAAATGGTGGAGCGATACCTGGAAGTCATCAGCTTCAAGAACGTTATCTCCCAGAGAGATATATAGGAGCCAAGAACGAGCTGAAAGAACACTTGCAAGATCAAAAGATCAGTGTTATATTTGATGAAACACCTGATGTCGAAGGGCGGTGTGTATTGAATGTGTTATTTGCAGTGGTCTCTGCGCAGGGTGGCCGTCAGGTCCACACCCACCTAGCAGACACAGTGTTCCTCTCACAGTGCAACCATGGGACTGTAGCGCAAGCAGTTGTGAAGGTGCTCACAGAGTACAGCATAGCCTTTCAGAACGTTATTTCCTTTAACACTGACAATGCGGCATACATGCTCAAGGCATACAATACTGTGTTGAGAAATCTGTATACAAACTCCATACATATCACCTGCTTGGCACACATAATGAACCTTATTGGAGAGTCGTTTAGGAAGCCTTTTGTGGAGCTAAATGCTTTCCTTCTGTACTTGTCGCGCATCTTTTACATGGCCGGTAGCAGAAAGAGAAGGTACCTGCACCATCTTGCTGAGAACCATAGGATGAAACCACGGATGGCACCTGACCCTTGCAGTACCCGGTGGAATTCTTGGTTTGCTGCTGTTCAGTACCACTGCAAGCACTTTGAGGCCTATGCTGGGTTTGTTGAGTCGGAGATGCAACTCAGCAAGTCTCCCCCAGATTCCCTTGAAAAGAAGCGGAGGATTTTGAACAGTGACCAAAGAAACTGCATTAAAGTTCAATTGGACATTGTGGCAGAAAAATGCCAAAACATTTTACATCTGATGGACTTATTCCATAGTCAGACACCAGTGACAATGGAGGTGTATGATTATCGGGAGGACCTCCACATGAACCTAACAAACAATTCAGTCCTCACTCTGGAGTCACTACAACCATTTCTACAGACCACTGCAGGGGCTAAATTATCTCTGACACAGAAAAAAAAGATGACTGCCCAGCTTAATGAAGCTTTTGAAAATTCTCTGGAAAAGGTGGGCAAATACATGGGGAGGCCCAACCAGGCATTGGATTCTTGAAACAAGTGCGCCTTTTCAATCCTGCATGACTCTGCATCCTGCCTAAGGACAAGAGAGCATATTCAGCCATCCCTGGTTTGAGCGAAGTTCCCGATCAGGAGCTTCGCCTCTACTTTGAACATGTAGGCCCACAAGCAGTACAGGCATCTGTTTCTGGGGTGATTGACACTGACCTCTTTTGGCGTGGGATGGCTGACCGCATTCCTGCCCTTCCACTGCTTGCAGCTGTGTACAAGGACTGTGTGACCAGTTCTGCAGATGCTGAAAGGAGCAACAGCATCTACATAATTATTGTGTCAGCCAGACGACGGTCCCTATCAGAGCAGTCCATCCGGGCATTATTGTTTTTGCATTATAATCAGCAGCACAATATAGGGCTAGATTTGGACTGCTCAGAAGAACTGCACATACATGGCCAAGATTAACACGACAAGCAGACAGGTTCCGTGGGCATTTATTCAATAACATGTTTATGTCCTATATGTAGCCTTGAAGCAAAACATATTGTCTAAATTGTAAATAAACCAAATATACATAGCTTCATGTTGTAAAATAACTCTGAAAAACTAAGATATCTGCGTTTGATGTAGGAAAAATTGAAAACTAAAGTGCTGCAAAATGCCACTAAATTTCCAGATTTGTGCCGCTAAATTTCCAGATTTGTGCCGCTAAATTTACTAGTTCATGCCGCAATATCCTGGGGGGTCTGCCCAATGTTATCCAATGGGGGATTGTTGCAGGGTGATAATACTGGGCAGCTTAACTTGCACCGGGGTGCTGTATTTTAATGGAGAAAACACACGTGTAAACGATAGAAATTGAATCAGGTTTGTTTGCACTTTATTACAATGAAACCACCTCCAACATGAAGTGTAAAGAAACACTTTAAAATTCAATAATGAAATGCTGTGTCTTAGCAAAGACAAAATGGAACACAATGCATGTTAAAAATAAGACAGGAGTATATCATGGAATACTTCAATGCAATAATGAAAGAAGAATAGTGGGGCATATTAGCAAGACCGGCGATAAAATTATCGCCATTTTAGCGGCAGGAAACTGCCGCTAAAGCAGCGATAATGGGCTTGCTAATATGCGTTATAGAATTCCAATCGAAGCCCAGGTTAGATGTCCTGCACATCTAACCTGGGCTTCTATTGGAATTCTATAACGCATATTAGCAAGCCCATTATCGCCGTTTTAGCGGCAGTTTCCTGCCGCTAAAACGGCGATAATTTTATCGCCGGTCTTGCTAATATGCCCTAATAGTTTTCTGTAAAATATGACAAGGCATGGAGCAAAAATCACATCATATAGAGAGAAGCCTTTGTGCATACCATTGCATGTAAAGAAACAATGAACACCATTTATATATGGAGAGGATGAATACTTTAAAGCGTTATGAGAAAAATATATCTTTTGATAAATGCAGTGAGAAAATCATACATTTACATTACACATGGAGAAAAATGCATTATCTGACAAGTGAGACATATGCAAGGAAAAAACTACCTAGAAACACATTTGTAAATATTCAATATTTAAGACAAGAATTCTTATAATGTGCACTAACGATCGATCGGGGAGAACCCACATGTGACTCACGAACACAGTGTAGGGTAATCCAACGAGTGGACTGTGGGCAGGCGTTTTATAGTGGTTTAATACGGAACAGTTAGACCGCAAGTTCATCTTTTGACATTTTGTGTACGTCAATCCTACCATTATTTGGACATGTTTATCGGAATCGTTTAGCATCATTTCTCAGAATTCTTATGAAAAGCAGAACGGACCAAAAGGTTAGAGGTGATATTGGCACGCCATGATGCTGTCGTAAGTTTCGATAAGGCTAGCTAGCGAGAATAATTATAATAAATTGAGAAAGGGCAAGATTTGCAAGTAGCTCTTGCCCCAGCGTTTTCCTCTTACGTTAGTAAGTTCCGTGTTCTCGTGGTCTTGTGGGTAAGCGCAGGCTGAGAACATCCAAGGAGGGGTTTTTTGGGCTGTTGTTGACTAAGAAAGACAGAAGCTGCAGCTTCGTGTGTGTCGCAGAAGAAATATGTGAAATGCTGTTTACGAGGCACTGGGCCTTTGAAGCTAAAGGAATCAGTGAGACAGTTTGGTCAACTTAACAGATCCTTGTCCACTGGCAGGTGGGGTCTACACGAGGGTCTCATGTTTCAGGTGTGGCAAGGTGGGCCTACTGTGTTCTATATAGTAAAACGGGACCCTGCTTCATTCCCCTCCTCTTGTTCATTTTTGAACAAATTTCTCACTGCATACTTTGCTGGAGCTTCATCCTGCTCAATCATCCAGGGAGTGTCATTGACATAGGGGCTCTTGTAATCCCTATTTACTTGTGCTCTCAACTCAACGTACTCCCCATCTGATGTGTTAACCAGAGTATCGTAAGGAGTTAGGGTCTCATCTTTCCCTATTAAGTTTCTACCTGGGGAAGCGGGGAGCAGTAGGAACTGGGTGACCTGTGTCTGCTGGGGCCTGCAATAGGGGTGAACTTGGGGTGGTCACTTCGAATATTTCTAATCGTGTTAGCCCGTCCCCATCCCCTGGTGCACGGTCCTCATGTATTGCCTTACTGTAAATCCCTGTATTTGCATAATTAATTCCTACTATTTTAGCGCTAAATTTCTTTACACAGTGACTCCCTTTCTGAATGACACAGCACAGCAACAACAACAACAACACTCCCACTATGGGAATTATCAATTTTAGGATGGCTGTCAGCCATGAGGGCTTCCAGCCGAGATCGAACCAGTCCGGGGCAATGTCTGCCGGAGCGCCCCCTCTTCGGCCATCTGTATTCCTAAGTTTGTCAACTCCTCAATGGCCTTTGTGATAGACCCATTCTCCGCATCGTTTGCTGGCACGAACGTGCAACTTTTGCCGATCCTGTGGCATACTCCACCATCGATTGCTGTCAGCATGTCTAGAACATAGCGGTGCTCTAGAACCATAAGTCTCAAGGGGCGTAGTTCTTCCTTGATAGCATTCAGTCCTTCCCTTGTGCTGTTAATAGCTTTCATGACTTCATAGCGGGTGACCTCGATCCATCGTGCATTTGCTTTTGTTTGAAACAGTGGGACCATGCCTCCAAAGAAGACCTGGGCATCGTTAAAGAGGCGGAATTCCTGGGGAATTTCATCAAAGGCATCATTGGCAAAATATTCGGCTGCTCGCCGGTGACGGTGGAGGAAGGAGACGTCGCCAGTCATAGGATGAGAAAGAATATGAGAGATATTGGTTGCCGGAACAACCAGGTGCACTTCATGTAGGGTTACCAAGGTGCAAAGGCCATTCCATTGAGGAGGCAGTTGGAGGTAGAGGCGTTCTCCGCAGGCCCAGTAGTAGTCCATTAAGCTGGATGTTCCGAACTGCATATCATAATTACAAATGGTGTTGTTGCATCCTGTGTTGCGTCCGACAGGTAGAGTGCCATTCCCTAGGAAACAAAGAAGAGGATTTTTCAGTTTAAATGCCCTTTTAGGTATGGACGTTTTCTCCCCTCCCCAGGTGTATCTCCTGCCTTCCTGAGCCCATATTTCTTCACAGTCATCCTCAACTTCCCAGTCAATTCCGTCTTCATAATCTGAATCTACCCAAGGGGGGCCTAAAGATGCTGCTTTGCATACCACGAAGCCAGGACCATTCCACTTGTTGTAAAAAATATGTGACCACAGGCGTAGCACTGTTCTATTTTGACAGGGGCAGCTACTTAAGGTGTGTGTGTGTTTTATTGATCCATCGCATTTAGCTGGGTGTAAGGATGTTGAGATATATCCACGTTCCCTAATTACATGTTCCTTATAGTCCATGTCTCTTACTCTCCTCCTACGCATATCCTGTATTATTTCCTCGAGGGCAGTTGGGTCAGAGACAACTTTGTATACATTGTAGGTGTAGTCCCATTTTGTGGTATTCACAAATGCAGTGGAGATCTCAACCTTAATGACTTGAATCAGCCCTTGTATGCGGCAAAGAAACAGATGCAGGAGGCATCTGGCAGTGTGTGAGGGGACTTCTCTAGGGAAAATCAGTCTATCAGCGCCCACTGCATGGGGGATGTAAGAGCACACGTAGCAGGACTCATTCGTCACTGTTTTCCCCACTGTGGTCATATCTTTGTACCATGAGTTATCCAATAGGGAAGAGTGACCCAATGATCCCTTATCGACTCTTCTGGACCTGGTGTGTGTTCTAGATCCTTCTGTATTTTATGAAGATGTTTAGATGTCATGCGCGCACGGGGTTTGTGAGGGAACCATTGGAGGGAGTGTGTTCTGCGGGGAGCAATAGCGAATCGACGGGCTCTGTGTTGGCGGGATGCTGGTGGTGGCTGTATTGTGAGATCAACGGTACCGCCCCATCCTGTATTGTTGTCAATGGGTGAAGGTGGTGGGGAGATGAGGGACATGCTAATACTGGCAGTACTGAGAGGAGAAGTAAAACCCCTCCTGCTGGCGGGGGTGCTTGTCTGAAAATGTGTGGCACAGGATGCTTTACCAGGCAGGGGAGAAGGCAACCTGGGGCGTACAGTGGTATTCACACAAGCTATCTTTTTAATAACAAGGGTGTTCTTGGGACATTGGTAGGACCACATTGTAAACCAGTTGATAACTGCCACCATTCCTCCCACAAAGAAGAACAATATTAATATGCATGTACATAACTTAGCATGACTTATTTCTGTGCGGCGTGTTCTTCTGCTGTGGCTGAAGCCATAAACGACCATGCAATCACCGTCTTCTTCCTCTGTAATAGTCAATGGAAACATGGTGCCTTCCTGGGGTTGGTCATCGATCAGTTCTGGGATGGCGCAGGGTTGAGTCGCACATCGGTCCTGTGTATCCATACCTTCCTCTCAGCGATACGGACAGCTGTGGGTGAAGAGTCTATGACATTGTATGGTCCTTCATACTTGGGATCCTTCCACTTCCTAACAGCTTTCCTGACAAAAATTTGCATACCAGGACGGATAGGCGGGAGTTCAGGAGAGGTGGGGCCCTTGTTCTTTCTGTTTGATACCTGGGTGGAGAGGAACTGCACAGCACGTGTTAGTGCACACAAATATTCATATAATTCAGCTTTAACAATCTCAGAAGAATTTTCAGAGTCAATTTTGGATCTTGTGGAGGGAACTGTCACATTTATTGAGCGACCAGTAACAAGCTGGTGGGGTGTAAGATGGTGATCGGAGCTGGGAGAATTTCTGAGGGCAAATAAGGCAATTGGTAAACAATAGAGCCATTTCTTTCCAATTGTTACACTTATCTTGCTTATTTTACCTTTAAGCAGGCCATTAAGGCGCTCACAAATGCCATTGCTTTGGGGGTGATATGCTGAGGTCAATTTATGTTTGATCCCTAACATGGTTGTGAGAAGGGCAAAGATTGCGTTTGAAAAATGGCTGCCATTGTCAGAGCGAATCGCGGCGGGCAAACCCCAGTGCGAAATGACCTCACGGAGCAGGAAATTAGCTGCTGCTTTGGCATCGCAGTGGACACATGGTCCAGCTTCGATCCATCGTGAGAATGGGCATACTACCACAATGAGATATCGATAGTTTTGGCATCGATCAATCATGTCAACATAATCAATGTGTAATTCTTTAAAAGGGCCATCTGGTTTTGGTATTGTAGATGCAACTGTTTTCATGGTGGGATGTGGTGAGTATTGCTGACAAATGAGACATTTATTAACGAAAAGCTGTACTAGTTCATGGGCATTGGGAATGAACCAGTCAGTTTGTAAAATGGTGGTCATATTATCACGGGAGACATGTGTGGGAAGGTGTAACTGGTCTAGCGCTACTTGTAACAGGGCCTGTGGCATGACTGGTTTTCCTGTCATAACTTGTTTATAAATGAAATCTGAGGCATCCTGTTGTACTCCCCTCTTCTTCCACAGGTCTTTTTCTTGTGATGGGGCACTTTCCTGTATCTCTCTGAGATGTAACTGTGCAATGTGATCATATTGCTCTGTACTGTCAATTACATATGGCATAAATTTAGGAGTGTCTGCATCTGTATCGCCTTTGTCCTGTTGTGTTACTGGTGAGACATGTTGTGCAAGCAAGATGGGAGCATGCTGTCCTTCGGGGGGTACATCAGGTGGTGGTGCAGGTGTGGGGATCCTAGCTGCGGCTTTAGCTGCCCAGTCTGCCAGAGCGTTACCTCTGGAGACAAAGTCTTGGCCATTCGTGTGTGCAGCACATTTCACAACAGCTACCTCAGTTGGCAGTGTCAATGCGTCGATCAGCTCTTCGAGCAATTGTCTGTGCATTACAGGTGTGCCATCTGATTTGAGGAATGTTACAGCAAACAAATGATGGATGGAATGCTGACAATGCAAACATTCTCCCCCAGTCAAAAGATCTGGGTTAAATCCATCGTTCTTTTGCCCACTACGCCACCCCAGTTTGGACCCAGCCATATGCAAATCAGTCTTGACCCTGTGCCCCATGGGAACAGTCCAGACCGAACTGCCAGGCCAGGTCCTCCCTGGACCGGAAACAAGCATCCTGGGACCGGTTTCAGGGTATGTCACCCTTCTTCAGCCAGGCTAGCTTGAATCAAGTGGCGCAGTGAGCAAGGGACCCACGTCTGGGCATACCCATCCCACTTAGGGCGAAAAATGTTACAGCAAACAAATGATGAACGGAATGCTGACAATGCAAACATTCTCCCCCAGTCAAAAGATCTGGGTTAAATCCATCGTTCTTTTGCCCACTATGCCACCCCAGTTTGGACCCAGCCATATGCAAATCAGTCTTGACCCTGTGCCCCATGGGAACAGTCCAGACCGAACTGCCAGGCCAGGTCCTCCCTGGACCGGAAACAAGCATCCTGGGACCGGTTGCAGGGTATGTCACCCTTCTTCAGCCAGGCTAGCTTAAATCCAGTGGCGCAGTGAGCAAGGGACACACGTCTGGGCATACCCATCCCACTTAGGGCGAAAACTGTTACAGCAAACAAATGATGGACGGAATGCTGACAATGCAAACATTCTCCCCCAGTCAAAAGATCTGGGTTAAATCCATTGTTCTTTTGCCCACTACGCCACCCCAGTTTGGACCCAGCCATATGCAAATCAGTCTTGACCCTGTGCCCCATGGGAACAGTCCAGACCGAACTGCCAGGCCAGGTCCTCCCTGGACCGGAAACAAGCATCCTGGGACTGGTTTCAGGGTATGTCACCCTTCTTCAGCCAGGCTAGCTTGAATCCAGTGGCGCAGTGAGCAAGGGACCCACGTCTGGGCATACCCGTCCCACTTAGTGCGAAAAATGTTACAGCAAACAAATGATGGACGGAATGCTGACAATGCAAACATTCTCCCCCAGTCAAAAGATCTGGGTTAAATCCATCGTTCTTTTGCCCACTACACCACCCCAGTTTGGACCCAGCCATATGCAAATCAGTCTTGACCCTGTGCCCCATGGGAACAGTCCAGACCGAACTGCCAGGCCAGGTCCTCCCTGGACCGGAAACAAGCATCCTGGGACCGGTTTCAGGGTATGTCACCCTTCTTCAGCCAGGCTAGCTTGAATCCAGTGGCGCAGTGAGCAAGGGACCCACGTCTGGGCATACCCATCCCACTTAGGGCGAAAAATGTTACAGCAAACAAATGATGGACGGAATGCTGACAATGCAAACATTCTCCCCAGTCAAAAGATCTGGGTTAAAGCCATCGTTCTTTTGCCCACTACGCCACCCCAGTTTGGACCCAGCCATATGCAAATCAGTCTTGACCCTGTGCCCCATGGGAACAGTCCAGACCGAACTGCCAGGCCAGGTCCTCCCTGGACCGGAAACAAGCATCCTGGGACCGGTTTCAGGGTATGTCACCCTTCTTCAGCCAGGCTAGCTTGAATCCAGTGGCGCAGTGAGCATGGGACCCACGTCTGGGCATACCCATCCCACTTAGGGCGAAAAATGTTACAGCAAACAAATGATGGACGGAATGCTGACAATGCAAACATTCTCTCCCAGTCAAAAGATCTGGGTTAAATCCATCGTTCTTTTGCCCACTACGCCACCCCAGTTTGGACCCAACCATATGGGAGCATGCTGTCCTTCGGGGGTACATCAGGTGGTGGTGGTGGTACAGGTGTGGGGATCCTAGCTGCGGCTTTAGCTGCCCAGTCTGCCAGAGCGTTACCTCTGGAAACAAAGTCTTGGCCATTCGTGTGTGCAGCACATTTCACAACAGCTACCTCAGTTGGCAGTGTCAATGCGTCTATCAGCTCTTCGAGCAATTGTCTGTGCATTACAGGTTTGCCATCTGATTTGAGGAAGCCACGCCTTTTCCATCGTAAGATACTGGAATGTGTTGTTGTTGTGACATAAGCAGAATCTGATTAAATAGTGATGCGTGAGTCTGCGCCCTCTTTCAAGGCAGCGATTAATGCCACAAGTTCTGCCGCTTGTGCTGAGTAGTGTGAAGGTAGAGCTATTTGCTGTACAATGTCTTGGGAATCAGAGGAGTCATTTTGTTGTGCTCGAACTACAGCAGCTCCTGTATACCTTATTCCTGTTTCTTGGTCGATGGTGGAGGAACCATCGACAAAGTATACTGTACTGTCTGGCAATGGGTCCTCCTTTGCTGTCCCTGACTCATCTGGACAGTATGTGGCACAGTCATGGGGGTCATCATCTGTGCTTGCAATGGGGTGGGCGAAGAACGTGGCGGGATTTACTGTGTGACACTTAACAACTTTCAAAGATGGCAATGATAGGATGACTTCGTAACCTGATACTCTTTGTGTAGTTAAAGTTGTTTTGGCTTTTTGTATTATTGCAAAAACAGCATGTTCAGTGTACAGTGTTAACGGGGAACCCATGACTATGGGGGTGCTTTTTCAACAGCGAATGCAGCGGCAGCCAATGCTTGCTCACATGGATAATGTCCTTTCATTACTGAGTCTAGCATGCCGCTGAAGTAGACAATGGGCTTGTGCCCCATGGGGTATTTCTGAGTAAGGACTGCTGTCATAGCTTGACCATCACAGTGGGTGAAAAGGTAGAATTATTTTGTGTAGTCAGGGGATCCTAACACTGGTGCATTTGTAATTTCAACTTTCAACTGTGTGAAAGCTGTGGTCATTTCAGGTGTCCAATCTATTTTGTTATGTCTGTCTTTGGCCATTTTAACAGCTTTCAGCAGTGGGGCAGTGACGGTGGAAAAGTCAAAGACCCACTGTCGGACATAATTCACTAAGCCTAGGAATTTCTGCATATCTTTGACTGTCTGTGGCTCGGATGTACCCTGTATAGCTTGTATTCTGTCTTGGGTGACTCTTCTTCCTGACGCTGAGAGCAATTGTCCAAGGTAGTGTACTTCTTTCTGACAGTATTGAAGCTTCTGTTTGTCTACCTTATATCCTCTCTGTGCTAGTGTTGTGAGCAGAGCAATTGTGTCCTGTCGGCACTGTTGCTCCGTTGGACGACAGAGCAGTATGTGTGCGTCGACATATTGCAGCATGGTACTGTCACATTGGAAATTTCACAGATCGGCCTTGACGACCCTGTTAAAGACACTGGGGGATTCTCAATACCCTTGAGGCAGTCGCGTATATTGCATTTGAATATTGCGAAATTGGATGATGTCAGATATTGGCTGTCTGGGTGAAGTGGGACACTGAAAAAGGCATTTTTCAGGTCAATGACGGAAAAGTACTGGGCATCTTGAGGAATATTGGTAAGGATCACTGAGGGGTCGGGAACGATCGGGAATTCTGGTACGACAACGTTGTTAAGTGGACGCAAATCATGAACTAGACGCCATTGGTTCGATTTGGATTTCCGCACAGGAAACAGGCACGTGTTACAAGGAGATCTGCAGGGGTATATCACTCCCTGATCCAGCAATGCCTGTATGGTAGGGGCAATTTCCTCCTCTGCTTCCTTGGACAAGGGGTACTGGTGCACTCTTGGGAGTATGGTGCCCTGTTTGAGTGTTATTCTGAATGGTGTAGCTGATCGAATGAGGCCTACATCATTTGGACCTTTTGTCCACAGATTGTTGGGTACCTGAGCGAGGTCTGTGTCACGTATGGTGTCTACTTGTGTGGGTGGTGTTGGCGTCCTTATCTCCATTGCTACAGAGAGAGGAACTTCATTTAAGTAGACAGTCTCTGTTTTTGAATAATCTTCAGGAGAGCCAAAGAGTTGGTTATCTGGAATGTTTCTCACCAATTGTCCAGGCTCAATGAAAATGACGCAGGCCGAGGTGTGGGCGTTGTTGTCAATTGCTTGGAAAGCCCCATATGTAGATGTGATTTCAAGAGCATGTATGTCTAAGATCATGTTTCTGCCTGGTACTTGGGAATTCTAGGACTGTGGGCGAAAGAGAAACTCTTTTGGGAGCTGGACAGTGCGGCCGTGCAGTTCTGGTGTGGTAGCAACAATGATGTGTACCGCAGTGGAGAATGCTTGTTCATCCACTGGGCGGGCTCTTATTTGATCTTTCAAGGAGGAGTCCACAGTGAGTGCCATCATCCTTGCCAAAGGTGTATCGGGAATGGAGCAGATCATTGTGCCGTTCTCATCAAAATGGATGGTCATATTTAATTTAGCCATGAGGTCACGGCCCAAGAGAATCACTGGACACCGTGGTGAGTAGAGCAGACGCTGCTCCACGCATTTACCTCCTACTTCTATTGGTACTGGCTTGGTGAAGGGGACCCTTGCTATTGCCCCAGAGAATCCCTGTGTGTCCGCTATCTGATTTGAAATGGGCAGTGCTCCACCTGTGATACAGGAGTAAGTAGCACCAGTGTCAATGAGAAAGCTGTAGGTTTTGTTGTTTATCGTGACAAACACAATGGGGTCCTCCCTGGCATCAGTTATACACGACAAAACTGGGCACACAAGAGTTGTCTGTGGGCTGTCCTAACCGGAATACCCTCCAGCCTGGTATTGCTGGACGGTGCCCTGCGTGAATGGATTGGTAGGTGCCAGCACTGTGCCTCCCTGGGGCATAAATGCTTGTGCTTGGGGCATCATTTGGTACACAGTTGTTTGTGGCTGTTGTACTTGTTGCTGTGCTTGTGGTGCGGGCACCAGTCACTGTGTAATTGCAGGGGCCTATAGCTGTAGTTGTTGCTGCATCGGCTGCATTGGCTGCTGCTGTATTGGTGGGAGATAGGAATGCATTAATTGAGGCTGAACTTGCTGTGTCTGGATTTGCTGTTGTTGGTATTGGGTAGGCTGCATTTGCTGGGGTCCCCAGACTGCCACCCCATTTTCATACCGCATTTTTGCCTGGCATTCTCTTGCGAAGTGTCCTGGTTGCTTACAATAGTAGCATACCCGTTGTTCTGGCAGTTGTGTGTTCCTTTGTTGTCCCATCCCTCTACCTCTGCCTCTGCCTTCCATGCCTGTATTTCAAGGCCTCATCTGTTGGTTACCATAATATGGTTGCTGCTGTGTATTGCCATATGCCTGTTGTTGTGCATAGTCATGGGGGGCTGAGCCTGTATGGGTGGTGCAGCTATCTGTGAGTTACCTGCTAATGCATTTAGGGCATTTTGTGGAAAATTGGTAACGGCAGTCATTTGGTTGACTGGTGAGGCGAGCATGACTGTGTCTGGAAGATCTTTTTCTTATTAAGTTTCTGCTGCACTAACTTTGCGGCTGCATTTTCAATAGCTAATTGTCTATTCTTGTCCTTTTCCTGTTTCTTTTTGCAGAAGTGGATAATGTGATCCTGTATCTCAGGCCATGGTTTGGCTTCCATTGCTACAATCCCATCTAACTTGTCCTGTATGTCAGTGGGTAGTCCTTTCTTTACCATGTGGTAGAAAAGCCTACTGTTCCCTCCTGCTGCGTTCCATTTATCTCCTAACTCTTGATGCCATTTTTCCTTCATTCTTGAAATATAGTCGGCTGGATCCTCATTTGCTTGCATTGTCTGTGACATGAGGGACCCAATGTCCGGGACATCCGGAAATTTTCTACGCAGTTGGGCCCAGACGTGTGCTCGTATTTTGTTAAATGTCTCCCCATTATACTGCGTTTCAGTGATTGTGATTTTGTTAGCACTGACGCTTTTGAATATGTCTTCTGCTTCTTACCCCATGATGGAGATGAGCAGACTTTTCATATCCCCTATCCCTAAGTTGACACCTGCAGTGTTCTTTTCCAGGGCCGCTATCCATTTGCCAGCGCCCTCTGTCAGTGGGGGAGCTGTTTCTTCAAATTGTCTTTGTCCATTTGAGACCATGGAACATAGACAGGCGGGGCATTCATGCT
The DNA here is from genome assembly GCA_963921515.1 of Calotriton arnoldi. Classification (NCBI taxonomy): domain Eukaryota; kingdom Metazoa; phylum Chordata; class Amphibia; order Caudata; family Salamandridae; genus Calotriton; species Calotriton arnoldi. The sequence continues at coordinate 650,248 of CAWUFW010007959.1, forward strand.
TTTGAACAATAGGGGCATCTGGCGTGTTACCCTAGTTGTTGGTGCTACTAGTGGTGTATGCCGTGTAGGGTCATATTCACGTGCATGCTTCTGCCATATCTTTAGGCTTGCTGCCATATAGGCATAGTCCCAATCTTCGTCTCCCTCTCTATATTAGATGCAGTCTTGTGCTGTGGCTAAATGTTGTGGGTGGAAGGACCCTCCTCTTGGCCATGGGAATGTCTCTTCATCAGTACAGTCTGCCAAATTATCAGAGAAGGGTGTGACATAAAAGTCAGACTCCTCTCTAAGCGTTACTATGTCATTAGGTGTTAATTTGGTATGGGGTGATGGCATTGGTTTGCCGAGCAACAACAAATTGCGTTTACTTTTCTGTCTGACAGAGCGCAATGACGCTGTGCCTGTGACATCATACGGTATGTCATCCGGCCTACCATGCGTCCCTAATATCTGCAATTGCTCTATTTCTGTCTTTTTCCTCCTCTTACTTTTTGCTCCCTCTATGTCATGGGGCATTGTTTGTTCTGTGTTGATCATTAAATCAAGGGTGTGCTTTGATGGTTGGGACGAGTGAAAGGGGTTCAGACTAGTAGTAGGTACTTGTGTCCGGGACATGTTTTAAATGCGCTCTTCAGTCCTATGTGGCCCTGTCGCACCCTGTGTTATTTCAGGAGCATCTGGGTGCAGTGTCTGCTGTAACTGTGTGTCTGGTCCTGCACCATCCTGAGACTGGGGAGCTGTGATGGCCACACCATCTAATAAATGCGTACGGTTCGTAAGTTGTTGGCATGCTTGTTCTACTTTCATTGACATGCGCCTCATAACTGCAGCATCACCAGTGGGGCTAGGCGACTGACTTTCGGGTATCACACTAGTGCTTGGGTCATTAAATGTGATGCCATTGGGGCTTGTATTTATATGTCGCTCATTTCTCCATTTATTGAAGTGCTCCTGAGAAAATACATCAAGTGGATCTTGTTCACTATCCTTACAGTGCATGTTAGCAATTGGGTGGTCCAACAGTAGGGGCCTATCCTCACGTTGGGAAAAAGCAGTTGAAGGCAATTGCTTATTTTGTTGACATTGTGGGCTTGGGGGTGCTGGTGTTTAGTAAGGGACAAGGTGTTGGGATCAGTGGGGATAGGTGGCTTAGGAACGGGGTATGAGCTAAGCAAAGAGGGCTGCTGTGCGTGGTCATTTATCCAGTCATTTATTTGCGACGGGCTGATTATTTCAGGTGACTCTTGCCTACCAGCCCTATATTCCTTATGAAGGACTGGCGGTTGGTCATTAGGTAGGCTGGGAAGGAGTAGTTGCAGCTCGCCACTGAAGGATGTGTGAGAAACAGGGCGTGAGGTGTGCGAGGTGGAATGCGAAGCATTGGATAGTCTATCGCAGTCTTCGTCCTCTTCTAATTGTTGTGCTACACTATTGTGCGCTGGTGTGAGTTTCAGAGTAAATTGTGCATCTATCTGGCCTGTCAGTCCTGCTATTGCGGCCTCTATTGTTGAATTCTGGGCGGGGAGGGATGGTGGGCTTTGGGTACGATCCATTGGCTGACCACTTTGTGGAGTAAGGGTGTCTTGTGGGCATATGCCAGAGTGGCCTACAGCTGTTTTATCATTCGATCTGGGCTCTAAGTCTGTACCGATAATTGTTTCAGGATACATCCCCACCGAATTTTTGTAATTTGATGCTAGCCCTCTGTCTGAATCCATGGGAAGGGCAGGGTACATCCCGCCTATATGATACGCCGGTGGAGGGCGGTGGGCATTAATGTGGGCTCAGCTGTTTCCTTGAAAATACGAAATAATGCTAGGGTATTTTTACGTTTTTTGAGTTTGGACCCGGAATACTTTGCTTCCAGGAATGTCTTGGCGTGTTCTAGGGCTGCGCGGTCAAACGTACCTTCAAGGGGCCAAGGGTGAGTAAAATTTTTCGTGTGCTTGTGGAGCTCTTTACAGTGTTTATTTATGTGCTGCTCTTGGTCTGTAAAGTTTTGCAATACGTATTGTAGTGGGGTGGCCATATTAATATATAGTGTATGAATGTATAATAGACCTCAATGAAAGCAGGCGTATTGCTGTGGGGACACGCACCCTAATTAGGCTTATTCCCTTCAAATGCTTGGATCAAGGTCTCTCACAAGTTCTTCTCCCACTGCCTGAAGGACGGTAAGGTATATACTCTCTTTTAATTCCTGCTCCTGTGATCCTGAATATACCCCTTCAGGAGAGAAATCAGGGAACTGAAGTTGGCTGCTCAAACAGGCGACAGCAATCTTACTTTGGAGTGGGTTTCTTGGCCATGAACTGGATAATACCGTGGGTATCTCCAAGCCTGGAGCTACTAGGATAATATGTACATTTATTTTATCCAGTGTCTTGTACACTGTACAGCTCAAAATTCTGTTCATGTGTCTGCTAGTGTGAAACCACCAATTGCAGGAGAACAATAGGGGTGCAAATGTGTCTAAAGAATAGTTGAGGATGCAACTGAGTGATGTAGTTGGGAATTGCTGTGAGCCTGACTTGTCGTTGGTGGGTGACGTCGATGCCCAGGACGTCAAATACTGTCAAGAGGACAGCACTTGTTAATGGTGTAACTGGGATGAAGGGGGCAGGGTGACCACTGGATAGCCCTATGATATGTCCGGTAATTAAATATACACTGATCTGTGGTATTGCAGGGCCTACTGGGGTTATGCTTGAGTTCTATGTTGCACTGCTCATTACCTAGAATGGGGCAGAGTTGGACTCTGGATCTCTTGGCAGACTCCGTAAGAGAGCACGAAGTAATGGTGAGTGTGTTTCTCGAGAGTCTTCTTGGTCTGCTACACTGGCAGAGCTAGATGTGGAGATATGTGGGTGTCTCTGAGCGGACTATATCGGGACTTTGGGCATCCTCAGTCTGTTCTACTGAGTAAGCGGACTCTGTGGAGGATTCCCAATCGCTAATCACCACTGGGGAAGATGATGGTAGGAATGGTGTATAGCGCGTGTCCTCAGTAGTGGAAGAGTTTGTGAGCAATGGGGACAACCCAGGTCTGGACGTGTGGTATCTGGAGTTTGTAGATTAGATTGGGGGTTGGCGTGAGCCCTACAGACAATGGGTAGTTTTGTTAAATCAAGTGTGGATAGCCTTACTTCTAACGTGGGGGTGAAATGTATTCTCAATATATTCCACACAATTGAAATGAGGTCACCGTGATTTTGGCTTATAGGGGACAATGTATCTGTGATGCTGTTATAGACAGACACGCGTCGGCCATTCAAAGTGTGCAGAACTACTCAACAATTTGGGGTGGGTTGTTGTTCATTACGTGGTCAGTTATCTGAAAGTGACTTGTGCTAATTAAATGTGGTACTGCGCCACATAGGTCAGACAGGACCAGGGAGGGGCAAGGGGTAGCTGTATAATACTACTGTTCACAATAATCCAACAACATTCATATTAAAAACATTGACAATTCTAGTTATTGTTGATCTCACTAGATACATAAAAATCAGTGCTCCAGGCACAGATACTTTGTTCAAAAGGTAACCACAATGCATGCGAAAAAGCCACAATTAAAAAGAAATACGATCACAAAATAATTACAGTACAATTATACAAAATGTGAAGCACATTATGTACACGTGTACTTATATAAAATTACAGAAAGATTTGCGCATCGTCCCCTGTCTGCCTGAATGCATACAGCAGGACGATGTCTTTAAAATAACCTTGCTAAAAAAAAAGAAAAATAAACGTCTTCACGTTTCACTTTAACACAAAGAGAACAGGAAACCAACATTTCCTTTTACTGGTAGCTAGGCAGATAGGAAGGCGTCCCTTCGCCACACAGGCGTGCCACACAGAGCCACACAGAGCCACACGGCCTACCACATAGAGCCACTCGGGCCTACCACATAGAGCCACTCGGGCCTACCACATAGAGCCACTCGGGCCTACCACATAGAGCCACTCGGGCCTACCACAAAGAGCCACTCGGGCCTACCACATAGAGCCACTCAGGCCTACCACAAAGAGCCACTTGGGCCTACCACATAGAGCCACTCGGGCCTAAAAATATGTCTCCGTAATATGAAACATATGTATACATTAAAAACCACACTATTTAAACTGTAGAAAAAAAGGGTGCATCAGCACCTGACTCAACGCCTTTGTACACATGGTAAAAGATGAGGAAGAACTGTGATCAGCGGACAGAGGGACACCCAGAGGGACAGAATCCACTAAGACAGGCAAGCACCCCGAGGGAAGACCAAGAGTGCAAGAGAAAAATATATTCTTAACTTAGGCTTACCCGAGGGATGGCTGTGTCTGCTCAGTCAGGAAACAGGCTCGGAAGGTAAGCACTCCGCCCGCCGTCACAGGATGCGGCTGGAACCGTAGTAAGTCCCTTCGTGGTCGCCAGATGTTGCAGGGTGATAATACTGGGCAGCTTAACTTGCACCGGGGTGCTGTATTTTAATGGAGAAAACACACGTGTAAACGATAGAAATTGAATCAGGTTTGTTTGCACTTTATTACAATGAAACCACCTCCAACATGAAGTGTAAAGAAACACTTTAAAATTCAATAATGAAATGCTGTGTCTTAGCAAAGACAAAATGGAACACAGAAACCTCACATGCCAATGCGATAGATAACAATGATATTCTTAACCGATTGGTACAGAAAAATATGAATATAATAAAATTGTGAGTAAGAGGGCAGGGGTGTGGATCAACAAATTCAAGGCCCTTAAACTCTGTGATGGCAATAGAGCAGGCAAATTACTAGCCTCTTACCTCAAACACAAACAGAGACAGTTCACTATCTCCTCGATAAAAGACTCCAGTCATAATTATCCAGACTAAACAAAGAGAGATTCTGAACGCCTTTATGTCCTTCTACGAAGATCTATATAAAAGCAAACAAACACTACACCCGGAGGAATGTGCCAGATACCTGAACTCACTAAACCTACCAAGCCTGTCAGAAACAGCAAGTTCAGAGCTAGGAAACCCATCTCGGTCATGGAGATAACCAACTCTATCAGAACCTTGAAAAGCAATAAGGCTCCAGGCCCAGACGGCTTCTCAGCTTCCTTTTATAAGGCATTCGGAGGGCCATTACAACCAACCCTGGTAAGGGTCTTTAATGCTATAGCCAGAGAGGGACACACACCCAACTCAATGAAAGAGGCCAATATTGTAGTCATACCAAAAGAAGGGAAGGACCCTTTACTACCTAAAAATTATAGACCGATCTCACTGATCAATGTGGACTGTAAAATTTACGCGAAGATTCTAGCCACAAGATTGAATGGGGTTCTTCCGAAGTTGATTAGTAATTCCCAAGTCGGGTTCCTCAAAAACCGAATGTCTAATGATAATACCCGCCTATTCTGCCACGTACTTGAGCAAGCAAAGCTGAAGCCGGAACCATCAATAGCCATCACCCTAGACGCGGAGAAGGCGTTTGATAGAGTTTCGTGGTCATTCCTGAAGCACTGTATGCGGTCTTTTAATCTTGGAGGTCCGTTTATTAACATGGTCATGGCTTTGTACTCAGCGCCTACCGCTCGCATAGCGATCAACGGCACACTATCGGAAGCCTTCACATTAGAACAGGGTACTAGACAAGGCTGTCCGCTTTCCCCTCACTCTTTCTTTTAGCCCTTGAGCCATTGATTCTGGACATTAAGAATAATAGTGGGATAAAAAGAATAGGTTTTAAAGACTCGTATGTTAAGCTGGCCACCTACGCGGATGATATCCTCATTATCACAGAGGATCCAGGTACATCTATTAAGGCCCTGATGCGATCTATTGACGTATACTTATCTCACTCGGGATACAAGTTAAACAGGGACAAATCGGAAGTTAAGCCCCTTAATATCCATTGCACCAGGGAGGTACTAGGCGACTCGGGACTTGCGTGGCAACCTGGATTTATCAAATATTTAGGGTTAGAGTTTGGTGACAATATACTGGAGTCTCTTAAGCAGAACGAATCTATCACTCTGGGAAAGATTAAAACCCTCTTAGAGGCGTGGTCGCCGAGATTCATCACATGGTGGGGCAGAATTGAATCCATCAAAATGATGATCACGCCCTTAGTGAACTATTTAATCACCATGCTCCCTCTGTTGCTGTCTGAGGATTTCCACAGGAAGCTAGATATTCTCATAACTAAATTTTTATGGCAAGGTAAAAAGGCCAGAATTGGACTGAAAAAACTTAGATTGGATAAATCGCTTGGTGGGGTCAATCTAGCCGATTTTAAACTTTATCAAACAAGGCTCCTAGCAAAACAGGGCTTGTATTTGATCACGCCTCCCGCAGATTATTCCCCAGTATGGTTAGAAATTGAAAGATATTTACTTAACAATCTTGCCCCAGTAGCCCTTCTAACTTCCAACCTTGCAAAAATCACCTGCTCAAAATCTATTTTTAAAAACACAAAAGCAGCTCTATTGAAATTAGATAAAAAACTAGATATCAGCATAAAACGCTCTAAATTTGAATCACTGTGGGATAACCATAATATTTTATATAAAGGGAAGACATTACACAACGAGGCTTGGATAGATAGAGGTATCTGCTTTCCGTACCAACTGTACGACTCAACATACCCGTTCACTTTTGAAGCCCTACAGTCTAAATATAATCTAGACAACTTGGAGTTTTACAATTTTGTAAAGGTTAAGGCAGCACTAACGAAGGCTAAACTTAAGTCCGTATCCCCGTCTTTATCGGTATACGTAGAGAAGATAAATAAGCTAGGGCACCAAGTCTCTTGGATCTACAAACTACTCCGTCCAAAGCAATCTACCCTCAATAAAAATCTTATATCCTTTTGGGATTCACACTCCTCTTCCCCGATCTCCGAAACTGAGTGGTCTCAAACGTGGAGCTCTGTCTCCAGGAACAAAATAACCCCAGTCCTTTCACAGACAAAATTTTGGCTCCTCCACAAGGCTTATTGGACACCGGCCAGACTACACTCACATAAGATACGGGATGACCCGACCTGTTGGAATTGTAAGGAGGAAATAGGTGACCTGGCACACTTGCTGATATACTGCAAATGTGTTGAGCCATTTTGGGATAAGGTACTTGACTTTATCTCTCAACTATTCTCATGCTCTCTCAAAAAGGAACTAGCCACACTGATATTCGGTTTCCTTCGGGTGGAGACCTTAAACGATAGGGATAGAGCACTACTGGACCTCGTGCTGATGGCAGCGGTTAAGGTGACCCTAAACGACTGGAAAGATACACAAAAAGCATCCTTCACATGCTGGTTAAATTGGATTTCCCATCTTAGGGGCGCTGACAATATTGCTCTTCAAAACTCACCATGGAAACCCCCCTTAGACACATGTGGGATAGCCTTGATCGGTACTTCAACTCACATAAACCGCCATGATCCACGGAATTAAAGTGGGGGTTGATCACCCCTCCGGCCACACCCTTGGAATAACGGTCCCGCTCAAGATTTCCTCCAAAATAATGGAATAGATCATTGTCAGTATACCATATTAATAGTTGCATACTGTTAATTCCATTTACGTATGGTGCGATCTTATAAGTTATGAGGTCTGTCTTAAGTGGCTTGTACGTCACATCAATGATCTTTTTAACGTGTGGTATTGCAGATCATGTGACACAATGCTCGGAACTACTGTTGCCACTTTATTATCACCCATCATTGTAATTTTTCTTTTTCTTTTGTTGTTCTCTTTGCTCTTTGCTTTTTGTCTCTTCTATTGATTTTAAGCCAATCTTTTGTTTGATTTTATTATCTGTAAATGTCTTCTTTCTATGGAAACAACCAATAAAAATATTTGAACACAAAAAATAAGACAGGAGTATATCATGGAATACTTCAATGCAATAATGAAAGAATAATAGTATTCTGTAAAATATGACAAGGCATGGAGCAAAAATCACATCATATAGAGAGAAGCCTTTGTGCATACCATTGCATGTAAATAAACAATGAACACCATTTATATTTGGAGAGGATGAATACTTTAAAGCGTTATGAGAAAAATATATCTTTTGATAAATGCAGTGAGAAAATCATACATTTACATTACACATGGAGAAAAATGCATTATCTGACAAGTGAGACATATGCAAGGAAAAAACTACCTAGAAATACATCTGCAAATATTCAATATTTAAGCCAAGAATTCTTATAATGTGCACTAACGATCGATCGGGGAGAACCCACATGTGACTCACGAACACAGTGTAGGGTAATCCAACGAGTGGACTGTGGGCAGGCGTTTTATAGTGGTTTAATACGGAACAGTTAGACCGCAAGTTCATCTTTTGACATTTTGTGTACGTCAATCCTACCATTATTTGGACATGTTTATCGGAATCGTTTAGCATCATTTCTCAGAATTCTTATGAAAAGCAGAACGGACCAAAAGGTTAGAGGTGATATTGGCACGCCATGATGCTGTCGTAAGTTTCGATAAGGCTAGCTAGCGAGAATAATTATAATAAATTGAGAAAGTGCAAGATTTGCAAGTAGCTCTTGCCCCAGCGTTTTCCTCTTACGTTAGTAAGTTTCGTGTTCTCGTGGTCTTGTGGGTAAGCGCAGGTTGAGAACTAGGGGTGGGCGGAATTTGCGTAGTCGCGCTACGCAAAGCTCCGCGAAACGGTAAAAAATCTCAGCGAGCACGCAAAAGTTCCGCGAACACGCAGAATTGCTTGTTCCGCCCGTTTGCGATGCTTTTTTCCTGTTCGCGAACGCTGTTTGCGTGCTCGGAGAGAAATATCTCGCGAACACGCATTTTGATAGCGCGAACAAGCAAAAAAGTCCGCGAAGCCGTGGATCGCGGAATTTTGGGCAATTTCGCGTTCTCCGCGGAACGCGAAATTACCCAAATTCCGCGAGCGGAACGGAATTTACCGTCCAGGCCTACTGAGAACATCCAAGGAGGGGGTTTTTGGGCTGTTGTTGACCAAGAAAGACAGAAGCTGCAGCTTTGTGTGTGTCGCAGAAGAAATATGTGAAATGCTGTTTACGAGGCACTGGGCCTTTGAAGTTAAAGGAATCAGTGGGACAGTTTGGTCAACTTAACAGATCCTTGTCCACTGGCAGGTGGGGCCTACACGAGGGTCTCATGTTTCAGGTGTGGCAAGGTGGGCCTACTGTGTTCTATATAGTAAAACGGGACCCTGCTTCAGGATAGGGGGCCTCCGGTTGGTGGCTGCTGGCAAGCAGGCCACTGGGTTGTGGGAGCAAAGCTCCCAGGGTTAAGGTCAGGGCAAATGGGGAAACAAAGTAGCACAAAAGGTGCACCCTCAGCGGCACTAGGGTGGCCGGGTGCAGAGTGCTGTTTCGACGTCGGGCGCCCTGTTGTTTTCTATGGAGAACCTCCGGTTTGCAAAAGCACAGCAGGCAGGGAGACGAAGGACTTCTGGGTCCGACCACCACTTGGAGAGGTAAGTTGGGAAGTTAAGGGTTGGTTAGGCACCGTCGGTTGGGGCACACAAGGCTGTGGGGCGTCGGGTGCAGGGGTGCCTTTTGGGGTCGGATCTTCTTACCAGCTCCTGGTCGCGGTTAGGGGGGCCTTCTGGATTTAGACTGCAGGTGTCGGCTGGAGGCTTGAGGCAGGTCAGGGGTCGCCGGATCTCCGGTCAGGATCGCCGGGGTGACCTCCTCGTGGTGTTTTTCCACTCGAGCTCTGGCCGGGTTCGGCGGGTGCAGAGTGGGCTGGATTCGCTTTCTCTGCCTGCTGCCAGAGGTTGCAGTTGAACAAATCCGGTGTTCACGGGAGAAGCAGTCTTTGGAAGTGAAGGCAGGCAGGTCCTCTGGGGTTTTCGAGGTTGCTGGCTGCAGGACACACCAGGATTTCGCAGGAGCAGGTTCGAGGGGAGACAGGCAGGTAGGGCTGGGGCCAAGTCAGTGGGCGTCTTCCTCTTGTTAGTTGGCTGCACTGCTGTTCGGTCCTTCTTCTTCTTTTCTTCTTGTTGTCAGGCTGGATCTGAGGAAGCAAGGTTCAGGGTGCCCCCTAAATACTAGATTTAGGGGCATTACAGGTAGGTAAAGGGCAGGGACCAATGGGTCCCTTCCCTGGGGTGGGTACACCCCTTATCGTGCAACCCTCCAGTGGGAGGGGGGCAGGAGCCTGTCCCTGGTTGGCTAGGTCCCCCCATCCTCAAGATGGCGTGGACTGAGAACTGTGTTTCACCTCGCCTCCCCCACATGAGGGGTGGAGTTGGCAGAGGTGGGCACACCTCTTTCCCTCACTTGTTTTTCCCGCCAGTTTTCCCACCCAAAGTGGGGGGTAGAACCAGTGGAGACCAGTTACTGAAAGCAGCAAATGGTCTGGGGGAGGCTCACAAAGGCGGCATGCCTTTGAAACTTCCCCTTCGTGAACCCTGCCCATCCTGGGGGAGGAGGCTTGGCACCTCGTCCCAGTATGTGCATTGTTTCAGTCCCCAAGAGCAGCAGGCTCTCGACCCAGGGGTCCAGAAACATGTCTGGTGGTGGCAGCCTAAGCAGCCACTCAGTCAGGTCATTAGAAGTTGGTCGAGTTTCATGGGGCATCTCTAAGATGCCCTCTGTTGTGCATTTTACATTAAATCCCACACTGGCATCAGTGTGGGTTTAATGTGCTGAGAAGTTTCATACCAAACTTCTCAGTCTTCAGTGTAGCCATTATGGTGTTGTGGAGTTCGTAATGACAAACTCCCAGCACCAATGTTCCCTCTAATTTTTCTTTCTCATGTGCGGCAATAGAATGTTGGTGTGCGCACTTTTCTTGCTTGTGTGCGCAATTGAGTGATAAGATGTGCAACAAGACAAGTGTACCAGCTACCACTTAAAAGTAAATAACAAGCATTGGCACTGCCAATAGGTCTTGCTTTTAATTTAAAGTTACTTCTTAGTCACTGATTGGTTTAAACCCTGAATAAGTCATCACACATGCACCCTTTCACTCATCCATGCACTTGTGCATCCATAAATTACTTATTCATTTTTGCATTCACCAACTTACACAACCACAATATAACACATACGCAAGTTAGCCACATATGCAAGATAAATTGAAAGAATAAAAGTAGAAAAAATAAAACATGCAGTTGCCTGAAAATGGCAGATACAAGCTTGCAATAACAAATTTAAACAAAGCAGAAGGTGGTCATCTTGCAATGGTATTGTACCTAGTTGTGGACGTCCTGCCATGGCATTGTACATTGGGCCAGATTTATCATAGTATTGCAATGCCCTTGCACCACGCAAGGGGGTGCAAGGGCGACGCAGCACTAATGTCAGATTTATCACGCCATGCAAGGCCGCCTTGCGTGGCCCTGCACGGCTTGATAAATCTGGAGTAACACAAGACAGTGGAAATTGCTGCCTTGCTTTAATCTGCCATGGGAGGCGTTCCATTGGTGGATTTACCATTAGCAGTAGACGTGGGGATGCATCAAAATGCTACGCCTCCCAGAGGAGTAACGAGGGGAAATATCTTTATTTCTCCTCATTTTTTCCTCTTTCTACATGTTCATAAGCACACATAGCAAGAAGAAATTGCCTCTGAGGATTGATTTTGTGCAAGAAAGTGTCATTTCCTCCACAAAAATAATTCTGCCTGCAAAGCAGGAACCCTTCCATCATGATGTAAGTGTCCCTGCGTTGGCATTAGGCAGCTAAAAGTGCACCAGCGCAAGAAAAGGACAAGAAAGCGCCATATAATGTTAAATTTGGCGTATTCCTGCTCTTTCCCTTTCATGCAGTGCAGCACAGCAAGGTGACTTGCTGCGTAGTGCTGCGTGAAAGTCTGATACATCTGGGACATTGTGTATAGTTCCAGCCTACCACCTGTTAGAACTGTTTGGCCATCTAGCAATGGTAATAACAATGATACAGTGTGGATAGTATCATTCCATGATGGTCAGCTAGTTTAGATGCAGCAGCTGCGCAGGTTGCAGTACAATGGATATGAAGTGAGTGTCGAGCAAATAGACAGTTAGCACTGTCTTTGGAGCGGTTTCTTCAAAGAGAAGGAAATAAATAAAAAGGCACCTATAGGTAGTAAATGGAAGACTAAAAGACCTGCCTACCAGTTTTGACACTGAAGCACACTAATTTTCAGACAGATTTGCACTTGTAATCAGACAAATGTCATCACTTACAGGGCAAGAAACCCAATGCTGTCATGGACGGAAGGAGAGTATAAATGACAACCATACAGACCAGCGGCAGACGAGGACTGCCCGAAAGCCCCTCATCTTATAGATAGATATATAGGGATACATATAGATATATATATTTTATAAAAGCAGACAATTAAACCTGTCAGGTCTTCTAAAGATATTGTTTATGTCGTTTTTGGGGTGGCTCGGGAGTTTGCTGCAAAATGAATCAGGCAAAAGTTCCCAATACAAAACTTGGTGTCAAATAATGAATAAAGGGATAGTGTTTCTAGAAAATTATTTATTCTTCTCTGAAGAATATGCTGAGTCACATTACGTGTTTTGAGGAGAGGTAGAGTCATTCTGGCTAAGGGATTCGCTGTGTTACACTGCCTAGGGTCCCCACTGCAGAATTGTTTATTTTCCCTCACTGATTTCATTATGCAATCAAACACTTCTGCACTAATTCCCTTATATGCTTATTCTCTCACTTTTTCACTCACATGCTCATTTTTTCGGTCACCACTTCAAAATCTTGGTCATTTGTTCACTCACTTCATGCTTCACTCACTCACTTGCTTATTCACTTGTTTGTAAACTCACAGTCACCAAGTCACTCTCATCTGCTCAGTCACTTACTCAATTGCTCACTCCTTCACTCAACTCAATCACTTGCATAATTGTTCAGTCACTCACTAACATCCATTCTCTTTTGCTTGCTTTCCCACTCACTTACTTGCTGCTCACCCTTTAATTGATTTTTTGCTTGCTTATTCACTCACTAATTTGCACAGTTGCGATCCAATCGCTCACTGCTTCATTCACATACTCATTCCCACATTCAACTGCTTACCAACTCACTTGCTCAATCACTTGAACACTCACTCCTCATTCATTAACCCGTTCAAGCACTGTTTCACTTATGTACTCACTTGTTCATTCCCTTGCTTGCTTTGATAGTCATATGCTCATTCAGAAACCCACAAATCCATTGACATTCCCATTCACTCATGCATTTACTCCATTTCTCATTCTCTCACCACTCGCTGCTGCATACTCACAAATTCATTCATTTAAATAATTACTTTATAAAGATTATGATTATTTAAAATATTTTGATTTGCAAAGTTTCTAATGTAAAGGATGCATACAGTATGTATTTATTTTTAGCTCTTAAATTTCATTCCGAAATGGGTTGAGAATATCGTAAAGGGGTGGGGGGGGATCTCCTTTTTTAGAAAGGACTATCTGATTCCACATTGACTTCGCTGAAATGCCCCAGACAGTGACATTGTCACATCTCTAGAATGAACTGGCAGATAGCACGCTGCGGCTGGTTTGTTTGGAATGGCCAGCCTTGGATTGGCAAGGTGGGTAATTGGCCATAGCCCGATGGGCCTGTGTTTGAGGCCCATTGGTGGGTCGTTTTTGTTGTGGCGGTCTCAGTCTCCACAGCAAGGGCACACCAAAGGCTGTAGTTAAAGCCTTTGCATACATCTATGCAGCTTGACACGATGCACATTAAGTCAGGCTGTTTTATTTTCAGAGGCAGAATGACAATGGGCTGTTTGGCTGTCACACATGAGGTGTGTCAGCCCAGTGGTTCCCTCCAGGTGTGACCGTGGCCACAAGGAGCTGCTTATGGGACATCATTAGCACTTGCTTTGCAGGGCACTGGGACAGGAGAGCGGACTGGAGCGGGTGGTGGGGGGTTGATGTGGACCAGCAAGGGGGCTCTTTGGTTATTTTTTGTCTCCCTCTCCTGCATGGAGCAGGCAGAGATACATTTGTTTCTGCTGTTCTCCTTTGCCTGCCAGAAATCAATTCCTGCAGTCAAGAGGGAGAGGTTGTGGCCTTATCCCACTTTAAAAGTGGGAAACCGGGTTTGAGTCCCAGCGTCAGTTCAACATCCTGTGATCCTGGGCAAATCACTTAATCTACACAGGCCCAAAAAAATTATTCTCACCCTCTGTAATGTTATCAGTGCTCATGTAAAGTGCTCCAATGCCTCTGGGCCAATTTTGTGCTATATAAAACTGCATGTATGTGAGGAAAGTGACACTAGTATTTTTTATTTTTGCATTTACACACTAGCATCATTCCATTTGTCAGAACTTACGTGTGATGCTAGCAGCAGGTAAAACAAAACAAATGATGCACCTTTCACCAGTCTTTGAGCATTGAAGGGCCTCTCATAAGTGCTGTAAAAAATAAAGTGAATATCTAAAAAGCCACGGGTGAGTGTAAAATACAGTCTAGGTCTGGGCCATGTCCTGGTTTCCAGCGGACATTAATCAAACCATCCACAGCAAACTTAGGGTTTAAAAATCTATTTAACATGAGTTCCTAGTATTTTTCATAACTTTGAGCTTCCAAGGTATATTTTTTCCATTGGAATGTGAATTTCCAATGTAAGTACTGGACCTATAAGCCCTAAATTACTTTCATTACTGCAAAAGTTTGACAATATTTAGCTCCTTGATCCTAACCAAGCAGTGTATTGCAAAAGGTTGCAATCTGTGAATGTGGACCACTTGTTTTTGGCTGCCCGGGCCTAATTGTGGCCCCAATCCAACCCTGGGAATGGCCTTCAGGTTTCCATTGTGGGATCTCTGGAACTGTCTCGGAGGTGAGTGGGAGCACTCGGGGAACTGGTTTGTGAGTAAGGGCTTATTGTTTGGGAAGTCTGCTGCGAGTCCTTCCTTTCAAGCTCACATTCCAAAGTACTTGCAGTTTTGTTTTTATAATCAGGTAAGTCATATTATGAAATTACTCCCCAAATGCCACTAAATGCCTGATGACCTTTCAAGTACTAAGTGCCTGGGCATGTCTTTTCAGGCGCCATTTAAAGTGTACTCTCTGCTAAGCCTCAAAACGTTTGCGTTATTTGTTCATATTTTACTTTAAGTGTATACTGTTGGCAATAACCTGTTGCACCAATATCAGAAATGAAAAAGTGCACTTTCATGTTCCTTGTCTAACCTGGGCCCCACAAACACTAGAAACAGCCCTGCTGCTGTGTCTGTAATCGCTGTTTAGAAACGTGCTGGTTGGAATAACACAGAAGTTCCTGGAGGGGGAGACAAATGTGAATGACAGCATGCAGTAGCGAGCGTTTTATAGTCACTGCAGAGGTCAATACCCAACAATAACAGCTGAATGTGCTGTACTGGATTAAATCAGTTTACAAACTGAGATCTGGGAAAAACACATTTGAAACCACAGCCGGATCCAGGGATGCCACAAAGTGCAAAAAAAGAGAACTGGAGAACTCAAGAGGCGGTGTGGTGAGAAGCAGTGATGTAAAGTGCAGCAAGAAGTGTATAGCGTTTAACAAGTCACCGCAGAGGTGCATGGCCCGAACAATAGCAGACAGTGCTGCTGAACTGAGACCAGCCTGTAGATTCATACGCTTCAGACAAGCAAGTGTGACGGTGCAGCCAAAAAAGTGACACCACGAGGTGCAAAGACAGAGAAGGAGAAAACGAAAGGTGGAGGAGCCAGAGGTCTGTGTATGTGGCAGACTGGACTCGGGCTGCAGGGAAAGCTTTGGGAATTCTTTCCCGCTGCTTTTTTGCCTGCCCTGCAGGTATTTAAACAACTCTCATTAGCATTTCTAAAGGCAAAAAACACGTCCTTAAAACAGCATTTGGAAACGCAGCGTCATCACCACCAGCCGCACTTCAAAGGCTTCAATGAAGCATTGAATTAATGCAGTGGAATCCTTTGTAGTGCGCGCTGATTGTAGGTGTCTGCGCGGAGGGAAACCTAGGCGTGCGCGCCCGCTCAGGCGCGCAGTTTACAGGGAACCATGCCCAGCACCATATACTCTTAATGGCAGCACTGCACTTACAGTGCCCAGGAATGGACTTGGGCACTGTAGGGGTACAGGGCTCATGCACCTGTACCCTCACCATTGGCATAGGGCACCCAGCTAGAGGACTGACTGATGTATGCCAGGGCAGTGGTTTGTGGGCATGGCACACAGGGATGTGTGCCATGTCGACTCTTCACTTTGTTCTGCACCAAGACACGCAGCCTGCAAAGGCAGTGTGTGTGTTAAGGGTACAGGGCCTCTAAGGGTGGCACAATAAGTGCTGCATCCCTTAGAGGCCTTCTCTGGTCACAGTGCCCTGGGTACCTGTGGTACCATTTACCAGTTGCTGACATGTGGCCAGAGATGCCAATTGGGTTTAGGCTTCAATGCAGTTTTAGGGAAGGAACATAGGCCCTGGGTACCTGATTAGCAGGAGCCCAGGGCACACTCAGTCAAAGAACATCAGCAATTCAGCAAAAAGTGGGGGCATACCATGCAAGAAAGAGGGTACTTTCTCACAAGTACAAGAAGGAAAAGACCTCCCTAAGAGTATCAACCCCAGCAGAATCCATCCTTCAACCACTTCCAGCACCAGACCGGCAGTGAGTACAAGAAGATCCGCAAAGCCTTCTCTAGAACCTCCCTAAGAGTATCAACCCCAGCAAAATCCATCCTTCCTCAACCTCCGGCACCAGGCCAGCGGTGAGTACAAGAAGATCCGCAAAGCCTTCTCCAGAACCTCCCTAAGAGTATCAACCCAAGGAGAATCCATCCGTTCTCCTATTCCGGCACCAGGCAGGCGGTGGATACAAGAAGGAAGAGACCAAATCTTCTCCAGAACCTCCCTAAGAGTATCAAATCAAACAGAATCCATCCTTCCTCCACCTCCGGCACCAGGCCAGCGGTGAGTACAAAAAGATCTGCAAAGCCTTCTCCAGAACCTCCCTAAGAGTATCAGATCCAGCAGATTCCATCGTTCCTCCACTTCCGGCACCAGTCCGGCGGTGAGTACAAGAAGTAAGATACCAAACCTTATCCAGAACCTCCCTAAGAGTATAAACCCCTGCAGAATCCATCCTTCCTCCACCTCTGGCACCAGGCCGGCATTGAGTACAAGAAGGAACAGCCACCAAGCATTCTCCAGGAATGTGGAATCTGACTGCATGGTTGCCCCCATTTTTTTCCTGGTGTTTTGCTGGTTTTCGACTTAGTTTGGCTGGGATCCTGCTATTCAGGACCCCAGCCTATCTGCTTTCCCCTTTAAATTGATTGCATGTACTTTAGGTACACTCCAGATTGGATTCAGGGGTACCCTTATAAGTCCCTAGTATATGATATACTATGTACCCAGGGCATAGGTACCCCAGAGGCCTCACAGGGACTGCAGCATGTATTATGCCACCTCTGAGAGGCCATCCAAAATGACACAGCAGGTCTGCTACTGCAACCTGTGTAAGGTGGTGTATGCACCCCTTACTGAGATATAGGTTCCCTATGTCTCGCCATATCACTGTAGCTTTCGGAATCTTCATTCCGGGGTTGTTTGTGATGCAGCCAAACCATATACTCTTAAGTGCATTATAACCTCGCTGTAAATGCTAACTTTAAAACGGCTGCATGGAAACATGTCATGTTTGGTGTCAAACACCTTGGAATCATACCTCCACCCCAGTAACTGGGGTGGAGGTATGATTCCACCCTACTAGAGGGAGAAACATGGCACCACCGATACACCCGGTACCAGCTTAACAGAACCCTGGCATCACAAAATGGATGCTGCAGCCACAGACACGAGTCTGCCCTCCTGCTGCTGGACGAAACTCCGGCAGGGGAGGCCTGGACAATAGGTTTCCTGTCACAGGGAGGTATGACCACCTCCCAGACAGGCTTTAGTGTATTGGGGCTGGGTGGGTGCACTCCAAGAGTGCTTTGAAGTCTGCACTGGGGGCACATTTGGTGTCCCTGTGCATAGTCCAGCTCAAACCGGTTGCAGGGGCACTCAGCCCCTGCTCTGGCATGAAACTGGACAAAGGAAATGGGTGTAGCCACCCCTCTTTCCTGACCCTCCCATAGGTTGTCCCCAAGAGTTTGTCCCACCCCTTCCTTGGGTATAAAGTAGGAACCCCTGACTACAGGACTTTAGATTTACCTGGACGAAACTCTGCTACAGAATCCCAGAACTTCAACTATCTACACGATGTTGGATGACCGAAGAATCTCCCTTGGAGTAAAGGAGTTACTCCCCTGCTTGGCAGGCACCAAAGATGCATCTGTCCGGTTTGCATCTCCGAAGCTCCTGAGGACTCCGAAGAATTTTGCAACACAGGAGGTTGGTTCCCATGGTCTCTGAGGTCGATCTGTGTGCTCAGCAAGTCTGAGGCCTGTATCCCTCGTGGAGACCCTGCAACCCGAACCCCTGGACACCGCGACCATTTGCAGAAGCATCAGCTTTGAGGTGACCTCTGAAGCTGAGCTTTGGGATACTTGTAGCCCTAACCCCGAGCAGCAATTCCACTGAAGATTGGCCGCCTACACTCCACGAGTGTTCCGTGAGCTGGCCCTTTGTGTTTTCTCTCGAGGTCCCTTTGCGATCCCTGGTCTGTCAACTGGTGGGTCCCTGTGAAGGCAACACTAAGATTAATTGGGCTACCCTGGTTGCTCCAGACGTGCCCTGACTCTCCATCACTTGGGGAGTCCCCCGGACCTTGCTGGTCCGCACCGAAGCATCTTTACTCTTCCTGCGTGGGTTGCTGTTGCCAAGGCTTGTTGGGTTCAATCCGAGCACCGACACCCCAGCACTCGACATCCTTTGTGGGACAGCTCGAATCCGGTTCCTGGTTGTCCTCGACATCTCCTGGACCCCGTGGCTGCAGAGTCAAGCTTCATCTCTTTGAACCTGAAGCACCCGACAATCGGTGGGCATTCGTCTATCGTGCCCCTGGTCACTGGCTAGTGACCCAGACTCTGTCCCCTCTGCTTTCAGGTTCCTCACATCTTCGATCCAGGCTTGGATCATCCCGGACACTTTTCTTATTCACGGCAGCAGCACTTTGCAGCAGATCACCATTGAAATCAACGACGATTCCCGACACCGTTTAACACCTATGCACCCGGCTTCCCTGGGTGAGGTAACCCTAGTACTCCGGTGCTCCCGTAAGTGTTGGCCCTAGAAACCCTTAAGTCTAAAGGGGTTTGCTCAAAGTCCTCTCCTAAGTGTCCTTTATCTTTAAAATTCCAACCGCGACTTTCCTCATAGAATCCTACGGCGCTCGCGGCTGTGTTCTCACACTGCACACGTCCCCGTGGGTCTCCTGTGTCACTACCTTGGGTGGTTCCTTGGGGTCCCAGCGATTCTACGTGCTCTGGGCACTGTGTCTAGCCAAGTCGTGGTTCTTATACCACTTTCTTAATATATGGTTTGGTCCCCCTGGGGCCCATTGTATATTGTGCTATTTACTGTCATTTTAATACTGTGATATTGTGTATCTTGGACTCTAATCTCATAAAGAGATTAGTAGTGAGTGTTTAGAAATAAATACATATATTTTATATATATATACCTGGTGTGGTTCTCCTTTCATTTGGTCATTCAAGAGGTTATAATCTGGTTAACCAAGCTGCTTTACACTCCTTCAAGACTTAGCCTGAAGGCTGCTCTCCATAGCTACCACTAGGATAGCTTTCAATAAAGGTTGTCTTTAAACCTATCATCAATAAGGGTAGTTTGGACTGGTGCAAGGTGCCCACTATAACTAGTGGACAGCATATGCCAGGCCAACTTCTCACATTGGTGTGCAGCGGTTGGATTCAAGCTTACTATTGCTTTACCAGATAATCTCTTTGAGTGACTAACTGAAAACCACTATAGGTACATAGGTACATATAAATCAAGTCTAGAATACAGTAAGTTCTACTGAACTTAGAGTTGTGTGTCAAGGGCTTAACACACCCTTTTTACAACTCGAGGGTTTAGTAGGCCCCACAAGAGTAGGTAGGTGCATACACCACACCACACTAGTCATGTCTTCAAGGGCAGAAGCCAGTGGGCCTCTCCCAACTAAGTATGACAAGGTCTCATACCAAGAAATGAGGACTATGTGTGCCTCTAGGAAATTGAAGACAGGGAAAAGCCCAACCACACAACATCTCATAAAGTTGTTGCTTGCAGATGACCTCAGAAAGACCCCAGGGTCTGATGAGGTTGACAGAGTGGGTGGGACAGCAGAAGAGGAAAGGCCAGGTAGTGAACGCTACTATGACCCAGACTCTGATGCTGGCCAGGAGGATCAAAATGATTCTAACCTGGAACAGCCAATCCTTCCTGAAGGTGAGGAGGGAGACCCCAGTGGGGCTCTCTTTACCCCACCTGGAAGGGTTAACAGTTTACCAAGAAGATCTAGATCTCCTTCTCTGGAGTCTAATCATTCTGGTAGAGCTGTAGGGAGCTCTATTTCTTATAGGACCTCTGCTTCTCATAAAAGGGAGTCCTCATATGAGAAGAAGTGCCAACTGCTTGAGTTTAAGAGAGCTAAGCTCAGAATCAAGAGAGAGCAATTGGCCTTAGATAGGGAATCCCTGGAGCTTCAGAAAGCTTCTCAGAAGTTGGGACTAGAGTCCCATGGTGGCAGCAACCGTGTCCCTAGAGGTAGAGAACATACTCATGACCTTAGGAACCTGAGCAAGATTGTCCCTCCCTACCAGAGTGGGGATGACATCCACAAATGGATAACTGCACTTGAGAGGGCCTGTAAGGTATAGAGGGTCCCTTAGGAGCAGTGGGCAGCAATCTTGTGGCTCTCATTTGCAGACAGAGGTAGAGATAAGCTCCTCACTGTTAGAGAAGAGGATGCTGATAATTATACAGTCCTGAAGAGTGCTCTGATTGATGGGTTTGGCCTAACCTCTGAACAATACAGGTTCAAGTTCAGAGACACCCAAAAGGCACAGACTCAGGACTGGGTTGACTTTGTAGATTGTGCTACTAAGGCTCTGGAAGGTTGGATACATGGCAGCAAGGTGCATGACTTTTTAGGATTGTACAATTTGATTATGAGGGAGCAGATCTTTAATAATTGTCAAAACCAGCTTTTACACCAGTACCTGGTGGACTCTGATCTGACCTCTCCCCAAGAATTGGAAAAGAAGGCAGACAAATGGGTCAGAACCAGAGTAAAGCCAAAGAATCAGGGTGGTGACCAGAAGAAAGATTCTTCCAAAAACCAAGAGAAAGGTGGGGATAAATCAAAAGGCAAATCCCCTACAGGGCCCCAAAAGTCCTCTCCTGGGGGTGGGTCCCAAACTCCTTCCTCCCCTGAAAAGAAACCTTATTGCCATAACTGTAAGAAGCCTGGCCACTGGAAAAATGACCCCAGTTGCTCCAGGGCTGGCAATAAGGAAAATATTCCTCCCAGCAATACCACCACTCCTCCTGGTACTACAAGTAGTAATCCCCAGGTGGCAGTAATGCCCCCAAAAGTTAGGTGGGTTGGTATGGGGAACTGAGGTGGACCCCAGCTTATCAAGGTCCTCCCAGGCCTCCTTAGTCTGTGATGGTGGCATGGGATTTGCCACTTTACTATGAGTCCCAATACTTTGGGCAAGTACAGACAGGAGCCCCTAATAAATGGTCATAAAGCTGTGGCATTCAGGGACACAGGCGATAGTGTCACCATGGTGACAGGGAAACTAGTCCCCCTCAACAGCTTTTACCTGAGTTCAAGTACCAGGTGACCAACATTGATGGTATCAGAACAGATCACCCCATGGCCATAGTCAATCTCAGCTGGGGAGGGGTCACTGGCCCAAAGAGAGTGGCAGTGTCCCCAAACTTCCCTGTAGATAGCCTGTTGGGCAATGATCTGGAGGTTTTAGCCTGGGCTGAAATTGAATACCAGGCCCATTTAAAAATGTTGGGCCTCTCTGAGAAGGTTGGTGGGGCTGTTAGGGCCTCAGCCCCATCCCAGGGAAATTTTGGAGAAGTGGAGCCTGAAAGAATGGCCCACTCTACTCCCAAAGAGAGCAGAAGGGTTGAAGAAAAGTCTTCTTCCCCCAGACTATAGGTACGGGTCAGCTTCCTCAGGGAACTGATCCTACCCCTAGTGAAGGAACTGCCCCAGAGGTGGTCAGGCCTGCCCTGGCAACACCCCTGATGGCAGGGGACCCTTCCTTGGTGGTACCCAGTCTGGAGCAGGTAACTACCCTCCCTCTGTCAGCCCAGGGCTGCAGAGGTCAGGGAGGTCAGTGGACCCCACAGGGCCCACTGTCCAGAGGAACCCCTCATCCACAGATTAGGGACACCCAGTCTAGTAGCCCTAGCCAGGTGAAAATTCCTCAGCACACTGAGGGATCCCTCTTACCATTGTGTAGGGACCTCCCCCAGATGGACTCTGTTGGGCAAGGGCAAACCTGGGACCAAGTGGTTCCAAACCTACCATGTCCCTCCATTGTTCCAACTAAAGGGACCCAACCCCCAGATGTAGACTGCCAGAGGTTGACCCTTAGGGCCAGATACAACTCAGTCATGGAAAGAAAGGCCTCCATGGTGACCAGTGATCTGAGGAAGCTGAGACCAATCTTATTAGGGCCTCACTTCTCCACACAGACACCCCACCAGCCTTTTACTTTGCCAAAACACACTACAGGTAGTAATTCCAAATGGTGGAGATCATCCAATACCCTTGGGGTTAGGAATTGCTTAGTGGACCATAAGACAGGGGGTAACCATGCTAGTGCAGGTTCTTCCTTATAAGGCCACTTAGTCAATAAAGGCTCAACTGGGCAAGGTTAGCCTTATCTCCTTTCGTTTGGGGGAAGGGGTTATGTAGGAAAGTGGAATCTGACTGCATGGTTGCCCCCATTTTTTTCCTGGTGTTTTGCTGGTTTTCGACTTAGTTTGGCTGGGATCCTGCTATTCAGGACCCCAGCCTATCTGCTTTCCCCTTTAAATTGATTGCATGTACTTTAGGTACACTCCAGATTGGATACTGGGGTACCCTTATAAGTCCCTAGTATATGGTATACTATGTACCCAGGGCAAAGGTACCCCAGAGGCCTCCCAGGGACTGCAGCATGTATTATGCCATCCCTGAGAGGCCATCCAAAATGACACAGCAGGTCTGCTACTGCAACCTGTGTAAGGTGGTGTATGCACCCCTTACTGAGATATAGGTTCCCTATGTCTCTCCATATCACTGCACATGTAAACCTATCAGTCACCCCTATGGCAGGCCTTAACAATCCTGAAGGCAGGGTGCTGGGTTTCATGTGAGAGGGTGCCCATGCATGAGCAGGGCCCCTCTGCAGCTTTCGGAATCTTCATTCCGGGGTTGTTTATGATGTAGCCAAACCATATACTCTTAAGTGCATTATAACCTCTCGGTAAATGTTAACTTTAAAACGGCTGCATGGAAACATGCCGTGTTTGGTGTCAAACACCTTGGAATCATACCTCCACCCCAGTAACTGGGGTGGAAGGTATGATTCCACCCTACTAGAGGGAGAAACATGGCACCACCGGTACACCCGGTACCAGCTTAACAGAACCCTGGCATCACAAAATGGATGCTGCAGCCACAGACACGAATCTGCCCTCCTGCTGCTGGATGAAACTCCGGCAGGGGAGGCCTGGACAATAGGTTTCCTGTCACAGGGAGGTGTGACCACCTCCCAGACAGGCTTTAGTGTATTGGGGCTGGGTGGGTGCACTCCAAGAGTGCTTTGAAGTCTGCACTGGGGGCACATTTGGTGTCCCTGTGCATAGTCCATCTCAAACCGGTTGCAGGGGCACTCAGCCCCTGCTCTGGCGCGAAACTGGACAAAGGAAATGGGTGTAGCCACCCCTCTTTCCTGACCCTCCCATAGGTGGGTCCCCGGAGTTTGTCCCACCCCTTCCTTGGGTATAAAGTAGGAACCCCTGACTACAGGACTTTAGATTTACCTGGACGAAACTCTGCTACAGAATCCTAGAACTTCAACTATCTACACGACGTTGGATGACCGAAGAATCTCCCTTGGAGTAAAGGAGTTACTCCCCTGCTTGGCAGGCACCAAAGACTCATCTGTCCGGTTTGCATCTCCGCAGCTCCTGAGGACTCCAAAGAATTTTTGCAACACAGGAGGTGGGTTCCCGTGGTCGCTGTGGTCGATCTGTGTGCTCAGCAAGTCTGAGGCCTGTATCCCTTGTGGAGACCGTGCAACCCGAACCCCTGGACACCGCGACCATTTGCAGAAGCATCAGCTTTGAGGCGACCTCTGAGGCTGAGCTTTGGGTTACTCGTAGCCCTGACCCCGAGCAGCAATTCCACTGAAGATTGGCTGCCTACACTCCACAAGTGTTCCGTGAGCTGGCCCTTTGTGTTTTCTCTTGAGGTCCCTTCGCGATCCCTGGTCCATCGACTGGTGGGTCCCTGTGAAGGCAACACTAAGATTAATTGGGCTACCGTGGTTGCTGCAGACGTGCCCTGACTCTCCATCACTTGGGGAGTCCCCTGGACCTTGCTGGTCCGCACCGAAGCATCTTTACTCTTCCTGCGTGGGTTACTGTTGCCAAGGCTTGTTGGGTTTAATCCGAGCACCGACACCCCAGCACTCGACATCCTTTGTGGGACAGCTCGAATCCGGTTCCTGGTTGTCCTCGACGTCTCCTGGACCCCGTGGCTGCAGAGTCAAGCTTCATCTCTTTGCACCTGAAGCACCCGACAATCGGTGGGCATTCGTCTATCGTGCCCCTGGTCACTGGCTAGTGACCCAGACTCTGTCCCCTCTGCTTTCAGGTTCTTCACATCTTCGATCCAGGCTTGGATCATCCCGGACACTTTTCTTATTCACGGCAGCAGCACTTTGCAGCAGATCACCATTGAAATCAACGACGATTCCCGACACCGTTTAACACCTATGCACCCGGCTTCCCTGGGTGAGGTAACCCTAGTACTCCGGTGCTCCCGTAAGTGTTGGCCCTAGAAACCCTTAAGTTGTCCTCGACTTCTCCTGGACCCCGTGGCTGCAGAGTCAAGCTTCACCTCTTCGAAGTAGGAGGAGGAATCGCCATCGTCCACAAGAACACCATCAGGGTCTCGACCAGCACCGACGACACTCTCAGCACCGCCGAACACATGCACTTCCAGATCCACACGGACCCCAACACCACCCTTAGAGGCACCCTTGTCTACAGACCCCCTGGGCCCCGACCCCAGTTCAGCGACTCCATCGCCGACTTCATCAGCACGCACGCCCTGACCTCTACCGACTACATCCTCCTCGGAGACCTGAACTTTCACCTGGAGAACAACAACGACAGCAACTCCACCACCCTGATCGACAACCTCGCCAACCTCGGTCTGAGCCAGCTCGTCACAACACCGACCCATTCTGCCGGCCACACGCTTGACCCCATCTTCTCCTCAAGCTCCCACGTCTCCTTCAGCCACACCACGGAACTCCTCTGGACCGACCACCGCTGCATCCATTTCACCTTCCAGAAACCCACCACACACCACCGCACCCAACAGATCTCACGCCGCTGCTGGAGCAAAGTCACCGAAGACCAACTTCGGGCAACACTCGCTCTCAGCCCTCCCTCTGACCCATCCAACACCGACGACGCTGCCTGCAACCTCAGACGATGGATGGACGACTGTGCCAACACCCTCGCCCCGCTGAAAAAACTCACCTACAGTGACACCACCAAAAGAGCCAGCTGGTTCACCTCGGAACTCCTAGCTTCCAAGCGTACCTGCCGAAAACTAGAGAAGAAATGGCACAGTGATAAGACACCGGACAGCCACGCAGCCCACAAAGACGCCATCCGTAACCACCACCACCTCATCAAGTCCGCCAAGAGAATCTCCTTCAAAGACCGCCTTGACAACAACGCACACAACAGCAAGGAGCTTTTCAACATCGTGAAGGAACTCTCCAACCCCAGCTCCAACACCAACGACATCCCACCGTCGCAACCCCTGTGTGACTCCCTCGCCACCTTCTTCCACCGCAAGATCGCCGACATCCACGACAGCTTCAACACCCAGACAGCCCCAACTAAGATCGATGCACCAGACCCGCCGCACACCATCGACCACGACCCCCTGCCAGCCTGGGCCAGCGTGAACATCGAGGACACCATCAAGACCATGAGCACAATACACTCCGGATCCCCGTCAGACCCTTTCCCGCACCACATCTTCAACAAAGCCAGCAGCTCCATCGCACCCCACCTGTGCAACGTCATCAATCTCTCCTTCGAGACCGCGACCTTCCCAGAGAGCTGGAAACACGCAGAGATCAACGCCCTACTCAAAAAACCCAATGCGGACCCGAGAGACCTCAAGAACTTCCGGCCCATCTCCCTGCTTCCGTTCCCAGCCAAGGTCATCGAGAAGATCGTCAACAAACAGCTAACCCGATACCTCGAAGAAAACAGCATCCTGGACCCATCCCAATCGGGGTTCCGCAGCAACCACAGCACTGAGACTGCCCTCATCGCCGCCACCGACGACATCAGGATCCTGCTGGACAACGGTGAGACCGCAGCCCTCATCCTGCTGGACCTCTCCGCCGCCTTCGACACTGTCTGCCACCGCACTCTACGCGCACGCCTCCACGACGCAGGGATCCGAGACAAGGCCCTGGAATGGGCCACCTCCTTCCTCGCCGGCAGAACCCAGAGAGTCCGCCTCCCACCATTCCGATCCGAAGCCTCCGAGATCATCTGCGGCGTACCCCAGGGATCGTCCCTCAGCCCAACACTGTTCAACATCTACATGGCCCTGCTCGCACGCATCGCCAGACAGCACGACCTCAACATAATCTCCTACGCCGACGACACTCAACTGATCCTCTCCCTCACCAAGGACCCCTCGCCGCCAAATCCAACCTCCATGAAGGAATGAAGGCCGTCGCCGATTGGATGAAGATCAGCCGACTAAAACTGAACACGGAGAAGACAGAGGTCCTCATCCTCAGCTCCAACCCCTCAGCCTGGGACGACTCCTGGTGGCCAACGACGCTGGGAGCAGCCCCGACACCCACCGACCACGCACGCAACCTGGGAGTCATCCTCGACTCAACGCTCTCCATGGCCAAGCAAGTCAACGCAGTCTCATCCTCCTGCTTCAACACCCTCCGCATGCTTCGCAAGATCTACAGGTGGATCCCGGCAGACACAAGAAGAACAGTCACCCAGGCCCTCGTCAGTAGCAGACTTGACTATGGGAACGCCCTCTACGCGGGAGCCCCGGCCAAGCTCATCAAGCGACTGCAACGCATACAAAACGCCTCCGCACGCCTGATCCTCGATGTACCACGCCACAGCCACATCACCCCCCACCTGAGAAACCTGCACTGGCTCCCCGTCGACACGAGAATCTCCTTCAAACTCCTCATCCACGCACACAAGGCACTCCACAAGACTGGCCCAGCCTACCTCAACAGACGACTCCTCTTCTACGTCCCCAACCGCCAACTCCGCTCCGCCGACCTCTCCCTCGCCACCGTCCCTCGCATTCGAAGAACGACCACCGGCGGCAGATCCTTCTCCCACCTCGCCGCCAAGACCTGGAACACCCTTCCACTAAGCCTACGACAGACCCAAGACCTGCTGACCTTCAGGAGGCTACTCAAGACCTGGCTGTTCGACCAGTAGCAGCACCCCCCCCCTTTTTTTTCCCTAGCGCCTTGAGACCCTCGCGGGTAAGTAGTGCGCTTTACAAATTCTGTGATTGATTGATTGATTGATCACTTGGGGAGTCCCCCGGACCTTGCTGGTCCGCACCGAAGCATCTTTACTCTTCCTGCGTGGGTTACTGTTGCCAAGGCTTGTTGGGTTCAATCCGAGCACCGACACCCCAGCACTCGACATCCTTTGTGGGACAGCTCGAACCCGGCTCCTGGTTGTCCTCGACTTCTCCTGGACCCCGTGGCTGCAGAGTCAAGCTTCACCTCTTCGCACCTGAAGTACCCGATATCGGTGGGCATTCGTCTATCGTGCCCCTGATCACTGGCTAGTGACCCAGACTCTGTCCCCTCTGCGTTCAGGTTCTTCACATCTTCGATCCAGGCTTGGATCATCCCGGACACTTTTCTTCTTCACGGCAGCAGCACTTTGCAGCAGATCACCATTGAAATCAACGACGATTCCCGACACCGTTTAACACCTATGCACCCGGCTTCCCTGGGTGAGGTAACTCGAGTACTCCGGTGCTCCCGTGGGTGTTGGCCCTAGAAACCCTTAAGTCTAAAGGGGTTTGCTCAAAGTCCTCTCCTGAGTGTCCTTTATCTTTAAAATTCCAACCGCAACTTTCCTCATAGAATTCTACGGCGCTCGCGGCTGTGTTCTCACACTGCACATGTCCCCCTGGGTCTCCTGTGTCACTACCTTGGGTGGTTCCTTGGGGTCCCAGCGATTCTACGTGCTCTAGGCACTGTGTGTAGCCAAGTCGTGGTTCTTATACCACTTTCTTAATATATGGTTTGGTCCCCCCTGGGGCCCATTGTATATTGTGCTATTTACTGTCATTTTAATACTGTGATATTGTGTATCTTGGACTCTAATCT
Organism: Calotriton arnoldi; assembly: GCA_963921515.1. Classification (NCBI taxonomy): domain Eukaryota; kingdom Metazoa; phylum Chordata; class Amphibia; order Caudata; family Salamandridae; genus Calotriton; species Calotriton arnoldi. The sequence continues at coordinate 678,772 of CAWUFW010007959.1, forward strand.
CATGAAGAGATTAGTAGTGAGTGTTTAGAAGTAAATATATATATTTTATATATATACCTGGTGTGGTTCTCCTTTCATTTGGTCATTCAAGAGGTTATAATCTGGTAAACCAAGCTGCTTTACACTCCTTCAAGACTTAGCCTGAAGGCTGCTCTCCATAGCTACCACTAGGATAGCTTTCAATAAAGGTTGTCTTTAAACCTATCATCAATAAGGGTCGTTTGGACTGGTGCAAGGTGCCCACTATAACTAGTGGACAGCATATGCCAGGCTAACTTCTCACAGTATCAACCCCAACAGAATTCATCCTTCCTCCACTTCGGGCACCAGGCAGGCGGTGAGTATAAGAAGGAAGAGACCAAGCATTGTCCAGAACCTCCCATAGAGTTTCAAATCCAACAGAATCCATCCTTCCTCCACTTCCATAACTAGGTCGGTAGTGAGTACAAAAAGGAAGAGACCAAGCCTTCACCAGAACCTCTCTAAGAGTATCAACCCCAGCAGAATCCATCCTTCCACCTCTTCAGGCACCGCGCCGGCGGTGAGAATAAGAAGGAATAGACCAATCCTTCTCCAGAACCTCCCTTAGAGTTTTAAATCCAACAGAATGCATCCTTCCTCCTTTTCGGGCACCAGGCCGGCGGTGAGTATAAATAGGAAGAGACCAAGCCTTCTCCAGAACCTCCCTTAGAGTTTCAAATCCAACAGAATGCAGCCTTCCTCCACTTCCGGCACCTGGCCCGTGGTGAGTTCAAGAAGGAAGACACCAAGCCTTCTCTAGATCCTCCCTAAGAGTATCAACCCCACCAGAATCCATCCTTCAACCACTTCCAACACCACGCCAGTGGTGAGTACAAGAAGATCCGCAAAGCCTTCTCCGGAACCTCCCTAAGAGTATCAGATCCAGCAGAATCCATCCTTCCTTCACCTCCGGCACCAGGCCGGCGGTGAGTACAAGAAGGAAGATACCAAAACCTTCTCCAGAACCTCCCTAAGAGTATTAACCCCAGCAGAATCCATCTTTCCTCCACTTCCGGCACCAGGCAACCGGTGGATACAAGATGGAAGAGACGAAATCTTCTCAAGAACCTCCCTAAGAGTATCAAATCAAAAAGAACTCATCCTTCCTCCACCTCTGGCACCAGGCCTGCAGTGAGTACAATAAGGAAGAGCCACCAACCATTCTCAAGAACATCCCTTACAGTATCAACCCCAGCAGAATTCATCCTTCCCCCACTTCTAGCACCAGGCCGGTGGTGAGTACAAGAAGGAAGAGACCAAGCCTTCTCTAGTACCTCCCTAAGAGTATCAACCCCAGCAGAATCCATCCTTCAACCACTTCCAGCACCAGACCGGCAGTGGGTACAAGAAGGAATAGACCAAGCCTTCTCCAGAACCTCCCTTAGAGTTTTAAATCCAACAGAATGCATCCTTCCTCCTCTTCGGGCACCAGGCCGGCGGTGAGTATATATAGGAAGAGACCAAGCCTTCTCCAGAACCTCCCTAAGAGTATCAACCCCAGCAGAATCCATCCTTCCTCAACCTCCGGCACCAGGCCAGTGGTGAGTACAAGAAGATCCGCAAAGCCTTCTCCAGAACCTCCCTAAGAGTATCAGATCCAGCAGAATCCATCCTTCCTCCACCTCCGGCACCAGGCCGTGGGTGAGTACAAGAAGGAAGATACCAAACCTTCTCCAGAACCTCCCTAAGAGTATCAACCCCAGCATAATCCATCCTTCCTCCACATCCGGCACCAGACCGGCAGTGAGTCGAAGAAGGAAGAGACCAAGCCTTAACCTGAACCTCTCTAAAAGTATCAGATCCAGCAGAATCCATCCTTCCACCACCTCCGCCACAAGGCCGCCGTTGAGTACAAGAAGGAAGAGATAGCAAACCTTCTCCAGAACCTCCCTGAGAGTATCAATCCCAGCAGAATCCATCCTTCCTCTACTTCGGGCACCAGGCAGGCGGTGAGTATAAGAAGGAGGAGACCAAGCCTTGTCCAGAACCTCCCATAGAGTTTCAAATCCAACAGAATCCATCCTACCTCCACTTCCAACACCAGGCCGGTGTTGAGTACAAGAAGGAAGAGACCAAGCCTTCTATAGAACCTCCCTAAGAGTATCAACCCCAGCAGAATCCATCCTTCAACCACTTCCAGCACCAGACCGGCAGTGAGTACAAGAAGGAAGAGACCAAGTCTTCACCAGAACCTCTCTAAGAGTATCAACCCCAGCAGAATCCATTCTTCCTCTACCTCCGGCACCAGGCCAGCGGTGAGTACAAGAAAATCCACAAAGCCTTCTCCGGAACCTCGCTAAGAGTATCAGAACCAGCAGAATCCATCGTTCCTCCACTTCCGGCACCAGTCTGGTGGTGAGTACAAGAAGGAAGAAAACAAGCCTTCTATAGAACCTCCCTAAGAGTATCAACCCCAGCAGAATCCATCCTTCAACCACTTCCAGCACCAGACCGGCAGTGAGTACAAGAAGGAAGAGACCGAGCCTTAACCTGAACCTCTCTAAAAATATGAACCCCAGCAGAATCCATCCTTCCTCCACCCTCGCCACAAGGCCGCCGTTGAGTACATGAAGGAAGAGATAGCAAACCTTCTCCAGAACCTCCCTAAGAGTATCAACCCCAGCAGAATCCATCCTTCCTCTACTTCTGGCACCAGTCCGGCGGTAAGTACAAGAAGGAAGATACCAAACCTTCTCCAGAACCTCCCTAAAAGTATAAACCCCTGCAGAATCCTTCCTTCCTCCACTTCCGGCACCAGGCTGGCGGTGGATACAAGAAGGAAGAGCCACCAAGCATTCTCCAGAACCTCCCCTACAGTATCAACCCCAGCAGAATTCATCCTTCCCACACTTCGTCACCAGGCTGGCGGTGAGTATAAGAAGGAAGAGACCTAGCCTTCTCCAGAACCTCCCTTAGAGTTTCAAATCCAACAGAATCCATCCTTCCTCCACTTCCGGCACCAGACCGGCAGTGAGTACAAGAAGGAAGAGACCAAGCCTTCACCAGAACCTCTCTAAGAGTATCAACCCCAGAATAATCCATCCTTCCTCCACCTCTGGCACCAGGCCGGCGGTGAGTCCAAGAAGGAAGATACCAAACCTTTTCCAGAGCCTCCCTAAGAGTATCAACCCCAGCATAATCCATCCTTCCTCCACATCCGGCACCAGACCGGCAGTGAGTACACGAAGGAAGAGACCAAGCCTTAACCTCTCTAAAAGTATCAACCCCAGCAGAATCCATCCTTCAACCACTTCCAGCACCAGACCGGCAGCGAGTACAAGAAGGAAGAGATAGCAAACCTTCTCCAGAACCTCTCTAAGAGTATCAACCCCAGCAGAATCCATCCTTCCTCTACCTCCGACACCAGGCCAGCGGTGAGTACAAGAAGATTTGCAAAGCCTTCTCCAGAACCTCCCTAAGAGTATCAGATCCAGCAGAATCCATCCTTCCTCCACTTCTGGCACCAGACCGGCAGTGGGTACAAGAAGGAAAAGACCAAGCCTTAACCTGAACCTCTCTAAAAGAATCAACCCCTGCAGAATCCATCCTTGTTCCACCTCCGCCATAAGGCCGCCGTTGAGTACAAGAAGGAAGAGGTAGCAAACCTTCTCCAGAACCTCCCTCAGAGTATCAGATCCAGCAGAATCCATCCTTCCTCCACTTCCGGTAGCAGTCCAGCAGTGCATACAAGAAGGAAGAGAACAAACCTTCTCCAGAACCTCCCTAAGAGTATCAAATCAAATAGAATCCATCCTTTCTCCACCTCCGCCATAAGGCCGCAGTTGAGTACAAGAAGGAAGAGATAGCAAACCTTCTCCAGAACCTCCCTAAGAGTATCAGATCCAGCAGAATCCATCCTTCCTCCACTTCCGGTAGCAGTCCAGCAGTGCATACAAGAAGGAAGAGAACAAACCTTCTCCAGAACCTCCCTAAGAGTATCAAATCAAATAGAACCCATCCTTCCTCCACCACTGGCACCAGGCTGGCATTGAGTACAAGAAGGAAGAGCCACCAACCATTCTCCAGCAGAATCCATCCTTCCTTTACCTCCGGCACCAGGCCAGTGGTGAGTACAAGAAGATCCACAAAGCCTTCTCCAGAACCTCCATAAGAGTATCAGATCCTGCAGAATCCATCGTTACTCCACTTCCGGCACTAGTCCGGCGGTGAGTACAAGAAGGAAGAGACCAAATCTTCTCCAGAACCTCCCTAAGAGTATCACCTCAAACACAACCCATTCTTCCTCCAGCTCTGGCCCCAGGCCGGCAGTGAGTACAAGAAGGAAGAGCTACCAAGCATTCTCCAGAACCTCCCTTACAGTATCAACCCCAGCAGAATTCATCCTTCCTCCACTTCGGGGACCAGGCTGGCGGTGAGTATAAGAAGGAAGAGACAAAGCCTTCTCTAGAACCTCCCTTAGAGTATCAAATCCAACAAAACGCATCCTTCCTCCACTTCAGGCACCAGGCCGGCGGTGGGTACGAGAAGGAATAGACCAAGTCTTCTTCAGAAGCTCCCGAGAAGTATGAACTCCAGCAGAATCCATCCATCCTCCACTTCCGGCAACAGTCTGGCGGTGAGTACAAGAAGGGATAGACCAAGCCTTCTCCAGAAGCTCCAGAGAAATATGAACTCCAGAAAAATCCATCCATCCTCCACTTCCGGCACCAGACCAGCGGTGAGTATCAGATCCAGCAGAATCCATCCTTTTTCCACCTCCGCCACAAGGCTGCCGGTGAGTACAAGAAGGAAGAGATACCAAACCTTCTCCAGAACCTCCCTAAGAGTATCAACCCCAGCATAATCCATCCTTCCTCCATTTCCGGCACCAGGCCAGCGGTGGATACAAGAAGGAAGAGATCACGCCTTCTCCGGAACCTCCTTAAGAGTAACAACTCTAGCAGAGCCCACCCTTCCGCCACCTCTGGCACCAGTCCGGCAGTGAGTAAAAGAAGGAAGAGCCACCAAGCATTCTCCAGAACCTCCCTTAGAGTATCAACCTAAACAGAATTCATCCTTCCTCCACTTCGGGCACCAGGCCGGCGGTGAGTATAAGAAGGAGGAGACCATTCAAATTCATCCAACTCAAACTACTACACAGATCTTACTATACCAGCTCGGTGCTTGTCAAAATGGGTGTTCTGAGCTCCTCAGCCTGCCCCAGAGGATGTGGTCAAACCGGCACCTACCTACACCAGTGGTGGGACTGCCCAATTCTTCAATCATACTAGGGAAAGGTCACATCAGCGCTGTCTTTAACTTGTCACAAAGCTTTTGGAGTTTCACCCCGCCTGTGTCTTCTTAACATCTGGGAGGCTACCGACTTGTCGAGAACTGAGAGACTGTGGGTCTCCCTTGGTTGCGAAACGTAACATAGCCAGGACATGCAAAGGGGTAGCTAAGCCAAGGTTCAGGGACTGGGAATCTGATATGGACTGGTTCATGCAAGCGGAGAGGGTCATATTAGAAGGCAGAGGATGCCCACAAAAATGGACTAGAATCTGGGGTTTATGGAATGTAAGCAGAGGGTCAATATGTACACCTTTCAATGACGCTTCCCCACTATCGGCAGACCATGAAACTGAGTAATGTTTTGAATATGACGTAATGTATAAGGCACGCGACTGCACTGTTTCTCCTGTGAATCGTTATGACGATTGTTGTACTACTGCAATAAGATTGTTGAAAATGATGGAGACTGCACTGCACATTCTTATTTTTGTTCTGTATTGCGTTTGTTTTTGTTTATGCAATAAAAAGATTTAAATAAAGAAGAAGGAAGAGACCAAACCTTCTCCGGAACCTCCTTAAGAGTATCAACTATAGCAGAACCCACCCTTCCTCCACCTCTGGCACCAGACCGGCAGTGAGTATAAGAAGGAAGAGACCAAGCCTTCACCAGAACCACTCTAAGAGTATCAACACCAGCAGAATCCATCCTTCCTCCACTTCCGGCACCAGGCCGGTGGTGAGTACAAGAAGAAAGAGACCAAGCCTTCTCTAGAACCTCCCTAAGAGTATCAACCCCAGGAGAATCCATCCTTCAACCACTTCCAGCACCAGACCGGCAGTGAGTACAAGAAGGAAGAGACCAAGCCTTCACCAGAACCTCCCTAAGAGTAGCAGATCCAGCAGAATCCATCTTTCCGCCACTTCCTGCACTAGGCCGGCGGTGGATACAAGGAGGAAGAGACCAAACCTTCTCCAGAAACTCCCTAAGAGTATCAAATCAAACAGAACCCATCCTTCCTCCAACTCTGGTACCAGGCTGGCAGTGAGTACAAGACGGAAGAGCCACCAAGCATTCTCCAGAACATCCCTTACAGTATCAACCCCAGCAGAATTCATCCTTCCTCCACCTCTGGCACCAGGCCGGCAGTGAGTACAAGAAGGAGAGATACCAAACCTTCTCTAGAACCTCCGTTAGAGTATCAAATCCAACAGAATCCATCCATCCTCCACTTCCGGCACCATGCCAGCGGTGAATACAAGAATAAAGAGACCAAGCCTTCTCCAGAACCTCCCTAAGAGTATAAACCCCAGCAGAATCCATCCTTCAACCGTTTCCAGCACCAGACTGGCAGTGAGTACAAGAAGGAAGAGACCATGTGGAAATGTGCCTTTTTAGGGGCACACCGGTGCAGGGGTCACCCTTATCTTTGTCCACGGGTCCTTCAGACCAACAAAATAGAGATTGACACTGAAGCTGAAATTCAAAATAACAAGTTTATTCACTCATGAGTGAGACCACGTCCATGCAACACCCTCAAGTGTTCCAGGAGGTAGTGGCTTGAATACACAGACCATGGTGCTTATATACTGTATTTTCTGCACTGGTAAGCATGTAGTTACAAATAGAAGGTACAAGCATACACAGGAATAGTTACAGCCAGACATTGGCAGATGAGTAATCACTTAGTCAGCAAAGTGGGAGGGGGAACAGAAGTGCTTACATCAGTAGGATATGATAGACAGTTACATTCTCAAACAGGTGCATTCTAGCAGCTACAGGCCTTTCTGAGCTCATACATTGCTCTGGATCAGTACAGAAGGACTTAACTAAGGTTGATGACTCAAGCAGAATAGAAAGGCAAGCAGCAGTGAAGACAGAAGAATTACATAGCTAACAAAATGGATGCCACAGACAAGATGGCTTCAGCTTATGCTAACAGAAATTATTACACGTTTTCCACAGACGGCCCTTTTAGCATAAGCTAAGACATTTTCTTATGCTTTCAAAGGGGTACTATAAATGTTATACATATCAATTAACATTATGTTGCTGACTTCTTGATCTACTGCTAAACGGGCATTTACATTTTGGACATTTGTTTTAAATGGTAGACAAGTAGTACAAGTGGAAATACAGAGGGAACAAAACATCTGTCTGGTCGACTACAGAGACATCGATTGTACGTTTTCTCCTACTACCAGAATAGTGATTGAACAATTGCAAATCTTGATGGTAAGTTGGGGGAGCTAAAAACACAGGTGGTAGAAGGAAGACTATGTAACAGGTACCAGACCAGCCTGGAGGTAGGAAGTAGTTCCACACAAAAATAAGCATGACGAAATGCAAGGAAGCTGCTTCGGCCTCTCGTAGACATCTGCAACACTGCAGTACAGTTACTGTGTCCCACTGGCACATCGCCTGTACTTTGTACAAAAAGGGGGCCAGTGGTCATGGCAACAGAGATAACAAGAGGTCCATTTCCTTTACCCAACATAGAATTTGAATACACATAGTTTGTTGCTGCACTTCTTTTACTATATTCTTCCATTTCTACAGCAGTCCCTTTTGCTTGTAGGTCCCCATCTTTGTTAGGGTAACATACTTTGTTCATTAGAGGCTTGTAGAAGTTTGAACCAAGCTGGGCATGAGCCATTGTTAGAGAATGGCAGCAGTGACAATGGGATTCCTTTTATGTTCTGATGAGGAGGAATCTTGCCACAAACCCAACAGTTAGTAGCATTGCTTAGCTGGAGTGTCTGATGCAACATTTGAAGAAATGAATTGTTTCTCAAATTTTGCCGGTATCCCTGTTCATGTGGCGGCAAATCAAAATGATGGTGCTCTAAGGTCCTGGGCAGACATTGGTTTCTTCACTGAGGTTGAGACGAGCAGTCGCTAAAAGGCTACCCCCCTTTGTAATCAGTCTTTAACCACCCAGGACAGTGGCTCAAACAGTGTCTTTCTGCGATGGAATGTCTTTATTCCTCGATCGAAGCAGATATCGAGATGTACCAGAGATCGTGTGGTCCGGGAAGACTTCCTCAGGTCCTTCAGGTGACGTAGCTTGTCCTTTCTCTGTAGCCAGGATATCGCGGTGATCTGCCAACGCAGCTGGGCTTACGATGGCATGCGACATGGAATCGCCAGGCCGCAGATCGTGGCCTTCACCCTGCGACCTGTCTGGAGGAACTTCCCGTACCTACTGATAAATAGAAGACAAGCTGTCAGTTAACTGAGACAAATAGTTGTTCATCAATACATAGGGTACATCATGTATAGGGCGTGGCTTAGGAATCCCCCAAATATTCAATGGCCTTCCAAAAACCACCTCATACGGTGTGAGGCCAGATCGTGTGTGTGGTATTGATCTGATAGAAAGCAGTGCTAGGGGCAGGGCATCAGGCCATTTCAAAGATGTGGAAGCCTGTATTTTGGCCAGTTTCAATTTCGGGGTAGAGTTGTAACCCTCCACCAGGCCTGCTGACTGTGGGTGAAAAGTGGCCTGAAATTTCTGCTTAATCCCCAACCTTTTCATTACATTTCTACAACCCGCCCAATGAAATGAGGTCCGTTGTCCATTTGCAGGACCACAAAAGGTGCAGTTGGTGTCGCAAACCCTCCTATTGGAGTTTGCGTTCACTTTCTAGGATTATACTGGAGACAGATCAGACAAGACTGGACTGTCTTTTTAGCAGTGCCGGCAATATCTGGATGAACCCAAACTTGCATAAGTTGCTTTGTCGTTGAGGACGCTCCAACATGTGCCGGCCCATGTGCCCATATGAATCATAGGGGGTAAAAAGGCTGCGGGTAACTTCCATTTTGTCATTTCTTTATTCCTCCAACAGCCCTCATCGTCCAATGCTCCCTCCTTGGACCATTGGTCTAATTCATCAACAGAGGCAGATTGTTGCATGTCCAGGACCTCTTGCCTGGCATCATGTCAACGTTCAGTCTGTGATTTAACTACATACATAGATGTGGTACTTCGTTGCATTGCAGTCTCACGAGCTGTTTAGTCTACAAAGGCATTACCTGCTCCTATTTTGTCAGTCACTTTCTTGTGTGCACTACACTTAACAATTGCCACTTTCTTAGGGTATGTCAAGGCAGTAAGGAGATTATGTACTAATTCCCCATGCACTTTTTGTGTCCCATGTGAAGTGAGAAAGCCTCTTTCTTTCCAAAGTTGGGCAAAGCTATGTACCACGCTGAAAGCGTCCTTAGTGTAGTCTGGAGTTCCTAATACTGGTGCAGAACAAAGAGCGTGACGTAACTGTTGAAAAGCATTCTGACATTCAGTAGTCCATGGGAAAGGCATTGGAGTGTCTTTAGTCAAAAAGGGCCAACAAAGGTTTAATAATGTGTGAAAAACTAGGGCTCCACTGCCTACAAAAAAAAGGTAAGGCCAATCAGTGCACGGACATCCTTCTGAGTGCGGGGTACAGGAGTGTCTAAAATGATCTGAATGCGGCCTGGTGTGAGTACACGTCCCCCTTAGACAGGAGGTGACCTAAATAGGTAACCTGCTGTCTACAAAATTGTAATTTCTTTCTAGAGACTTTGTGATGATGGGAGGCAAGAAATAGGAACAATAATAGTGTTCCTTCTTCACACTAGGTAAGGACACCAGAGCGGCATCCTCATTGATAAGACAGGATCTCTCAACCATTGAATAGTTATCATTTAAAATAACATGCACACATTCTGGGGAACAACGTATTGTGGCACAAAAATATTTAAGCATATCGATACCCGCAATATTGTCAGGTGTGGTAGGGGAAAGCAAAAAATGGACATGCTGCAATTAATTTGTCAAGTCCGCATTCAAGTGACTGTGAAAGTGGGCTAGGTGTAGGTGTCCCATCGAATCCTATCGATGTTATCATTGTGCCGGACAGGAGAGCCCTAGGAACCAATTTTAGACAGAGTACGACAGGCAGCCCCTGTGTCAACCAGAAACCGATCAGTAGATCCCAAGACGCTTGCAGCAACATAAGGACCCATTTGATCTACTGGCACCTCAACCGGTCCCTTACCCCATCCTAGGCATCTCTATGCATAATCGGAATCTGCAAGAGCATCAGCAGAATAATCAGACATTTGATATTGATTTCATCTATCAAAAGTATTAGAATAATTTGGTCCTTGTTCAACTGCTTCGAAGCTGGGGCGAGCTCCTGTACCTCCCCTGTTTCCTGAATTCCCTGGGCGTCTTCTCACACTACCCCTTCCCCGGTGGTACTCCTGACTTTGCAAAAGAGGGCACTCAGAACGCCAATGCCCAGTCTCTTTACAATAAGCACACTGATCAGGGGACAAATTTGTGCAAGGGAGAGGGGGCACCCCAGGTGTATACATTGCATGTCCGCCTCTTCCACCTCCCCTAAATGGTGGACCATATACTTCAGCCAACATAACTTTTGTCCTTAACTCCTTAACCTTCTTATCCTCCCTGGGGCGGAGCTAGCCACGCTCGAAGATGGCCGCTTACTGAGCGAGCTCCTTCGGTTACTCGAACTATCGTGAAGCCAACCTGCACCTCAACACTTCAAAGGTGAACTGCATAGTGAAATGAACAACCGGAATCTGCCATGAAAACAATGAGCTGACTCTCAGGCCTGGAAACGAGCTGTAACTACGGAAAAACCGCTTGCAAACTACCTTCGCCGAGCTGCGCCCAATCCGCTGCGTACGGAAGGAACCCAGCCCGGAAGGTGGCGAGGGCCGCTGGGAGGGCGGATACGTGGGCACGCTTACGGCGAGGCCGAAGAGGAGGCCACTTCCTCCGGGTGCAACAAAAACAGTGAATAAACAAGTAAGAACGGAGGCCATAAGCTGGGCAGCAACTACGGCAGCGGAGCCCATACCTTCACTCCTGTAATCGGCACCTCCAGCTGGCACCTCCAGCCGGAGCAATTTGAATCCCGCCACGGCTGCTGCTCAACGATAGGGGTAAGGGCGATACGGTGAATGCACTCCCGAGACGACACGTCTGCACAGTACAGACACGCGAGGGGCCCATTTGCGGGAGCGGTTCTGACTGCTGCGACCTGGATCCTTGGCGTGTGTCGGGGACGCATGGAGTGTGGGACGCCCCTGCGACGCATGCACGGAATATAACCACAGAACGCGGGCCGGTAGGGAGAGGACCAGTGCTGTAACCAAACCCCTTCTACATCCCCTTCTACATCCCGCCCCACATGACCTCGCCTGCCGCGGGGCCTATGTCGCGGTGAGTGGACGACATTACGTGTCGAGCGGGGGAACTGCGCAGATACCTGGGAGGCCAAGGACACTGCATTGTTGCCGAGATATACCGGATGAGGCTCCCGCTTGCTGCCACGATCGTACTGTGGGGTGCCCCATGTCGCAGAGTTCCATAGTTTGGGAACGGTTCACGGTTAACTACCTCAGACATGGCGCAAGAATAGTGGTCAAGTGGCAGCGCCTTGATTTGTTCCCCGGGGATTGTGCAGGGTCGTTCTCAACTACGCATCAGTATACGGTGCAAGACCCATAGACTTATGCTGCGCAGAGTGCGACCGCTGCGACACCACAAGCGACACTAATCTGTTGCAGACTTCCTCTCTGGCTGCCAGCAACTATCTCTGGTCTCTGTGTACGTGCCTGTGTCCTGGTGCTGGACTGTGCAGACGCTGCGGAGCCCTGCCTCTGTCACTACCTGTTGCACTATGGGGAAACCTGATAAGTGCCAACCCAAGCTGACATTTGATCAACAAAAGAAACCTCCTGAGCAGGTACCGGAGGGTCACCCGGAGATGCATCAAACAACACCGGCCTCAAGTGACTCGACGTCTGGAGACGTCCGGACCATGTTCGCCGCAATACAAAATTCACTGACCAACATAGATGGTAAAATAGATAATTTGACCTATCGTGTTGATCGAATGTCAGAACGCATAGACCGCCACACGGAGCGCATCGATATGGCGGAGAGACGCATATCAGATGTGGAGGACACTCAACATCAGATGGACACCAAACAAAGCAAGATGGAAAAAAATGTAGACGCACTCATGGCCAAAGCTGAGGACCTTGAGGCAAGGTCTCGGCGCAGCAACGTCCGCCTTATGGGCATAGCGGAAACAACCAACACAGGGCCCATGGAGAAATACGTGGAACAACTACTTATCACACTCATGGGTAGAGAGATCTTCTCCGAGGTTTTCGTTGTGGAAAGAGCCCACAGAGCTTTAGCGCCTGCGCCGCCGACTGGGGCACGACCGAGACCCATTATTGCCAAATTATTAAATTACAGAGATCGTGATGCGGCGCTTCGTAGGGCACACGAGTTGGGCAAACTAAACCACCAGGGCATGGACATATCCATCTACCCCGATTTTACATCCCAAGTACAAGAAGCGCGGAAAAAGTTTGTAGCGGTGAAGCAGAAAATGAGAGAGCAGAACATTCAATATGCGATGTTATACCCAGCTAGATTGAAAGTATCTGACGGCGGAACAACTGTAATATACAATAACCCGAAAGATGTGCAAAAATACTTACAACAGAGAGGACCTCATTCTACGCGCCGGAAATCACCCAGAAATCTGACTGAGGAACATGATGTGACCTCAGACGTGGAATAAGCAAGACGTCTACTATACACTGAGTATGGAACAATTTACTCCAAGCAACGCGACGAGTGATGACTTGGCTGACCGGTGGTGATAAGTATTACAGACTCTAATAGGTCTTTGCGACTCTAATGTACCCACACGGGATTTACCAGTAGATACAACTAAGACACTAGGAAAGTTCATTTTGTTAAATATGTATACATCATACCCTGACCACTATTCATGAAAATAGATGTAGTGGGAAATTGCGCTAAATATTCATATAGTAACCCCTGGTGGACACCAGTCATTAGGGTATCCAGCTGGCAGCTCCCGCCCCCTGTGTGCACCACAACCAAGTTAATTGTCTTTTCTTCCCTTTTTTGTAGGGATAGTTGGGCAATTGGGGAATGTTTCTTTCTGTTAAAGGGAATTGTCTCCGTCATAATTGGGATGACGTAGTGGGAGGGTGGGGTGGAGGGATGGGATTGAATATATCACAGAATATACACTTGTATCATCAAGTCATCAAACAAGTATTGCATTTCTATAGACGCAAATACAAAGACAATGTGATCATCTTGCGCACTCAGATAGTAATATCCTTAGCTAAACCGAGTAACATAACCAAATTTGCACTTCAGCATTATTGGTGTTACGACAATGATTAATAATATGGTGCTTAGGCCTCTAACGCTAGCGACATGGAATGTAAGAGGGCTCAATAATCCCAGGAAAATCAGACAGGTATTTGCTTATTTAAATAGACATGATGTTGATATAGCCATGATTCAAGAGACACACTTGCTCAAACATAAAACCGAGGGCTTTGGGAAAAGATGGGCAGAACTAGTGGTCTCCTCAACCTACTCTGCGTATGCCAGAGGGGTAATGACACTGGTGAAAAAGGGGACCCAATTTGTAACGGAACATACATTAATAGATACACAGGGGCGATATGTTATTATTGTAGGCATATTACGAGGCACTAGGGTGGGGCTCATTAATACATACGGTCCGAATGTGGACGACCCGAGTTTTTTGCGCGAGTGCATGCCAGAATTCGGGAATTTCCAGATATAGAAATATTTTGGGGCGGAGACATGAATGTAGCTCTGAACGATACATGGGATAGGTCACATAATACCTCTGAGCAACATCAGCGTGCAGCCGCAGTCCTTCAACATGGCATATCTGAGTTTAAACTACAAGATGTGTGGCGCATGCGTAATCCTACTACACGAGATGGTACCCATTCATCCGCCGCCCATAATAGCTGGTCTAGAATCGACTACTGGCTTATAACGGAGCGTGCATGCACATGGACTCAAACGATACAGCATATGCCGAAAACATTATCAGACCACAACCCTGTCTTATTAACTGTACAGATTCCCACATACGTTCCACCACCATTTATGTGGAGATTCAATGCTAAGTCGTTATTGGACCCTCTATATGCCGACACGTTGCATACAGCAATAGTAGATTATTTTACCATCAATAAGTCATCAGTGGAAAGTGCGGGCACACTGTGGGAAGCCTTTAAGGCGACATTGAGAGGTATCTGCATCAGCACAACGGCGGGCATCCTGACAGACATTCGCACTCAACTGTCGAGCTGCGAGAGCCGCATTAAAACACTGGAAGCAGAATTTGCTACAACATGTAAAGCAGATATTTTGGCCGCGATAAGAACTGAAATAGACAATTATAATGCATTAGCAGATACTGAAATAAAATACTTAACAAGGCGACATACCGCACGCAGGATGGGCGAGGGTGGTAGACCAGGTCATGTACTCGCGCAGAAAATACGCATAGAACATAAGAAACATGTGATACTCAAAATGATAGATGATCACGACATAGAACACTATGACACGACCGGTATACTACAGACATTTATGGACACATATGCCACACTATACAAAACATGTGATACAGCACACACACAAGAGATCCTAGACTATGTGGACGATATAGCATTGGTATGGCTATCGGACACCCAGCGGGAATACCTGGCACAGCCACTTACCATAGAGGAAATACAAGAAACCATAAAGTCACTTCCAAATGGTAAAACCCCAGGGCCGGACGGATACACATCAGAATTTTATAAAGCCTACTCTGAGTTACTTAGCCCATATCTATTAGAAATGTATGACGAAGCATATAATAACAAACTACTCCCACCAACATTCCGGGAAGCCCTCATTGTTGCATTGCTTAAACCGGATAAAAACCCGGAAAAGGCGGAATCGTACAGACCACTTTCATTAATCAATACTGACGTGAAAATATTAGCAAAGATAATAGCGACTAGGCTTCAACCGCTCATGACTACTATAGTGTTACCGGATCAATCGGGATTTATACCATCCCGCTCCACCACACATAATTTACGTACAATCTTTGCTTTACTGCATCAACTAAACCCAGAGTTGGAAGCTGTGGCCGTATTATTGGATGCGGCCAAGGCCTTTGATTCCGTAGAGTGGACGTACCTATTTACTATATTTCACCGAATAGGCCTACCACCAATGCTAATACACTGGATCGAACTATTGTACACAAAGCCCACGGCGCGCATAAAAGTTAACAAACACATATCAGATATTATCCCAATACAAAGAGGGACGCGACAGGGCTGTCCACTTTCGCCGTTACTATTTGCCATTGCGCTGGAACCCCTAGCGTGTAAGGTACGTCAGAAATACGCGGATACAGCTTTACAATTTAATCTACGTCCCATTGCTATATCATTATATGCGGATGATATGGTACTCTATCTCAAAGACCCTGGGACTAACCTCTCCAAGCTACTTAGAGAATACATAAAATTTGGTAGGCACTCTGGCTTACAGATAAATTGGTCAAAATCAGCAGTGATACCTTTAACAACAAATACCAAAGCCCTGCCAATGGATTTCCCATTGATCTGGCAAGAAGATCCTATAAAATACTTAGGAATTTGGATACACCGAGACTCTGACTTAGTGATCCAGCGCAATTATGGTGTGGCAATTGGTCAATTAGAAACCCAAATAGACCGTTGGATCACCCTACCATTATCATTGGCAGACAGAATATCATTAGTTAAAATGGTTCTCCTTCCTAAATTATTATACTTATTCATCAACATCCCTATAACCTCCCCAGCTCCCGTCTTTCATCGACTGCGATCTCTTGTGAATAAATTAATATGGGCAGGCAAACAAGTCCGAATAAGCTTGCATACAATGACGCTAGATTATACCGCAGGTGGATACACAGTCCCCGATCTTTATTTATACTATTTATGTGCACAAGCACAATATGCGTATTTTGGTATCACCCAGTGAAGTATCTTCCTCATCTTGCGGTAGAGGATGGGGATGCTCACCCCATCTCCCTAGCACACGTTTTGCCACACACGAGACCCCATTTATCACAAAAAGAAATTAATACCGTACGCACAACATCCTTGGCGTGGAAACGTATTGGCCAAATGACAGGCAAGACTCCACTATACGCGCCTAATTTGCCACTAGCTCAACACCCTGCCCTGTCCGTGACGCAAGAAAGGAATAGTATGGCACTATTCGAACACATTGGTATCACTACAATGGGTGATTTATACTCAGATGGCCTATTTCTGACACCAACCGACTTGACGTACGTAAGCAATCAGACGCTCCTATTCAGATTTGCCTACCATAGACTGCGGGCGTCAATTCGGTTATTGTACCCCACGTTCCCGACAGAGCCCCCTCTCTGACAACGCTGCAATTAGTACTAACTGCCGCAGATAATAAACATATAGTGGCTCGGCTTTATAAAACTTTGCAAAGAGAAATTGGCTCTGGTACACAGAAGGCGCAGGATCGCTGGAATAAGGTATTGGACGTTCCACTGACAGAAGTGGAATGGCAGACATGCTGTGGACTAACTACACTATTAACACCAAATGGTAACCTACGTATAATACACTTGAAATACCTACATCAAATATACCATACACCATTACAGTTACACAAGCACGGTCTGCGCGACGATGCCAAATGCAAACGATGTAAGGCAGATGCCGCTGATTTCGTGCATCTAGCATGGCAATGCGAGAAAGTCAGAAGGTTCTGGGAACAAGTAGTGCAGCTAATAAATGTGACTTTGAACTGTAAATTGGAATGTACACTACAACTCTGCTTGTTAGGTCACTTAACGCAATTAAAATCTGCAAAGAAAAAATTAGCTGCAATCCTACTGCTTCTAGCGAAGAGGAGAGTTGCTATGCATTGGGACGGAAGGAAGAGCCCCACTATGAAGCAATGGATATTAGACTCAATTTACTGTAAAGATAAGCTTCTATTGTATGCGGAGGAATTACCTACAGCCGCTAAACCAACTAATTTCTGGGAACCACTAGCCACTTACTTACAAGACCACCCTGATATGCTAGCGCCTGAGGGATAACTATTGTATAAAATTAGCAGATGTACAGCTATCACTAAATTTTATTGGCATAATGTATAGGAAATACACAACAGTGTTACGGAAATGTATTACATGTGAAATGGATCCTGTGAAATGTCTTGATGATATGTAAACATATAATTTGTTATATTTGTTGGCAAATTTATAAATAAAACGTGTAATAAAAAAAAAAAAAACCTTCTTATCCTCCCTGCCTTTTGCTTCCAATTCCTGACGCTCATAATACTGGGCCATAGTCAAAAGGGAGACTGGGGAAGACGTAGTCCATGAACTCTCGCTGGCCTTTAGGCGACTAGCTATTTCTGGCAACATGTTAGCGACAAATTTGTCGACGAACAGATGCTTACCCATGTCATCTGTCAATGACTGCCCACTAAAATCATGGAATGTCTCTTCAAATCTTGAAAAGAAATCAGAAACTAACTCATCCGCTTTCTGTTTACAAGACACTAACGTTGTCCAATCTATTTTCTTAGGGGGTATAAGAGTCTTCAACTTAGTTACAATAGCTTTGGGAAGATCTAATATCACCTGTTGTGGTTTCTGCGCAGGCTCTCTAGCCACATCTATTTCCTCTAAATGCACCCAAGTATCACCATAAGCTGCAATATCGTCTACCTTCCGAATTGCTCTCTACGTATCAGGGGGCAAAATAAGTCCAAAAAAGAAAAACATATCAATATCTGGCAGGGTCATAGTGCAGGAGCTAATGGCTCCTTCCACTTCTTCATAAAAAGCGGCCGGATTTTTCCCTGGATCAGGCAAAGCAGCTTTAAGAGCCATAACATCTGCTCTACTCCAAGGGGTATAGACCCAATTATAAATAAAATATCCCTTTGCATCATCTGAGGTTTATTAAGTATAGGATAAATAGGGCGCCTAATAGGGTACTGGCCAGTTACCTCTAAACGACGCTCCCTATCTTCTTTTTCTTTTATTTCCTTCAGTTCCTTATTTTTCAATTCCAATGCTTTTTTATAGATTGTTTTACGCTGCTCTTTTTCTGCTATAGCTTCTTCTTTCCTCACTCTCTCATGCACTTCTTTCTCCCACATTCGTACACAATCAAACATATCTTGTCGAGTTTTCTTCTTAAATAAACACTGCTCTAAATATTGAATCTTTTTAAAGTCAAATGACCCATTCACAGGCCATCATAAATCAGGATCCTTTTTCGTATATTTGTTCCACAGTGTACTATACATTATGGAAGAAATACCGTATTTAATGTACATATGCCTTTTAGGTGTCCCCTCTGGGGGAGCCGGCTGACTTCTTTCTAAATCCATTTTGGTACCTCCAAGACAGCAACACAACCTACGAAGTGTGCTAGGAGCAGGCATGCTACCAAATTATAGTAAAATATTACTTATCCCAGATATATCAAAGTAGAGAAAAAGCTCCACATTACCTGCCTTTAACTATTGCAATAGGTAAACAAACAAACAAAACCATAATCTTGGCCAAGCAAATCCAAAATCAAGAGTGCCGCTTCAGCAACCTTACCAAACAAAAATCTCCAACTTCCAACTGCCAATCTCTTGGTCGACCTAATGGTCACTTCAAAACGTGCGCCAAAGGAAATCTCAGTCGGGACCGGCCACCACCTGGAGGGTCAGATCAAGAAAACCGGAAAAACACTTCGGTCTGCAAAGACAAGGGTCTCCTCATGCAGGACGTCTCCTCAGCGAGATTCCACTCTTCCATCAAGACCACTCCTTCGGGCGGCCGCGTCTCCGATGAGCCCCATGACTCGGGCGCCAAACTGTGGAAATGTGCCTTTTTAGGGGCACTCCGGTGCAGGGGTCACCCTTATCTTTGTCCACGGGTCCTTCAGACCAACAAAATAGAGATTGGCACTGAAGCTGAAATTCAAAATAACAAGTTTATTCACTCATGAGTGAGACCACGTCCATGCAACACCCTCAAGTGTTCCAGGAGGTAGTGGCTTGAATACACAGACCATGGTGCTTATATACTGTGTTTTCTGCATTAGTAAGCATGTAGTTACAAATAGAAGGTACAAGCATACACAGGAATAGTTACAGCCAGACATGGGCAGATGAGTAATCACTTAGTCAGCAAAGTGGGAGGGGGAACAGAACTGCTTACATCAGTAGGATATGATAGACAGTTACATTCTCAAACAGGTGCATTCTAGCAGCTACAGGCCTTTCTGAGCTCATACATTGCTCTGGCTCAGTACAGAAGGAGTTAACTAAGGTTGATGACTCAAGCAGAATAGAAAGGCAGGCAGCAGTGAAGACAGAAGAATTACATAGCTAACAAAATGGATGCCACAGACAAGATGGCTTCAGCTTATGCTAACAGAAACTATTACACGTTTTCCACAACCAAGCCTTCACCAGAACCTCTCTAAGAGTATCAACCCCAGCAGAATCCATCCTTCCCCCACCTCCGGCACCAGGCCAGCGGTGAGTACAAGAAGATCCACAAAGCCTTCTCCAGAACCTCCCTAAGAGTATCATATCCAGCAGAATGCATCCATCCTCCACCTCCGCCACAAGGCCGCCGGTGGATACAAGAAGGAAGAGACCAACCCTTCTCCAGAACCTCCCTAAGAGTATCAAATCAAACAGAACCCATCCTTTCCTCCACCTCTGGCACCAGCCCGGCAGTGAGTACAAGAAGGAAGAGCCACCAAGCATTCTCCAGAACCTCCCTTACAGTATCAACCCCAGCAGAATTCATCCTTCCTCTACTTCGGGCACCAGGCCGGCGGTGAGTATAAGAAGGAAGAGACCAACCTTCTACAGAACCTCCCTTAGAGTTTCAAATCCAACAGAATCCATCCTTCCTCCACTTCCGGCACCAGGCCGGTGGTGAGTACAAGAAGGAAGAGACCAAGCCTTCTCCCGAACCTTCCTAAGAGTATCAACCCCAGCAGAATCCATCCTTCCTCCACCTCTGGCACTATCCGGGGGTGAGTACAAGAAGGAAGAGACCAAGCCTTCTCCCGAACCTTCCTAAGAGTATCAGCCACAGCAGAATCTATACTTCCTCCACTTCCGGCACCAGGCGGGGGGTCAGTACAAGAAGTAAGAGCCACCAAGCCTTCTCCAGAACCTCCAGAGAAGTATGAACTCCAGCAGAACCCATCCTTCCTCCAATTCCAGCACCAGGCCAGCAGTGAATACAAGAAGGAAGAGACCAAGCCTTCTCCAGAACCTCCCTAAGAGTATCAACCCCAGCAGAATCCATACTTCCTCCATCTCCAGCACCAGGCCGGGGGTGAGTACAAGAAGGAAGAGCCACCAAGCCTTCTCCAGAACCTCCCTAAGAGTATTAACCCCAGCAGTATCCATCTTTCCTCCACCTCCGGCACCAGGCCGTGGGTGAGTGGAAGAAGGAAGAGCCACCAAGCCTTCTCCAGCATCTCCTTAAGAATGTCAACCCCAGCGGAATCCATATTTCCTCCACCTCCAGCACCAGGCCGGCAGTGAGTACAAGAAGGAGGAGCCACCAAGCCTTCTCCAGAACCTCCCTTAGAATATCAAATCCTACAGAACTCATCCTTCCTCTACTTCCGGCACCAGGCCAGCAGTGAATACAAGAAGGAAGCGAACAAGCCTTCCCCAGAACCTCCCTAAGAGTATCAACCCCAGCAGAATCCATCCTTCCTCCACCTTCTGCACTAGCCGGGAGTGAGTACAAGAAGGAAGAGACCAAGCCTTCTCCATAACCTCCCTAAGAGTATGAAATCCAGCAGAACCCATCCTTCCTCCACTTCTGGCACCAGGCCAGCGGTGAGTACAAGAAGGAAGAGACCAAGTCTTCTCCGGAACCTCTTAAGAGTATCAACTCTGGCAGAACCCATCCTTCCTCCACTTCAGACACCAGGGCAGCAGTGAATACAAGAAGGAAGAGACCAAGCCTTCTCCAGAACCTCCCTAAGAGTATGAACCCCAGCAGAATCTATCCTTCCTCCACCTCCTGCACCAGGCCGGGGGTGAGTGCAAGAAGTAGAGCCACCAAGCCTTCTCCAGAACCTTCCTAAGAGTGTCAACCCCAGCAAAATCCATCCTTCCTCCACCTCCGGCACAAGGCCGGCAGTGAGTACAAGAAGGAGCAGCCACCAAGCCTTCTCCAGAACCTCCCTTAGAATATCAAATCCAACAGAATCCATCCTTCCTCCACTTCCGGCACCAGGCCGGTGGTGAGTACAAGAAGGAAGAGACCAAGCCTTCTCCCGAACATTCCTAAGAGTATCAATCCCAGCAGAATCCATCCTTCCTCCACCTCTGGCACTATCCGGGGGTGAGTACAAGAAGGAAGAGACCAAGCCTTCTCCCGAACCTTCCTAAGAGTATCAGCCCCAGCAGAATCTATACTTCCTCCACTTCCGGCACCAGGCCGGGGGTCAGTACAAGAAGTAAGAGCCACCAAGCCTTCTCCAGAACCTCCAGAGAAGTATGAACTCCAGCAGAATCCATCCTTCCTCCAATTCCAGCACCAGGCCAGCAGTGAATACAAGAAGGAAGAGACCAAGCCTTCTCCAAAACCTCCCTAAGAGTATCAACCCCAGCAGAATCCATCCTTCAAACACTTCCAGCACCAGGCCAGCGGTGAATACAAGAATGAAGAGACCAAGCCTTCACCAGAACCTCCCTAAGAGTATCACCCCAGCAGAACACATCCTTCCTCCACCTCCAGCACCAGGCCAGCAGTGAGTACAAGAAGGAGAGATACCACATCTCTAGAACCTCCCTTAGGGTATCAAATGCAACAAAACACATCCTTCCTCCACTTCAGGCACCAGGCTAGTGGTGAGTACAAGAAGGAAGAGACCAAGTCTTCTCCGGAACCTCCCTAAGAGTATCAACCCCAGCAGAATCCATCCTTCAACCACTTCCAGCACCAGACCGGCAGTGAGTACAAGAAGGAAGAGACCAAGCCTTCACCAGAACCTCTCTAAGAGTATCAACTCCAGCAGAATCCATCCTTCCTCCTCTTCGGGCACCAGGCCGGCGTTGAGTATAAGAAGCAATAGACCAAGCCTTCTCCAGAACCTCCCTTAGAGTTTCAAATCCAACAGAATGCATCCTTCCTCCTCTTCGGGCACTAGTCGGCGGTGAGTACAAGAAGGAAGACACCAAGCCTTCTCTAGAACCTCCCTGAGAGTATCAGATCCAGCAGAATCCATCCTTCCTCCACCTCCGGCACCAGGCCAGCGGTGAGTATAAGAAGGAAGATACCAAAACCTTCTTCAGAACCTCCCTAAGAGTATTAACCCCAACAAAATGCATCCTTCCTCCACTTCCGGTACCTGGCCCGTGGTGAGTACAAGAAGGAAGACACCAAGCCTTCTCTAGATCCTCCCTAAGAGTATCAACCCCACCAGAATCCATCCTTCAACCACTTCCAACACCACGCCAGTGGTGAGTACAAGAAGATCCGCAAAGCCTTCTCCGGAACCTCCCTAAGAGTATCAGATCCAGCAGAATCCATCCTTCCTTCACCACCGGCACCAGGCCGGCTGTGAGTACAAGAAGGAAGATACCAAAACCTTCTCCAGAACCTCCCTAAGAGTATTAACCCCAGCAGAATCCATCCTACCTCCACTTCCGGCACCAGGCAACCAGTGGATACAAGATGGAAGAGACAAAATCTTCTCAAGAACCTCCCTAAGAGTATCAAATCAAACAGAACTCATCCTTCCTCCACCTCTGGAACCAGGCCTGCAGTGAGTACAATAAGGAAGAGCCACCAACCATTCTCGAGAACCTCCCTTACAGTATCAACCCCAGCAGAATTCATCCTTCCTCCACTTCGGCACCAGGCTGACGGTGAGTATAAGAAGGAAGAGACCAAGCCTTCTCCAGAACCTCCCTTAGAGTTTCAAATCCAACAGAATCCATCCTTCTTCGACTTCCGGCACCAGGCCGGTGGTGAGTACAAGAAGGAAGAGACCAAGCCTTCTCTAGTACCTCCCTAAGAGTATCAACCCCAGCAGAATCCATCCTTCAACCACTTCCAGCACCAGACCGGCAGTGAGTACAAGAAGGAATAGACCAAGCATTCTCCAGAACCTCCCTTAGAGATTTAAATCCAACAGAATGCATCCTTCCTCCTCTTCGGGCACCAGGCCGGTGGTGAGTATAAATAGGAAGAGACCAAGCCTTCTCCAGAACCTCCCTTAGAGTTTCAAATCCAACAGAATGCATCCTTCCTCCACTTCCGCCACCTGGCCGGTGGTGAGTACAAGAAGGAAGACACCAAGCCTTCTCTAGAACCTCCCTAAGACTATCAAAACCAGCAGAATCCATCCTTCAACAACTTCCAGCACCAGAACGGCATTGAGTACACGAAGGAAGAGACCAAGCCTTCACCAGAACCTCTCTAAGAGTATCAACCCCAGCAGAATCCATCCTTCCTCAACCTCTGGCACAAGGCCAGTGGTGAGTACAAGAAGATCCGCAAAGCCTTCTCCAGAACCTCCCTAAGAGTATCAGATCCAGCAGAATCCATCCTTCCTCCACCTCCTGCACCAGGCCGGGGGTGAGTGCAAGAAGTAGAGCCACCAAGCCTTCTCCAGAACCTTCCTAAGAGTGTCAACCCCAGCAAAATCCATCCTTCCTCCACCTCCGGCACAAGGCCGGCAGTGAGTACAAGAAGGAGCAGCCACCAAGCCTTCTCCAGAACCTCCCTTAGAATATCAAATCCAACAGAATCCATCCTTCCTCCACTTCCGGCACCAGGCCGGTGGTGAGTACAAGAAGGAAGAGACCAAGCCTTCTCCCGAACATTCCTAAGAGTATCAATCCCAGCAGAATCCATCCTTCCTCCACCTCTGGCACTATCCGGGGGTGAGTACAAGAAGGAAGAGACCAAGCCTTCTCCCGAACCTTCCTAAGAGTATCAGCCCCAGCAGAATCTATACTTCCTCCACTTCCGGCACCAGGCCGGGGGTCAGTACAAGAAGTAAGAGCCACCAAGCCTTCTCCAGAACCTCCAGAGAAGTATGAACTCCAGCAGAATCCATCCTTCCTCCAATTCCAGCACCAGGCCAGCAGTGAATACAAGAAGGAAGAGACCAAGCCTTCTCCAAAACCTCCCTAAGAGTATCAACCCCAGCAGAATCCATCCTTCAAACACTTCCAGCACCAGGCCAGCGGTGAATACAAGAATGAAGAGACCAAGCCTTCACCAGAACCTCCCTAAGAGTATCACCCCAGCAGAACACATCCTTCCTCCACCTCCAGCACCAGGCCAGCAGTGAGTACAAGAAGGAGAGATACCACATCTCTAGAACCTCCCTTAGGGTATCAAATGCAACAAAACACATCCTTCCTCCACTTCAGGCACCAGGCTAGTGGTGAGTACAAGAAGGAAGAGACCAAGCCTTCTCCAGAACCTCCCTAAGAGTATGAAATCCAGCAGAACCCATCCTTCCTCCACTTCTGGCACCAGGCAAGCGGTGAGTACAAGAAGGAAGAGACCAAGTCTTCTCCAGAACCTCCCTAAGAGTATCAACCCCAGCAGAATCCATCCTTCAACCACTTCCAGCACCAGACCGGCAGTGAGTACAAGAAGGAAGAGACCAAGCCTTCACCAGAACCTCTCTAAGAGTATCAACTCCAGCAGAATCCATCCTTCCTCCTCTTCGGGCACCAGGCCGGCGTTGAGTATAAGAAGGAATAGACCAAGCCTTCTCCAGAACCTCCCTTAGATTTTCAAATCCAACAGAATGCATCCTTCCTCCTCTTCGGGCACCAGGTCGGCGGTGAGTATAAGAAGGAAGAGACCAAGCCTTCTCCAGAACCTCCCTTAGAGTTTCAAATCGAACAGAATGCATCCTTCCTCTACTTCCAGCACCTGGCTGGTGGTGAGTACAAGAAGGAAGACACCAAGCCTTCTCTAGAACCTCCCTGAGAGTATCAACCCCACCAGAATCCATCCTTCAACCACTTCCAACACCAGGCCAGTGGTGAGTACAAGAAGATCCGCAAAGCCTTCTCCGGAACCTCCCTAAGAGTATCAGATCCAGCAGAATCCATCCTTCCTCCACCTCCGGCACCAGGCCAGCGGTGAGTATAAGAAGGAAGATACCAAAACCTTCTTCAGAACCTCCCTAAGAGTATTAACCCCAACAAAATGCATCCTTCCTCCACTTCCGGCACCTGGCCCGTGGTGAGTACAAGAAGGAAGACACCAAGCCTTCTCTAGATCCTCCCTAAGAGTATCAACCCCACCAGAATCCATCCTTCAACCACTTCCAGCACCAGACCGGCAGTGAGTACAAGAAGGAAGAGACCAAGCCTTCACCAGAACCTCTCTAAGAGTATCAACTCCAGCAGAATCCATCCTTCCTCTACCTCCGGCACCAGGCCAGCGGTGAGTACAAGAAAACCCACAAAGCCTTCTCCAGAACCTCCCTAAGAGTATCAGATCCAGCAGAATCCATCCTTCCTTCACCTCCGGCACCAGGCCGGCGGTGAGTACAAGAAGGAAGATACCAAAACCTTCTCCAGAACCTCCCTAAGAGTATTAACCCCAGCAGAATCCATCCTTCCTCCACTTCCGGCACCAGGCAACCAGTGGATACAAGATGGAAGAGACAAAATCTTCTCAAGAACCTCCCTAAGAGTATCAAATCAAACAGAACTCATCCTTCCTCCACCTCTGGCACCAGGCCTGCAGTGAGTACAATAAGGAAGAGCCACCAACCATTCTCGAGAACCTCCCTTACAGTATCAACCCCAGCAGAATTCATCCTTCCTCCACTTCGGCACCAGGCTGACGGTGAGTTTAAGAAGGAAGAGACCAAGCCTTCTCCAGAACCTCCCTTAGAGTTTCAAATCCAACAGAATCCATCCTTCTTCGACTTCCGGCACCAGGCCGGTGGTGAGTACAAGAAGGAAGAGACCAAGCCTTCTCTAGTACCTCCCTAAGAGTATCAACCCCAGCAGAATCCATCCTTCAACCACTTCCAGCACCAGACCGGCAGTGAGTACAAGAAGGAATAGACCAAGCATTCTCCAGAACCTCCCTTAGAGATTTAAATCCAACAGAATGCATCCTTCCTCCTCTTCGGGCACCAGGCCGGTGGTGAGTATAAATAGGAAGAGACCAAGCCTTCTCCAGAACCTCCCTTAGAGTTTCAAATCCAACAGAATGCATCCTTCCTCCACTTCCGGCACCTGGCCGGTGGTGAGTACAAGAAGGAAGACACCAAGCCTTCTTTAGAACCTCCCTAAGACTATCAAAACCAGCAGAATCCATCCTTCAACAACTTCCAGCACCAGAACGGCATTGAGTACACGAAGGAAGAGACCAAGCCTTCACCAGAACCTCTCTAAGAGTATCAACCCCAGCAGAATCCATCCTTCCTCAACCTCTGGCACAAGGCCAGTGGTGAGTACAAGAAGATCCGCAAAGCCTTCTCCAGAACCTCCCTAAGAGTATCAGATCCAGCAGAATCCATCCTTCCTCCACCTCCGGCACCAGGCCGGGGGTGAGTACAAGAAGGAAGATACCAAACCTTCTCCAGAACCTCCCTAAGAGTATCAACCCCAGCATAATCCATCCTTCCTCCACTTCCGGCACCAGACAGGCAGTGAGTCGAAGAAGGAAGAGACGAAGCCTTAAACTGAACCTCTCTAAAAGTAACAACCCCAACAGAATCCATCCTTCCTCCACCTCCGCCACAAGGCCGCCATTGAGTACAAGAAGGAAGAGATAGCAAACCTTCTCCAGAACCTCCCTAAGAGTATCAATCCCAGCAGAATCCATCCTTCCTCTACTTCGGGCACCAGGCAGGTGGTGAGTATAAGAAGGAGGAGACCAATCCTTGTCCAGAACCTCCCATAGAGTTTCAAATCCAACAGAATCCATCCTTGCTCCACTTCCAGCACCAGGCCGGTGTTGAGTACAAGAAGGTAGAGACCAAGCCTTCTAAAGAACCTCCCTAAGAGTATCAACCCCAGAAGAATCCATCCTTCAACCACTTCCAGCACCAGACCGGCAGTGAGTACAAGAAGGAAGAGACCAAGCCTTCACCAGAACCTCTCTAAGAGTATCAACTCCAGCAGAATCCATCCTTCCTCTACCTCCGGCACCAGGCCAGCGGTGAGTACAAGAAAATCCACAAAGCCTTCTCCAGAACCTCCCTAAGAGCATCAGATCCAGCAGAATCCATCGTTCCTCCACTTCCGACACCAGTCCGGCGGTGAGTACAAGAAGGAAGATACCAAACCTTCTCCAGAACCTCCCTAAAAGTATAAACCCCTGCAGAATCCTTCCTTCCTCCACTTCCGGCACCAGGCTGGCGGTGGATACAAGAAGGAAGAGACACCAAGCATTCTCCAGAACCTCCCTTACAATATCAACCCCAGCAGAATTCATCCTTCCTCCACTTCGGCACCAGGCTGGCGGTGAGTATAAGAAGGAAGAGACCTAGCCTTCTCCAGAACCTCCCTTAGAATTTCAAAATCAACAGAATCCATCCTTCCTCCAATTCCGGCACCAGGCCGGTGGTGAGTACAAGAAGGAAGAAACTAAGCCTTCTCTAGAACCTCCCTAAGAGTATCAACCCCAGCAGAATCCATACTTCAACCACTTCCAGCACCAGACCGGCATTGAGTACAAGAAGGAAGAGACAAGCCTTCACCAGAACCTCTCTAAGAGTATCAACCCCAGCAGAATCCATCCTTCCTCCATCTCCGGCACCAGGCCAGTGGTGAGTACAAGAAGATCCGCAAAGCCTTCTTCAGAACCTCCCTAAGAGTATCAGATCCAGCAGAATCCATCCTTCATCCACCAACGGCCCAAGGCCGGCGGTGAGTACAAGAAGGAAGAGACCAAGGCTTCACCAGAAGCTCTCTAAGAGTATCAACCCCAGCAGAATCCATACTTCCTCAACCTCCGGCACCAGGCCAGTGGTGAGTACAAGAAGATCCGCAAAGCCTTCTCCAGAACCTCCCTAAGAGTATCAGATCCAGCAGAATCCATCCTTCCTCCACCTCCGGCACCAGCCCGGCGGTGAGTACAAGAAGGAAGATACCAAAACTTCTCCAGAACCTCCCTAAGAGTATCAACCCCAGCATAATCCATCCTTCAACCACTTCCAGCACCAGACCGGCGGTGAGTACAAGAAGGAAGAGACCAAGCCTTCACCAGAACCTCTCTAAGAGTATCAACCCCAGCAGCATCCATCCTTCCTCAACCTCCGGCACACAAACATAAAAATTTCTTAAACATGCCATTATTCTTATTGTTCTCATAGGTAGAATTCATTTCTCTTTGTGATACTTATTAACAGTGACTTTTAAGTATACAATTATGCACTGTATTTTACTCCAGCACAGATACAATGCTAAAAGTACCTATAAGTGACAAGAGCCGGAAAGAGAAGAGAAAGCTCCCAAACACCAAGTGAGGTCTTGATAGAATTCGAAGGAAGAGCCCCAGCAAAAAAAACAGTGTCAGACATGGAACCTAAAGTCAATGCAACCTAATGAAATTAAAAGACTAATACACAAGAAATGAGTGATGATAAAACAAATTGAAAACACAAATACTTATACATGTTGTACACCCACTAGTGTCGACCATTAAATCAAAAACCACAACTCAGATTAATCCTCACCAGTAGTCAAAAAGTACTGCAATCTGGAAGGTATTCAGCAATGTACCCAGATTGTTACAACGTCCAAGATAACTACAAGAAAACACACCTAATATCAGTGATATGGCCTAAGTCCATACAATAACTTAGCCATCAAATATTATCCTAAAAGGAGCATCAATAATCATTACCTCAAATTGATGAAGTTCAATTCCAGAATATGTAATCAATCCCGGTCATAATCATTGGTATGTACCCAAGTTCTCGTGAAGTCCGTAATTGCTACAATGGAATACATCCAATATCAATAATAAGGCCTAAATCCGTAGAGAGGCTGAACAAGCAAACATTCATTATCGAACGGGACACTGTTTATCATTACCTCAAAACGATGAAATTAGATTCCAGAATGTAAGGTCAAATCCAGTTCCTGATCCTTGTATTCAGACAAACTGTAGATTGCTCACTATGATAGGTGAGGCATCTATAACTGTTAAAGATATAAAATATCGCAAGTTGTCGACTGTTGTCATAACCCAATATCAACATGGTCGGAAAAAGTACCACCAATATGCCCACCCAGCACCATCTACACTGTTTCGAGACATATCCCCAACCGTTTGAGACGGACCATCATAACATGACATTACTCCTAATGTATTTGTCGATTTCCTCAAATATTAGTATATTTAATAAAAAACCTTATATGTCACGCATCAACCACCTCGCTAAAGTCGGAAGTATTCGACTCGCGCTATACTCATTCTGCACATGTACACAACGATGTCCATTTTGTCTAGACACCCACTGAACATCATCACTATACCCCATTGACAGTAAAAGCCACCATGGCATAATTATTAATAGAATGCAGGCTTATCCCGGCCTCACAACGACCAGCCAGCAAGCGCTTCAGAGCTCCGCAAGATAATATACGCCTATGCTACAGCGCTCTCATACCCATTCACACAGTTTGCCAGCGTGCTCACATAAACCAACATCAGCACAGCATGGCTTCACCTGAGCTCAATCTCACTCCGCATCGCTTAACATTCTAGCGCGGTTGCCATGCTGCCATCTGTAATGCGTATTTCGGGCATTCACTTACTCTCTTCATTTTAGTAGAAGTTACTCCATAAGCACATCTCGAAAGACGCGGTATCTTTCAACCCGCCGCCGAACTGGAAAAGCTAAAAGTAAAACGCCGCGGATCACATGGCTATTTAAACCAACCATATGGTACTTCCTCACTAAGTACTCGAGTCACGTACGTGAGCCGGAAGATTTTCTCACTCCACAAAACTTTATTGCTCTCATTTTGTGTGAGTCGGGCAACCCTTGACAACACTCAACTTTATTGTATTTCCCCGTGTCAGGGATCACAGAGCCTTTGTATCCCCTGGCACTTCATGTATTTGTTAAAAATGGTTGTTATCCAAACAACATACCAAAACCGCCTGCAATTAAAACTCGTTCAGATACTGATTTTAATAAAAAGATACATTTTGTCAATGCAAAGGGGTTATTCATTAATTTAGTTGATTTCACGCAAACATTGGTATCCGCCGATACTAAGTCCACATTCCACCGTATAGTGTCGTGTTATGCTCATCTCCACATATCAACCATTACTTTTGCCCGTTCTTAACCAAAACATCGGAGCCTCCCCATCTTACAGGGCACCCATGTGCCTATCAAGTATAATACAAGACAACAAAATTCCGCACAAGGTGCTCATTTTTTGTGCAGACTAACGGTATCTCATACTCCTTTACTGCCAGCGACGCGAACACAACTCCTCTTTCTAATGAGTTCTTGATCATTTTATTCCACAATTGAATCGAATTTCCTCCCATGGCCATGTCACTGTATAGAACACTGTCTATTTTAAACAGACAGATAGAGAGGGAAAAAACAGACAAAGACGCCGGTATACTTACCAGGAATCATAGAAAGATATTGAACAATTGAATGGGACACACTGTACACGATCTGATGTTGATATCTCTGAGATAGATAATCTTGTAATCAATCTTTCGAACCGTACACTGAATGACACAGAATTGTCTTTGTTGAATAAAGGGCTGGGCTTTTGTGCAACGAACAAGGGTGTGTTTTCTGAATTACATGCTGATTTATTTAAATTCTCCAGGAGGGCAAAATTAAAATGTAATTTTCATCTAAACGATTCACAGATGCAATCAAAGGCTGTAGATATGGCTAATGTTCCGGATGTGTCAGTTGAACATCTAAAGCATGTTTCTTTGCTGTTGTCACTAGAGGCAGATATGGAAACACCGTTAGAGGGCATTGGATATGCCCAGGAGTTGGATATACATCAAGATTTCACTTTAGATAGTGGCTTACGTCCTAAAAGCAAATATATACCACAAGGACCGCACTTAAACAGCATTGATGTGTTTCATAAACTAGTAACTGATGATCTGTACAGATTGGAGGACAAATCAGCAGAAGGTAGAACTAGGTGGAACATGGAAAACATAACTGCTGCTGAACGAAGAGCCCTATACAGTCTTAGGAGCGATTTCTCCCTTGTCATCCGTGAGGCTGACAAGGGAGGTAACGTTGTCCTTATGAATAGGTCCGATTATGAACAAGAGGCCATTAGACAACTTAGTAATGAAAATTGCTACAGGAAAGTGGGGGCCAATCCCTGTTCTGAAGCGATGATGATGATTAACATGCGTCTTGCTCATTGGAAAGAAATAGGGCTCCTGTCAGAGTCCGAATACCAATACCTCAAGATTTCACATCCTAGGTTTGCCTGTCTGAATCTTCTACCGAAGGTACATAAAAAGGAGAAGTTCCCTCCAGGTCGCCCAATAATATCTGGGAATGGATCTCTAACAGAGCATCTGTCCGAGTTTGTCGATACATTCCTCAAACCTTTGGTGGTTAACCTCCCGCCTATATTCAGGACACGAAGGATATACTGAATAAGATAGATGATGTACAATGGGATGACACAATGTGGTTGGTGACCATGGATGTGGAGTCTCTTTATACATGCATTAAGAAGGAGTTTGGTCAGATGGCAATTGACCACTTCCTATCGACTAGAAGAGCGAGTTTCCTGGAACACAATGGCATGATCTTAGAAATGATTGACTTAATTTTAAGTAACAATTTCTTTCTATTCAATCAAGATTGGTACCATCAACAGCAGGGCACAGCGATGGGATCAAAATTTGCGCCTTCCTATGCGAATTAATTCATGGGGTGGTTCGAAAAATCTATGTTTGGTCTCATCATGCTGGATTGTGGACAAAGGATGTCCTTTTTGGGGGCGTTACATAGATGATGTTTTTATGATCTGGACAGGGTCCGAAACCAACCTGTTACAATATTTTGAATATTTAAACCAAAATCCATTCAATGTACGCTTTACCATAAATAGGTCCAAAACCAAAATTAAATTTTTGGATTTGGAACTGTATGTCGAGGGTTGCAAATTACATAGTACTATGTATAGAAAAGAAACTGCTGTGAACAGTACGTTGCATTTTAATAGTGCCCACTCAGTCAGTACCAAACGTGCCATACCCTTTGGAGAATTGATCCGGGTTCGTAGAAACTGTAGTGATGACATAATCAATCAATCAATCATGTCACTTATAAAGCGCACTACATACCCGCGAGGGTCTCAAGGCGCTGGGGGAAGAGGGGGGTGGTGCTGCTACTGATCGAAGAGCCAGGTCTTGAGGAGTCTTCTGAAGGCCAGTAGGTCTTGGGTCTGTCGGAGGTTGGTGGGGTGGGTGTTCCAGGTCTTGGCGGCGAGGTGGGAGAAGGATCTGCCGCCGGCGATCGTTTTCCGGATGCGGGGGACTGTGGCGAGGGCGAGGCTGGTCGAGCGGAGCTGGCGGGTGGGGGTGTAGAAGCTGAGTCGTCTGTTGAGGTAGGCTGGTCCGGAGTTGTGGAGTGCTTTGTGTGCGTGGGTGAGGAGCTTGAAGGTTATCCTCTTGTTGACAGGGAGCCAGTGCAGGTCTCTCAGGTGGGGTGTGATGTGGCTGCGCCGGGGATGTCGAGGATAAGACGTGCAGAGGCGTTCTGGATGCGTTGCAGCCGTCTCAGGAGCTTAGCCGTCGTTCCTGCGTAGAGGGCGTTTCCGTAGTCCAGCCTGCTGGTGACGAGGGCCTGGGTGACTGTTTTTCTTGTTTCGGTGGGGATCCACTTGAAGATCCTGTGGAGCATTCAGAGGATGTTGAAGCAGGATGAGGAAACTGCGTTGACCTGCTTAGTCATGGAGAGGGTGGGGTCGAGGATGACCCCTAGGTTGCGTACGTGGTCGGTGGGTGGCGGGGCTGTTCCCAGTGATGTTGGCCACCAGGAGTCGTCCCAGGCTGAAGGGTTGGAACCAAGGATGAGGACCTCCGTCTTGTCCGAGTTCAGCTTCAGGCGGCTGGTCCTCATCCATTCGGCGACGGCCTTCATTCCTTCGTGGAGGTGGGCTTTGGTGGTGTGAGGGTCTTTGGTGAGGGAGAGGATCAGCTGGGTGTCGTCGGCGTAGGAGATGATGTTGAGGTTGTGCTGTCGGGCGACGTGGGCGAGGGGTGCCATGTAGATGTTGAACATCGTTGGGCTGAGGGAGGAGCCTTGGGGTACGCCGCAGATGATCTTGATGGCCTTGGATCGGAAGGGGGCGAGGCGGACGCTTTGTGTTCTGCCGGAAAGGAAGGATGTGTAAAACAAGCGCAAGGATCTTTGCAACATCTTAAAAGGAGGGGTTATAAGGATCAAGACCTCAAACAGGCATTGAGATGGGATAGATGTGTTAAGAGAACAGACACACTTAAAGTAAAAAGCAACAGGGTGGTCCCCAACAAAGAACGCTTGGCATTCATTACTACACATTCTAAGTTAAATCAGGATCTTTTTAAAATATTACATAGACATTGGAAAATTCTTAAGGGAGCTCCAGGTGTAGGTTCCCTGCTGTGTGATAAACCTACAATCAGCTATAAAAGATCTGGAACCTTGAGGGAGGCATTATGTCCAAGCTATACAGCAATCAGACCTACCACCGTCGGTACATGGCTCAGACGTCCAAGGGGCTTTTTCACCTGTGGAAATTGTAATGTGTGCCACATGGGCATGAATAAAACCTTGTGCTTTACATATAACAACAAATACACACATGAGGTGAAACAATTTATGAATTGTCAATCCACTTTTCTGATCTATGTAGTTGTGTGCAACTGTTCAAAAATCTATGTCGGCAGTACAGTGAGACAACTGCGAGTACGTATCCAAGAACATCGAAGAGCATGTTTAAGCAATGACAGTACTAACGCCCTTGGTGCCCATATCTGTGATTCTGGTATCCCAAAAGTCAACTTCAAGTTTCATGCTATTGATTGTGTCCCTCTAGATAGGAGGGGGGGGGAACAGAGAGTAACACCTGAGACAGTTGGAGGCACTTTGGATTTGTCAATTAAGGGCAGTGGCATCTGGGCTAAATTCTGATAATGAAATGCATCATCTGCTGTGATGATTACCTCGTACTGACACAGCACAATGATGCCATACAAGTATTGTGGAAACTTAGGTAGACTGTAATTTGTTTACACTAATCATGTATTTGTGTATGTTCACTGGAGTTTATGTGTCTTTTAAGATGAGTTGTTTGGCCTTCTGACAGATCAAGTAACATCCCTTGATCATGAGTATGCAATCTGTCTAATACATTTACGGTTTGGGATAGGAGTTAGGAGTTATTTTCCCTTTTTCCTCCATCAATATGCGATGTATATATGTTTTGTTTTTAAACTATAAGGTGTATCATAGATGAATAAAAGCAAATCTGGACCTTATCATGTGTTTTAGTATATACACCTAACACGTTGTTATAGTGATAAAGTTAAACATGAAGTAATATTAAGTTTATTGTCACTTATGCTGTGGTAATGAAGTATCGATTTGTGTAATCACAACTTGACTTCTATATCACTTATGCTGTGGTAATGAAGGATCGATTTGTGTAACCACAACTTGACTTTTATCACTTTGGAACATCAGTTTTAGCATTTACACAATGGTGGCTTTACTTTTTCCTTTTTTTCCCTCTCTGGCTGTTTAAAATAGACAGTGTTCTATACAGTGATATGGCCATGGGAGGGAATTCGATTCAATTGTGGATTAAAATGATCAAGAACTCATTAGAAAGAGGAGTTATGTTCGCGTCGCTGGCAGTAAAGGAGTATGAGATACCGTTAGACTGCACATAAAATTAGCACCTCGTGCGGAATTTCGTTGTCCTGTATTATACTTGATAGGCACATGGGTGCCCTGTAAGATGGGGAGGCTCCGATGTTTTGGTTAAGAACGGGCAAAAGTAATGGTCGATATGTGGAGATGAGCATAACATGACACTATACGGTGGAATGTGGACTTAGTATCGGCGCATACCAATGTTTGCGTGAAATCAACTAAATTAATGAATAACCCCTTTGCATTGAAAAAAATTTATCTTTTTATTAAAATCAGTATCTGAACGAGTTTTAATTGCAGGCGGTTTTGGTATGTTGTTTGGATAACAACCATTTTTAACAAATACGTGAAGTGCCAGGGGATACAAAGGCTCTGTGATGCCTGACACAGGGAAATACAATAAAGTTGAGTGTTGTCAAGGGTTGCCCGACTCACACAAAATGAGAGCAATAAAGTTTTGTGGAGTGAGAAAATTTTCCGGGTCACGTACGTGACTCGAGTACGTAGTGAGGAAGTACCATATGGTTGGTTTAAATAGCCATGTGATCCGCGGCGTTTTACTTTTAGCATTTCCAGTTCGGCTGCGGGTTGAAAGATACTGCGTCTTTCGAGATGTGCTTATGGAGTAACTTCTACTAAAATGAAGAGAGTAAGTGAATGCCCGAAATACGCATTACAGATGGCAGCATGGCAACCGCTCTAGAATGTTAAGCGATGCGGTGTGAGATTGAGCTCAGGTGAAGCCATGCTGTGCTGATGTTGGTTTATGTGAGCGCGCTGGCAAACTGTGTGAATGGGTATGAGAGCGCTGTAGCATAGGCGTATACTATCTTGTGGAGCCCTGAAGCGCTTGCTGGCTGGTCGTTGTGAGGCCGGGATAAGCCTGCATTCTATTAATAATTATGCCATGGTGGCTTTTACTGCCAATGGGGTATAGTGATGATGTTCAGTGGGTGTCTAGACAAAATGGACATCGTTGTGTACATGTGCAGTATGAGTATAGCGCGAGTCGAATACTTCCGACTTTAGCGAGGTGGTTGATGCGTGACATATAAGGTTTTTTATTAAATATACTAATATTTGAGGAAAGCGACAAATACATTAGGAGTAATGTCATGTTATGATGGTCCGTCTCAAACGGTTGGGGATATGTCTCGAAACAGTGTAGATGGTGCAGTGTGGGCATATTGGTGGTACTTTTTCCGACCATGTTGATATTGGGTTCTGACAACAGTCGACAACTTGCGATATTTTATATCTTTTACAGTTATAGATGCCTCACCTATCATAGTGAGCAATCTACAGTTTTTCTGAATACAAGGATCAGGAACTGGATTTGACCTTACATTCTGGAATCTAAATTCATCGTTTTGAGGTAATGATAAACAGTGTCTCGTTCGATAATGAATGTTTGCTTGTTCAGCCTCTCTACGGATTTAGGCCTTATTATTGATATTGGATGTATTCCATTGTAGCAATTACGGACTTCACGAGAACTTGGGTACATACCAATGATTATGACCGGGATTGATTACATATTCTGGAATTGAACTTCATCAATTTGAGGTAATGATTAGTGATGCTCCTTTTAGGATAATATTTGATGGCTAAGTTATTGTATGGACTTAGGCCATATCACTGATATTAGGTGTGTTTTCTTGTAGTTATCTTGGACGTTGTAACAATCTGGGTACATTGCTGAATACCTTCCAGATTGCAGTACTTTTTGACTACTGGTGAGGATTAATCTGAGTTGTGGTTTTTGATTTAATGGTCGACACTAGTGGGTGTACAACATGTATAAGTATTTGTGTTTTCAATTTGTTTTATCATCACTCATTTCTTGTGTATTAGTCTCTTAATTTCATTAAGTTGCATTGACTTTAGGTTCCATGTCTGACACAGTTTTTTTTGCTGGGGCTCTTCCTTCAAATTCTATCAAGACCTCACTTGGTGTTTGGGAGCTTTCTCTTCTCTTTCCGGCTCTTGTCACTTATAGGTACTTTTAGCATTGTATCTGTGCTGGAATAAAATACAGTGCATAATTGTATACTTAAAAGTCACTGTTAATAAGTATCACAAAGAGACATGAATTCTACCTATGAGAACAATAAGAATCATGGCATGTTTAAGAAATTTTTATGTTTGTGTTTATGATGTGTGTGTATTTTGTTATCAATTGTTTGTTTGATTGTATTTATGTTTTGCTTGCAGCCCTGAGGAAGCCCTATTCAGGGCGAAACGTGTTGGCTGCATTTTTTCATCGCCTTATGTCGTTTGTTGTTCAAGCATCCATTAAAGGATCCGATATAACATCACTGAAGAGTCCGGATAGATTCTCTTGCTTTGCATTTGTGCTTTTTTATACTTATGTTGCCTCTTTGTGCTTTTCTTTGTGTATCATAGTGCTGTGGTTCTTTGGCAGTGGACCAAGGAGGTGGGCAACAGTGACCGTGTGCATTTTTTAAAACAGTGTATAGCTAGGTAGTGCGGCTTTAATCATCCCTTACTGCCATCTTTTCCTTTTTTCTAGCATGCAACTTACCCCAGGCTCGGCTAATGCTCATCTGTGAGCAGGCATGCCGGTCTGGAGAGTATAAGACATGAACGAGGGCTATGTAAGCACAGGGTACCCCGCTACTCGTCTGTATCGTGCTCGTCAGTGTAATATCATGGGACAAGGGGGGCGCCATCTTGGAGCGTGGTTGTAGAAAACTCAGCACCATCGTAGAGTGGTGCTGTGGTCAGATCTAGATAAAGGTGGCATGTTACTCACTAACGGTGACAGAGGTCAGCTTGTGGCGGCAGAAAGTGAACACATGCATGATGTGATATTACAGATGGCTAGTGATTGTAACAGAAGACTAACTTTTACCCCCGCAGTGCCTACATTCCTGGGGGCGTGTGTGCTGGACCTTGATTTGCCCTCCGTCCCTCCTTGTGATTTTTTTGATCTGTTAGCACCCATATATAAGAATTTACTCCAAGATTGAATGTGTAAGAATGGTTGTACCATTGCCCTGCAATTAAATCAGTGGTACACTGTTTGGAGGAAGTAATACCTTGCTGTTGTTTGCAATGTTCTCCCTTAACTTCTGCTTCTTTCCTTGTCTGACATCCGTTTGCCAACACCAGACTTATCACCTTTTGTTGATTTTTTAAAAACTTTGTGACCCAAACCTCCATCACAGTTAATGAGCTCTAGGAGTTCAACCAATTTCTGGCCTCATTTAAATTTTAGAGCAAAATGAATGTCCTCCAATTTCTGTGGAAGCTCCAAACACAGACTAGAATCTACTGTCTGAATTTCCTCCACAATAATGTCACTATGAAGGAGGAAATTCAGCAACGGACTGTACTCCATATTTAGAGTTTTCCCCATAAATAGAATGTTCATGGGCTCTGTTGATGGCCACAAGCCATTGGACACAATCACTCACTTGACTGGACATTCAGCTAAAAAGTGTTGTGGTTTGAGTGTCTGGATCATGTTGCAACTTTTGTTCCTACTCGGTTGGTTTGACCATTGGCCACACTATTCCATCTTAGCCACGGATCATAATAGTACTGCTGACTTTTATTGGTTAATTGCTGCATTATAAGTTACCTGGTCATGCTCAGGTTTGCCTATGAACAGTCAGCAGCTGTGTGTTACGTTGCATACTAAACTTGTAATCATGAGGTCCACATAATGTCCTTCTGGACCTTCCTTCACAATCTTAGCAGGAAACTGTTTGTCTTCTAGAAACTGTTGAAGCCTGGACTAGAGGTGCACTAGGAGCAGGAGCAGCCCATGCGGGTCATTGTCTGTCGAGTCCCCCCACCTCGCCTCACCGCTCTTACCTGCATGGGCCACTCCTAACTAGGAGTGAGGGGGATTTTGAGAGCTCCTATCATTTTTAATTAAAGGAGGATTGATTTTATAGATAATCTAAGATTTGGGTCTAACGTTTGGGATATTGTTTGGCAGTTAACAACAGATACAATCTGATACACATTCTGAAAAACCATTGTTGATCAGGGATTACTACTTAAATAGTTATGCTTTCTTGGGGAAAAGCTGAATTGGAGGTGCTAGCTTCATGATCGAAAGACAGCATAGACAGAGGTTTGCGAGTACCTCAACTGTCCTAGACGCACCTACTGGTTAAAATGGCCATATGGTGAATGATGTCACAATGCATCTCAAGGCCCTGCGGATGTCATTAACCAAAGCAACACTCTTGAATGGCTATTGCTGGTGATTGTTGGAGATACAGGACTGGGTAAAGAACAGTTTTTTCTCTACATTGGTTCCCCTTTAAGACTGTCAAGCTCATTCAACGTCTTTAGCCACAAGTGGTTGTTCTTCATGTTTCTTTCAATGAGAAGACCCACTCTACAAAGCTAAGAGAATGTAGAGTATACATCTCTACTTAACCTGCATTTGTTGATTATTAAAATACATTTTTAATCTCTCAGGTCCAGGCTCTTGTTACGCTGGTTCCAGTAAACCAGGATTGGATCCCGGTGATTGATGCTCAGTCTTTCCTGGGCATGGACGGGAGAGCGTTGGATCACCTGTGTGAGCAGATCCGCACAATGCAAGAACTGTCAAACGGGAACCCTGTGGTGGTGCCAGTGCAACCCTACACAGAGCTAGGATTTCAGAACCTTGTTCTTTTAGGATGTCCAGTCCATAATGATGTCAAGGAATACAATGAGAAGGTAAGCTGGGTCGAGTTCTAGAATTTATGATATCTGTTTTGTGAGTGCATTAACTTGCACAACAAATGTTTGTCCATGATTGATCTTGAAAGTTGTTGTGCAGATTGGCTAAGTGGATAAAGTTATAAATAAAGTTCCCAGAAATTACCTTTCATATTTAAATTCCAAAAAGAATGCAGGACGGATCTACCAACCTGAACTCCCCTTTGTGAAAAGCCTGTTGGTTTTGTTAATTGCTTTGTAATGCTTGTGTGTCTCATACTGTACTCTTGAGTGAAGCGCTCCTCACTCCTGAGTGAGTGGCTGACACTTCACTTCTTTACTGGAGATCCAGGATTCCAGGGAATAGAGGTTTGCCTTTGCCTGGATTGCTGGAATGATCGCTTCCTCTGAGCTTCCTGGTTCTACCGACTTCATCTTAATAAAACTTTATATTACCAACAGCGGTTACCGGCGTAGCTTATTACAAGGCCATTCAGCAGTTTCTGAAACGACTAAGAGAAGGCAGCATCACAGATACATTGCTAGACGGCTGTGGGGTCACTAAATGAGTCCACCTACCACATTTGAATCTAGGTTTGCCACCTGATTTGCTGAGAGGGGTTAATAATTCTTTTTCCAGAAGCATCTGGACCCAAACGTGGGTCAGGAAGCAAATGTTACCTGCCCATATTTTGCAGGGAGAGCCTGGGGCGATCTTGAGAGGTGAACATTTATTGTTTTATCCAGAAAAAGGCAGCAAAATGTGGCTGTAGCAGGGTTTCCCAAACTGGGTAGCGACCCACTGATGTGTCATGAGCTGTTTTTTGGTGGGTCGGGAAAGTCCAAGCAATGCATTTAGATGCCTTTAGATTCTGTAATTAGCTTGTCACATTTCCATGTCTTTTGTCAAATTGCTGCTGTTTTAACATGAGGATTTAGGGCTCGATTCCGATCTTGCTAGGAAAGCCCTCCGTACGACTCAGATCTGGAGGGCTTTCCTAGCAATCGCACTCTGAGAGTCTGACTGAATGATTACGATGCATCCGTATGCTGACGGACTCGGTTCGCTCGGACTTCCATTGAACTCCATGGGAGCCTGTATGCCGAACACGTACACAGGCTCCCATAGCAAAAAGTGGTGGGTGGGGAAAAGCGTACACCCTGTGGCGGGCACGCTATGGTGACCGCCACACTGTGCATGCTTGGATCGGGGGGACCCAGGGGCACCCCCCCCAGTGACTGATTCGGAGGGCCTCGGTGAAGGAGGGCCTACTACGGCCCCCAGAGTCTGATTCCCACAACCGTTTCGTCTCACTGAGATGTGAGTCGGTATGGCTCTCCAAATCGGTCATCGTTCTCACTATCTCGGAATCCGCCCCCATTGCGCTGCACGGTTCAGTTCCGAACGAGTCAGACTGACTGCATCGGGTCCAGAAACGATTCTGGCAGTGCTGACGGCTTCCTCGCATCGTACTTGGTTGTTCGGAATGGGGGACGTTTCGGTCTGAAACAGAAGCTCCGAATCGGATTCGCTCGATACGTGAGGAGCCATTCCTAGCGCGATCGGAATTGGCCCTTTAGTGTTTACAAACTCCTCTTACTTTGCATTCTGAGAAAGAAAAGTAAAGTGATTTATGTGACAATTAAAGTTTCCTGGCGTCGGTCCATATAAATCATCATCAATGATTTTTGAAGTGTTGACGTCCCTTTCACCAACCCTTCTATTTGCAATTTGGAAAGTATCACAAAAGCCCTTTTATGAGTCGAAAGAATATTCTAACTCAAAATGGGCTTTTGCACTTAATAATAAGCACTTTTGTGGTCACAAACCCTGTGATTTTGTGATACGAGTACCCTAGTTCTAAACTGGCATCAGTGCAATTTGCACCGTAAGCACTAACTCATTGGTCTAAAATGTCCCAAATGTTTGAATGTTTACAAGTGAATTTGACAGACATGGAAGAGAATGTCACTTCTTTACACCATGGGCCAAGACACAGGAACTTGGGAGGCCCTTTATGGACCTGTCTCATGCTCCAAAAAATCTCCTACTCCTTTGAGTCTGCCTGCAATGATGGCTAATGATAAAGATGGTTAGAACTTTCGCAAGACTCGGTGAAGCTGTTTACTCTTCTACGGCTATGTGCTCGTTCTAACTCACAAAGCCAAGGAAAGTAACCAGGGCCAGACATGAGATTATCAAAAGGCTCCATGTTATTAGAACACCTCTTCTCCTGCAGCAAATACGTGCATTCTGGAGTTATTAGATCTGGTGCAGTTCAACCGACCAGATCAGAATAAAACACCTATAAACGAGGACTTGTGAAAGCAAAGGCCAGAACTTGAAAAGTTGTATCCCAGAGACATGGCGCCATCTGATGTTTAGGGTGATCTTCTCCAAATAGGAACAATTGTATAGGATTCCTTATGTAAGTCATCAACGCACTATAATAGAGAGACTTCATTCCAATCTAATGACTGAGAGAAGCAAAATTATATAGCTTTAAAAAGTAGAGTCTTTGTACCTAGCCAAATGTAAATCAGAATTTTTATCAGCTGCCTTCGCAGCTACGTTCGGCAAGTAAGTATTAAATATGACAAATTGACTGCGTGGTTGGCAATGATATTGTCATTTGAGTCTAATTTCTTTAAAAGAAGTGACATGGCAGTTGACCAAGGATATTTCCTGCATAATCCAATTTCCAGATTTTGTGATTCTTAAAAGTCTGACTCTCTTCATTCATTTTAGAACCCTTTTGGCTTTGTTGATGTTCCATGCTCGTGGGCATTGATTCTCCTCTAGTTAATTACTTACAGATAGAGTAGCACCGACTTCATACAGCCAGTACTCAGACTACAGTCAACAAGTAGAGTGACAAAGGTGCGCTGTGGTTGAGTTTCAGCGCTGCCTATATTTTGTGCATGTAGATAAGATACATGCAGTCTTTCAACAGGACACTTTATGTGTCCATAGACCGACACTGAAATGATTCTTTGTCTATCCGCCAGTGCTGTGGGTACTTGTAGTATTAACAAAGAATACATGCAAAAAGATATAGAAACATTCGAAATGTTCTCAAAATAATCATAAAGAGAGGTTGAAGGGGCCAAAGGGTGTGATTACTTCAATGCACTCCCAAGTTCTAAAATGTTCAACTAGATTAATGGGAGGGACGTCCTGTTCATGGATTGCACATATTAACACCCTAACCTTTCAGTTATTCTGGCTTTCCAGGTGTCCCCCGGTAAACTGAACAATCACGTGTCATTTGCAGGTGCTACATCCTGTTTCTTTTCTGATTGGCTGGGTTGTGACCCAAATTGTGCCCATTCTAGGACTGGCTTTTGGCCCATCAACCCAAGTTACATGGTGACAGGTTATGGTAGCGGTACATTAATATTTTATGAGCACAAGACTTTTAATCTGTGTCGCTGTGGGAATATTGGCAATTATCTGTCCAGATCCCTAAACTGTGGCGTCTTGCCCTCCTTATGTATGTTAGCACAGTATGTGTGATTTACTGATACTGGGTGAATGGTGGAGTACATTTGAGTCCCGGGGTGTGCTGCACAAGTTGGTGGTTCCCCAGCAGTAGAGTGTCTTAGTCCAAGGTGAACATTCTAGTGTGCACATACTACTACGTAAGCCCATCTCCTAGAAACTAGTTATAGTTGATGGATGAGGAGAAAGCTGCCAATGTAGATATCCCCTCTTTCCAGAGCAGACCGCTATTGTATCCTTTCCTGGGAGTCATTAGCACGTCTCCCAGGAGGGCAGAAAGCTGTCTCAGAGACAAGTCCCATGTGCGACCGTTAGGGCAAAGGCGATTTAAAGCAACAAAGTGGCAACGTTGTAAAAGTTGCACACTGCAACTTGTTATATTAATTTAGATTTGAGAATCAAGTTGTTTGATACTTTGCAGTACCCACTTTGGTGGCACCTTTCCAGAGTTAGCATAGTTTAGCGGTCAGTGTGTAACTCTGCACTCTCCATTTGGGCTACCAATGCTTTCCACGGTAAAAATAGCAGTCACAGTAAAAACGTCAGTTTAGCATTTTCACTGCCAAAACACGTAAAGTACATGTTATGCTCATGCAATATGCTGTATCCTGCCATATTTGTTACTTACACATAGTGCAGGGGGAGGCCTGGCTTTGTTATTGTTCTCAATGGCAAAGTCGGGCTAGAGGTTTAAAGCTGCTCTTGCAGTCTGCAGTTGCAGGACCTGGAGACTCGTTTTACTTGTGTCACAGTCAGGGTGGCACAGTGCTGCAATCTCTGGGGTGACCCTCTAACTTTCATGCCTCTGGTACCCTGGGTACCAAATACTAGGGACTTACAGGTAAGTTAACTCAAGGCAATTAGTTATTAACCAATTTGACATACATGCTTTAGGGTAGAGCACAGGCACTGAGGTCTGGTTAGCAGGCCTCAATGCACTGTCAGAGTCGAAAAACCAGCAGCATGGGATGTGGCTCGGAGTTTCTTCACTTGGCATCTTTTGGGGACTCTTTGGGGTTATTCTTCTTTTTATTTTTACCCCCTTCTTTCCACTGAAGAAGGGCCTGACCACCTTTCTTCTGATCACCTCCCAAGGACTTCTTGAGGACCCTGGTACAAACCTACTCATCAGATGTCTCTCCCAGTTCCCTGGGCTAGACATTTTAGAGTCCACCGGATGCTGGTGCAACTTCTCTGAATGATGATTTGTCAAAATGTGCTCTTTAAGAATCAGATTGTTGAGCCCTTCAAATGTGTCTACTTTGTTGCCATTAATCAAACCATCTTTTGTCAACCCATGTCTGTGTGGCTCCCTTCTGTGTTGTCCCGAGCTTCTGCCTATACTCCTCCAACCAAAGAGCTTAACAAGTGTGGGAAGGACTCAGCCACCTCACCCTCAAGTGTGAGTTGTCTTTCCGTACCAACTACTGGCACTAACCCCTATAGAAGAGATCCACCGTGTTGTGTACCTACCTTCCTCATTTTGAGAGCTCTCTCATATGAGGCCAGCTATTTGTCTATGTCATCCACCAGGGCATGAAAACAAAATCCCTTAGGGCAAACTTACATCAGGGGCACCCCTGTCCGCACCTCTAGTTGCATC
Organism: Calotriton arnoldi; assembly: GCA_963921515.1. Classification (NCBI taxonomy): domain Eukaryota; kingdom Metazoa; phylum Chordata; class Amphibia; order Caudata; family Salamandridae; genus Calotriton; species Calotriton arnoldi. The sequence continues at coordinate 723,691 of CAWUFW010007959.1, forward strand.
TCTGCTGCCACTATGTACTCCAGGCTCTAGTCTGTTCTCTATTCCAGGGCCAGTCTCATCTCAGCCAGGGCTATGGCTCTCTCTTCTAGGTCTCCTGCATGGACCTCTGGATAGTAATAGAGCCTGCTTGACTGTTGGCTCTGGAGACCATACTGGATCCAGTGAAAGGGCGTAGGTTTCTGCCTGCCCCACATGCTTCACTCAGGACACTGTTGTCCTTCACATCCATCTCTCCCCCACTACCCTAGGTAAATTTCTTTTTCAGGTGGGGAGGTACCCTGTGAGATATAGATATTACAAGGTAAACTAAATCAAAGAATTTCACTCAACTGTGAACAAGCAAAGCATTGGCAAACTCAACAAATTTGACACTTAGAAACTTTTTCACCAAAACGTTGGGCAAGTTGTAACACGGTCAGTTAGAGTTACTTGGGGTGACCAACTCTGATGAGGAAGCAGTCAGAAGGACCACCAAGGCCCTCAGAAACAGTTACCTCCAGAGAAGAAGCAGTCTCCAGGCAGTTCCAGGCACTTTATCCTCAGTCCAATGGATTCCTATGGAAGCGGTCCTGATGCTGAGGATACAGGATGCTGAAGATGCTCAAGGATGGTGTGGATGTGACGCGGTTGACTGGGGTCTTACTGCAGGTGCTCCTCGGTCCACTGAAGGAATGAGGAGGTTCTGGTCACAGGGTTCGATGTCCCATGTGGTACTCTCTAGTCTGGCCGAAGTTCAACTGCTACTGGACTACTAGTCGTCCAGTGTAGCAGTCACAGCCATATCCTTCTCTGGGCTGTAGCTCGCCCTCTGGGTGACCAAGCTGCACGCCAATGACCCTCCCGGTCCTAGCAGACTCCGGTGCAACTTCTGAGCTTTGGGTCCTTGTCCCTGGTGCTGCACGCCGGCGAGGAGCGGTGATCTGGTGATCTGGGCTACTGCTCACCCTTAGCAGACTTCTTCAGCTGTTGTGGCCAGGTGCTACAGAAGGTCATCCAACTAACCCTTGGAGTCTCTTGCTTTGACTGGGCTCGGGAAACAACGTCTTCACGAACAGGACACAGCAGGCACTGTCGTCCTTTCTGTTTTGATAGCTATCAAATTCAGCAGATGCAGTCCGCATGGGTTCAGCCCCTCTTCGCCCAGGTGCCAGCGGTGCCCTACTTATACTCAGAAAATGCCCCAGGGTAGGATGCGGTTGGTAACTAATGGGCTACCAGGTTCCCTCCGTCCTGAGGACCACTTCCTGTGAAGTGTGGCATCCAGCTATCCCAGGATACACCATTCTGCCCACTTCAAACATCGCAGAAACCCTCTCTTGGTGTCCAGAGCTCCCTAACCCAACCCAGAGATGTGACTACCAAAGGGGCTAGACGCCCCTGGAAAACTGGTTTGGTAGCTAGTTTCACCTCTCCTGTCCCTAGTGCCATCCTGCCTACCTAGACCAGGGGTCTCCAACCTTTTCTGTAATGAGAGCTACTTCTGATTAGTGAAAATCGTTGTGAGCTACTGAAGGCCATGTAACTCGCACATTACCAGACACCCCCTCGCCCAGCTTCATTGGCTTTAAACTTAATGTCCATGGAGCCTGATACTATGGTTTGAACAAAATACTTTGACTAGGGGTTCTGTAATACGGCTGCCATTTGCGTCAGTGAGTGCATGGTCTGTTGGGATGAATGAACGTGTGAGAATGCATGGGATACATGAGTATCAGTGACTGAGAGCCTGTGTTGTTTGTACTTGTGGCACAGCACATACCTTTTCCCATATGTGGCACCGTTACATGTACAACACAAACATACAACCATTTTTTTTACATGGGAGAAATTTAAAGTGCAGAAAAATGTTCCACAGAAATGTTCATAATAAGAAACATTTTTCTGCACTTGATGGAACATTTTTCTACACTTTAAATTTCTCCGATTAAAAAAAAAAAAGTGGCTGTATTTTTCAGTTATGAATATGACAGCGTGTCTACCAGCCACTGGGAGCAAGATGCCTGCTGTGTGTAAATGCAACACTTTGAAATGGGAGAAAATTCAGCTGAAAAGTTAACTTTATGTTTAACTGAATTACATAAAACTCATCATTTTAATTTTCTCCCTTGTCTTTACAAACAGCAGGCATATTACTCCCGGTGGCCTGTAGACACAGTGCCATTTATATACCAGGAAAAAACTTTCATTTGTTCAAATGTGAGGAATGTAAAGTGGAGAAACATGCTTCATAAAATAATAGGACTTAATTGGTTAATTTAAAGTTGAGAAAAACATTAAGACAATGTTTCATAGAAACATTTCTCTCCACTTTAAATTTGCCCTATTTCAAAGAAAATGACTGTATTTTTCAGTTATAAATATGGCACTGTGCCTACCAGCCACTGGGAGCAAGATGCCTGCTGTTCGTAAATGTGACACTTTGAAAAGGGAGAAAATTATAATGAAGAGTTAATTTAATTGTTAACTCTTCATTTCAATTTTCTTTCATTTAAAAGCATTCAGAAATATCATTTTGTTCTCCTGCTCCAATACTGAGTTGAGAATGACTTTATTTAAGAGTTAGATACCTCATTGTTTCAGTTCTTGACCTGTGACCCCCACATGGATCATAAATCTGAGTGGAGCGCTGCTCATCCTCAGGCTCTGCTACTACAGCCTGATAATAATGTAAAAGAAACATAGCCTTTCCTTAACTTTAAAAGGAAAAGGCAACACTTATTTAATGCAGTTCTTAGCTAAAAATGAACTCAAGGCTGGGAGCTATTCTGAATGTTTCTTCAAGGTGCTGGTAGCGCGTGATCTGACTGGTTGGAGACACCTGTTCTATATAATAAGTAATGGTTTAAAACCTGGCAAAGAGGAGTGTTCAATGTAAAACTGCAAAGTGCTATAATGCCTAGATATCTGAGCTGGTTTAAAATAGCTTTTATGTTGTGTTTAGCTTCTGTTTTCAGAGGATATTAACCCTGCACTTGGGGCTCACTTCTTAAAGGAATGATACGTGAAAGTGAATCTTTGTCTCACCCCACTTGATTTCTGTACAATGCCGAAGCCTGTTTTGAAGCTCTCTTGCATGCATATTGTTCCCTCAGCTTTTCATTGTTGCCTCCTCACCTCGAGGTTCATTACTTATAAAGACTGGAGGCAAGCCGTCTTCTGCAAGTATGATATGAACAGTGGGGCCAGAATATTGCTTTTATTCTGGGTGGTAAGTCCCCCTCGATCAGTATGTGTTTTTTAGCTACCCAGACACTTTTTTTCGATAGTAGTGTAATGCATTGCTTGTGCAAGCAATTTCTGACTGATACAAAACTGGCCACAGCTCCCCATCCTTATCAGGTTGGGAAAACCCTGCTCCAAGGCCACTCCCAGAAGTGCAGTGGGTGTAGAAACAGTCTTGATTGCCTCTATCTTATCCACCTGTAGCCTTAGGGTTCCAGTTTGAAAGCAATAACTTTAGTACCTCATTTGGTCTGCAGCTAGCATACTTTTACTCGAGTCATCTTTCAATCCAACTTCTGCAAGAGCTCTGAGAATGTTTCCTAAATGTTTTAAATGCAAAAGTATTACTCAATATTACTGTATCATCGAAATAGGCTGCTGCATACTGTTAATGGGGTTTCAAAATTTGGTCCCTCAATCTTTGAAAAGTAGCCGGGCACCATGGAGGCGACATGGTAAAACTTTTAACTGGTATAACCCGGAGAAAGTGGCAAATGCTGTTTCTCTTTGGCTTTTTCCATGAGGGCAATCTGCTAATAGCCTTTCATTCAGTCAATAGTAGACATAAAGTTTGCCTTCCGCAGGTGCTCTACTAATTCATCAATTCTTGGCATTGGGTATGTATCGAGTTTTAAAACATTCACTTGTCTAACATCAATGCAAAACCTGAAACTTCCTTCTCTTTTAAGCACCAAAAATGCAGGGGAGCACCAGTCACATTTAGATGGTTTGATTATAACATCCTTCAACATTTTTGTACCCTCCCTTTCCACAGACTCCCTTATAGGGCCATAATCTGATTACTTTTCTTTCCTCTGTTCCGATGTCATGCTGAAATAAATTGGTCCTTCCTGGTTTCTTCGAAAATAAATCTGGATAATAAGCCAACAAATGTCTCAACTGTTCTACCTGGTATCTAGTTTGAGTTTCCCCCAGGGGAACAAAACAAACTTCCTCCATCTTGTTTATGCTGTTAACTCAGGGTTTACTTGTATTTCACATGGCTCCTCCCATGACTAAGAAGGTTGGCATGATATATTTTGTCCTTCTCTTGAATTGTGGGGCACCGGAAATCAATAAGTTATGGTTGTAATGTTTAGTCGTACGCTATAAGTGCCTTGCCATTTTGCAACCAGTTTGTTGTCACTTGTGAGTAATAGAATAAGTACCTGATTCCCTTGCACAAAACGCCCTGATCTTAGCTTGTCCTTCATATAGAGTTTTCTGTCTGTGACTTTGGGCCAGATGTACGACTGTTTTTTTGTGGTCACAAACAGGCAATCGCACCGTTTGTAACTGCAATATAGGTCTGCTCCATGTACAAACCATATTTTGCGAGTCGGTAACCTATTACCGATTCGCAAAATAGGGTTTGCGACTCGCTATTAGGAAGGGGCGTGCCAACGGCGTTCCTTCCTAATAGTGAGTCACAATTGTATGTACCATTGTTTTGCAACTGCAATTGCGGTCGCAAAACACTTGCAGTTTACCACTGATTTCAAATCGGTGGTAAGCCACTCGCAAACGGGAAGGGGTCCCCAGGGAACCCCTTCCCCTTTGTGACTGGCAGCGAAAATATTTTTTAAGGGCAGGCAGTTTTAAGTATCAGGTGGTTTATCATGCCAGACCTTAGGGATATAAAGGATGTTTTTTGAGGCAGCAAGCAGTTTTAGGATGCAAAGCTGTCAAGCGAAACAATATTACATGCAAATGGAGATATTGCTTTAGCTGGTATTTTAATGTGCACAAGAATCAGGCAAAGCCAGTCTACTGCTCGGCTATTGCCAGACAACCACTAGAGCCAGATCAGCAAATGAACTCAAGGTGAACTCAAGCGAAAAGTGGACCAGAGAGGGAAGGTTAGTGGAGGCTGTTCTGTGATACTACAGAAAGATGGAAAACCTCCTACCTCGTATGGAAGAGGGACTTTATTGCAGTCTAGCAAAATCCTCCTTGCCACAACTAATAGTTCTCTGGATAAGGGCAGCGTAAGGAAGAAGACGAAAAATAAGTATTGAGAGGATGTCATGGAGAGTGTATTACATGAAGACAGGAGGGCAAATAAGAGTGAAAGGGTATTGCATTAATGACGTTGGATAAGGAGGTATATGGCAGATAGGACACATCCTAGTCCAACGAATATACGGGCTGTTAACACAGTCTGAGGCAGTATTACGCATTGTCGTTGTTTGCGCCGGGCGCACATTTTAAATGACAATGCGCCCTATTATGATGTATGCGCTGCCAACAGGACAGCGGCGAACTTGTGCTGCCCTAGGGGCAGCGCATTCATGTGAAAACACGGTGCAGCTGCTGGCAGCCGCTCCGTGTTTTCACAGTGCAGGCGGCAACCCGCCTGCACTTTTAAAGGGGATTAGAGATCCCCTTGCAGGCGGGTGCAGTGAGTGACTACACCCGCCTTCAAGGGGATGTCTGGGGGTTCCCTAGGACCCTCTTTCTCCCCTCCAGAGGGCTTCTCAGGGGAAGCAATCATAGTGCACCACCTATAAGGTGATGCACTGGGAGTGCGCCCCCTGCAAGCTTCTTTGCCTCTGCACAGCGTCTGTAATATGGCCCGGGTGCAGAGGCAAAGAAATTCACTCATTTGCATAGGAGACACCCCTATGCAAATGAGGGAACGCCCTCTGAAGGTAGCGCTGGTGCTTTAAGTGCACCAGCGCAATGGGTATTACCGAAGGAGACGCACAAGCGTCTGCGTCCCCTTCTGTAATACCAAAGTGCCCCAGGGGTGCGCAACGCGGGCACAAACGTATTGTAATACGGCCCCTGGTGTCACTGCTGTTTGAAAGCCAGGGAGATGCGATAATCTCTGGAAAAGCATCCATCTTACCCCTTCACAAAAACCATTTGTTTTGGACCAGAGTCACATTTTTGTGTTGACAATTTTCCATACTCGTAGCAAAAAGAGGCATAAGCATTGCAACAAGTATGGAAAACTAGATCTAATAACCCCATTACTAAAAGGGGGTGGAGGCTTTGGAAAGCCAAAGGATTTATTTTTATTTTTATAATCTGCTTATTGGTTTTACCATAAAAACTTAGTAAACAATTGCACTGTAGGGGGAAATGTGCGTCTTATCTTTGTTACCAAACAGAGACTGTTAGGACAGGTAAGCGGCATGTGGCTTGAGCAACAGATATGAAGTTCCATTGCATACCATCTCTGTCATTTGCCCCATATCGTGGCATTTTTGGGGGGCGTCCGCGGGCCCTATAAACCATTTCTTCTTTGGGTGCGCAGTAGTCCATGCCCTTGATCGATCCTGCAGTTGGATTAGGGGTATATCCGGAGCACACCAATGCTTTGAGATATGTCTTTTGGCCAATATTGTGCCCATGCCTACAAACAGATTATTATGTTGGATGCCGTCCCACCCTTCAGGAATTCCCAGTAATAATATTTTCTGGGCCATAAGGACTGTCTTACCCGTCACATCGCCCAAGATCTAGACCACTTGCTTCCAGAAGGTGACAACCTTCGGACATCCCCAAATGACATGATAAGAGAAAGCCCTTGCCTCGTCACATCTAGTACACCGATGGTGTGCAAGTTAAGGGCAAAGGATTTCTTTATATGCTACCTTATATGTAAAAGGAAATAAGTCATTGTGTAAATTCATGTTTTCCTTAACTCTGCGCCTGATACTCCTTTCTACAGAAACTCTGCAGAAGTATCATAGGAGGAAACAACTGTGCATGGCAATCTATGAAAATATTACATTTTTTTCAGCTATTCTGTGGTCTTTCCTAAAAAAGAAAAATGTAACTGGAACAAATAGTCACCAGTTAAAGCTCTGGACACTTGTGACTTTTATGATAAATCATCTCCGCCTGGCAGTGAGTGTAAAATCTAGTTAATGAAGTTTCAAAATTGTTAACAATATGTTCGCATTTTGTGGAACTCAAATCCTTCTTGAACAGTCAAAACCATAGCTCCTGGATTCCTGCTACCACAGAGGCCAATATGTCTGTGTGACACATGGTGACACTAACTATACCTTAAGGTTACATAATGAAATATAATCTGTGCAAGTCTGTGTATCTGAGCGTTCTCAGTGTTGGGATCTACAGCATCATACTACGCCCATAAGTAAAACGTTTCAAAGAGATATGCAGCGTGCGCATGTATGACATATGTTGCTGCTCCCCCCTCTTTTAGGAACACCTCTACCAAAGTGATGTGTGTGGTGTGGTTCCCTGAAATAATGCCTATTGCATAGGAGTTGCTTGAGCCATTTTAACAAACCGATTCAATAAATATGAGATTCAAAATTCAGAAATCAAAATGGGGACAGATCTTTTATAAGTCAAGCACCCGACAAACCTCCAAAATAAGCACCCCCTGTTTAACTGAAGGAAGTACCCAATATTACAACGGATGTCTCTGATTAATTGTAATAATTTGTCTCTTGAGTGTGTGATCAAAAACTACTAAAAGATCTAGATGATTCTGCCTCAGAGTGAGTCCAAATGTCATGTTCTCTGGGTTGTAATCCCCCTCCCATGTCGCAGGGGTTGGATTTCTAACCCCCCAGCACAAGGATTTAGTTAATATGCTAATACGAATTAGAAATTTAATTGGACTGCAACCCAGACGCAACCCACTGATCAGTATTGCATAGGATGTGTTTCCTGGTAAAGATCAGTCCTGTAGGATGAGTTTGTTAAGAAGCTACACACTGGTAAGTTTCTAATACGTTTATTCACTCTTAATGCAGTACCACCAGCTCCTGCTGCCGGCCTGTCAGCTCTCCTGGTTCCAACTGTCTCACACGAGACACTACCATGGAGATAGAACTGCCAGGCTCGAGCAGCACATTAGGTCATTACAACACATCCCCTTTACTGAAAATACAAAGGAAACAGGGGACGGGAACTAGAATGAAAAGAAATAATAGGGAGTAAGAAGAAAATAAAAGAAGGCAAGAAAATGAGAAAGTGCGCAGGTCACAACAAGGCACAACATTAGTTCAAATGCATTACATATTGGTTCAATACATCACATAATCATTATAACGCTTAGGAGGACAACGAGACCTTGAAGAAGGACCTCGTGGATGAGGATTCGAACCAGGTACAACATCTGGACATGAAGGAAAGGAGGATTTGCCACCTCGGAATTTCACTAGGAGGGACATGCTCCACTTACCACCATTGTGAACAGTGACAACATTCTTGCAAACAGAAGTAATGACAAAAGGGCCCATAAATTCAGTGACACCCTTCCTATGCCAACGTGGCTTCTTTATGAGAACCCACTAACCAACCTTCCATGTCGTGGCTCTAGTTGATTTCATAAAATCAAATCTCTCTTTGTACTTCTTTTGATAAGACTTGATTTTGGGAGACATCCATTACCACGCGGGCATTGCATTGCAATGCCTTTACATCGTGGGTATTACAACGCAAGTCGTTACAACGACTTGCGCTGGATGGCGCTCTAACCTAAGGAATAGTATGATTTACTATTCCAACACCTTCCCTACTGTACGTAGACTGGTGTTGGAATAGTAAATCATACTATTCCTAAGTCCAGCGCCCTCCAGCGCAAGTCGTTGTAACGACTTGCGTTGTAAAAACTGCGATGTAACGTACCGCGATCATTTTGATCGCGTTGTAACGTCACATATTCCTTGATTTTAGCACCCACCTTCTCCTTATCCAAAACAGGACCTTCAATAAGAGGTAACGTACCCGGATTAAGTTTGGACAGGGCAACCCTTCCCCTCAATATTTGAAAAGGGGACCTTTGCAAGATAGCATTGAGGGCAGTTCGATGTGCCCACCAAGTATCCCTCAGGACACCTGTGAGAGGAACCCTCATTTCAATCGCCCTCTGCACACATGCCTTTACCACCCTATTCATGCGCTCCGCAAGTCCATTGGCCTGCGGCGCATATAGTGCAGTTTTCTGATGGATAATGCCATAATCCTTTAAAAAGTCTTGCATCTCCTGTGAGATGAATTGCACTCCATTGTCCGTAATGATGAACTGGGGAACACCCTCACTGGCAAACTCATCTCTGAGAAAGTCAATAACCACTCTGGTGTTAACAGAACTTACACATTTGGTGGAAACCCACTTGGATGACTAATCCACCAAAAGAATTACATATCTTTCTGGAGGCCCTAACAGCTCAAAGGGACCCATGAGATCTAAACCAAGCTTGACCCAAGGCTCTCGTGGCATCTCGACAGGTGACAAAGGAGCGGTATTGGTGACCTGGGACTTATCACTGGTGGCACAATCGCAGCACTCTTTAACCACTTTCTCAACTTGACTATCCATCTTAGGCCACCAATATCTCTCACGGAGTCGGGATTTGGTGAGATTTCTTCCTAAGTGCCCCTCATGGGCAAGGTTTACAAGCTTGGATCTCAAAATATCAGGGGGCACAACTCTCTCACCACGCATGAGTTGACCTTGACAAAGGGTAAGTTCATTTCTGATGGACCAGAAAGGTAATAAGTCAGAGTCAAGTCTTTTGCAGTCAGGCCATCCCTTGATAACAAAATCCACCACAATAGGAAGTAGTACATCTTCAGATAAGGCTTGCTCCCATTCAAGTTCTTGGATAGCAGGTTCCTTGACCCAGCAAACCCCAACAGTTTCCATGTTAAGAGTGTCCTTGCAACTTTCAATGGGCAGTCTCGACAAGCAATCCGCTGCCTTATTGGCAGAGCCGGGAAGGTATTGCACTTGAAAGTTAAATTCTTCTAACCCTTCGCTCCAACGCTTAAGCCTAGGTGTTAGTGTTTCACTTTCCACACATGAGAACACCTGAACCAAAGGGCGATGATCAGACCTGACCAAGAAAGGTATGCCCCATAAGTAAAATTTAAAATGCTTTATTGCCCACGATATGGCCAGGGCTTCCCTCTCAATGCATGAGTACTGTTGTTCGGGTTTCTTTAGTGCCCGACAGGCGAATGCAACCACTTTCTCCTCATTTCCGTCAAATTGAGAAATTTGCTCCAAGGCCACATAGGCCTTGGAGCTCCAAGGCCACATAGGCTAGCGTCAGTTGTCAGAACAGTTTTCTTTCTGGTACCAAAGTGGCCAAGTGTGGGCATCTTACTTATTGCTTGCTTGATGGAGTTAAAAGCCGCATCACACTCTTGCGACCAAGCAAAATGTATCCCTTTCCTCAGAAGAGCTCTAATTGTTTCGACTGTGGTGGCGAAACCTTGAACAAACTTTGAATAAAACTCGGCAAGGCCAAGAAAAGACCTTACCTGCTCCTTGTCAGCTGGAGCAGGGGCATCAACAATACTCTTTGCTAGATCCAGCTTAGGTTGGATGCCCTCCCCAGAAATAACATGACCCAAATATGTTACAGAGGATAGACCAATTTTACACTTCAACATGTTTACAGGCAAACCCTTGTCATCCAGTCTTTGTAAAGCAGCTCTCAAAACATCATCATGCTCCAAATCATTCTTTCCGTAAACTAAGATGTCATCCTGGAAGAACAAGATGTTGGACATGTCTCCCAGGATCATCTTCATGATGCGCTGAAAACAAGCTGCCGCCGAGGCCAATCCAAATGGCAATCTAATGAAACGGAATGCCCCCAGCGGTGTTACGAAAGATGTTAAATGCTTAGAATCTGGATGGAGGGGTACATGGTGATATGCTGAGGACAAGTCTAATACACTGAAGACCTTCGCACCATCCAGCATGTTAATTGACTCTGCGATATTAGGAAGGGGTTGGCGATCCACCCATATGAATTTGTTTAGACTCCTCAAATCAACACACATCCTGATATTCTTCCCTCCATCTTTGGGGGCCAAAACCACTGGGGCCACCCATTCAGAGGATTCAATCCCCTCAATAATCTTTTAAACTCACCAGTCTCTTGAGCTCATTCCTCAGAGGTTCAATCATCATGTTGGGCACTTTCCTATCTTTGTGTACAACAGGTGTTGCATTCTGCTTAAGGACTATACGATGTTCGAAGTCCTTAAGCAGACCAAGGTTGTCAGAGAAAACTTGGGGAAACTCCTCATAGAACCTATTGGAGGTTGCAGAGTGATCAACTAACATAACTTGCTCAGAGCGACAACGAGCATTCGGGTTGAGGATTATCCCCAAGTCTCTTTGGTGCCTCCACCCCAAGAGGTTATCACCTCGTTTTGCAACATAAATCTTTCCAATGGTTTCCCTTCCCTTGAAGTGAATCTTCATGATGGCATACCCAATTACGTCAATGTGTGAGCCACCATAGCTGTAAATCAGGAAAGGTCTTGTCCCAGAGTTCATTGCCTAACATGGTAAAAGGAGAGCCAGAATCTGCCAGGACCACAAACAATTTGTCTCCAATCACCACTTCACATTCAGGCATACTGATGAGATCCACATCTACCATGCCATCACCTTGTACACTTAGCATAACGGTTTTAGAAGTGTCACTAGTGGTCCCAATGCTCTCCACTGTGCGTACCCTGCCACCAGACTTGCATACTCTTGCATAGTGACCTTTGATTCCACATTTATGGCAAGTTGTATTCCTAGCATAGCAGTTAGGGTAATTAGAGGAGGGGTTAGTGCTCCCACACCTATAACATTTCATCCTTGAAAGGTCCGTGGAAGACCTGACCCTAGTCCCACGTACAGTCTTGGAGACATTGTCAATGGAGTCTTGAGGTGCCTCCTTTTGAGTTAGCTCATGAATGCTACTGGGAGTTGGGGTATCATCAGTTGTTGCCTTATGGGTTTTCATCTCTTTGACCCAACTAGAGGTATTCTCCATCCCCTCTACGATGGCTATAGCTTCCTTGAGGGAAGGGTTTCTAGAAAAGAGTTTCTCTTGCACTCTAGGACTGTTGGTGCACCTGACCAGTTGATCACGTATCAATGAGTCTGTAAGCTCACCAAACTCACAGGTGTGGGCCAGTGTCTTTAGCGAAGCTATATAGTTCCCAACCTTTTCATTGGGTTCTTGGATCCTCATGAAAAACTTGTGCCTCTCCAAGACGACATTGATGCGTGGCCCAAAGTACATTTCTAACATTTTTATGGACATTTCAAATACATCAGACGGTTCACCATCACCTTCGCCGACAGGAATTGTGTCAATACTTTCATATATGTTGCGCCCTTCTATTCCGATATTATGAAGGAGAATTGCTTGCCTCCTATGAGCTGAGAATTTTCTCCTCCATTAGCGACCAAATACGAATCAAATAACAGTTTCCATCTCTTCCAGGGCAACGGTGGCTCACCCTTTTCACAAAGGAATGGAGGAGGCTGGCTCATAGAAGTGGCTGACATGCTGGCAGAGTTATAGTAATTGTTTGCTTGGAAAAACAAGGAGAAACTGGCACCAGTAATCAAAGAAGTTCAGATAGCAGAAAGGGTAATTTGGCTGAGTAATGAATTCCAGTATACCCAAATGTGGCAAAAATACATCAAAAGAAGTAACTATGCAGAGTGCTCCACATATCACCAAATTAGAGTTTTCAAAAATGCAATTGTGGCATAAAATTAATAGCTTGAGCTCTGGAGAATAATAAAGGAATGTCAAAAAGGGCAATAAACAAGAAATAGTACCTGGAAAAATGCTGGATTGAAAACGCATCGGATCTAATTATTAATCCAATAACTGATTCCGATCATTAGTGAGATATGCGGGTTCCGTATGGCTCCGTGTGGCTCCGTGTAGCTGTTGTCATGGAGATCAATAACAAGACAAAGATGGCGGCACGCAACGTGCATGTCACGTAATAACGTGGTGACGCGTGCTCGTCATGTGCGTAAGCTAGTGCACGTTAGCGTGTGCACGCGCAAGGGAGCAGCATCGCGAGCGAGTAAAAGTCGTTTGACAAGAAAAGCAAAACAGATAAAAATTGCCTAAATTCAGCCCAAAACTCTCTCGAAGGCGGGAAAAAAACAGTAGACGTCCAGAAATCCTCAGGACAACCAGGAAGGGGCGCCTCCTCACCGATCATTCAACTCCGGCCGTCGTGATGAAGAAGACAAATCTGTGGGTTCACGAAAGGGGAGAGCTGGTGGCAACTTGTCCCCCGCAAGTGTCGCTCGTCGCCAGTGTTAAGAAGCTACACACTGGTAAGTTTCTAATACGTTTATTCACTCTTAATGCAGTACCACCAGCTCCTGCTGCCGGCCTGTCAGCTCTCCTGGTTCCAACTGTCTCACACAAGACACTACCATGGAGATAGAACTGCCAGGCTCGAGCAGCACATTAGGTCATTACAACAGTGGAACTCAAACCTTCTTTTGTTAATGAATCACACTCAAGGATTACTAGAAATGGAATATACATTTGAAAATATGTATTTTACAATTCCTAATCCAGATTTGAATGGTAACATCACAGAATATCTTAGGCGAATACAAGGTTCCCAAGCCTCAGCGTACTTGGAAGATGGGTGGTCAATTACTTAAAAGGGCTCTTTTTAAGGTATCGCTTTGGCCTCCTCCCAGGCCTTGCTCACGCAGTGCCTTGGCACAGGATTTCTAGCGACGTATGCGGCAGACTATGTAAGGGTGGCAAGTAGGACATCATTCATATAACATTCCAGTGCCCTAGTTTATTGTCCGAAAGAAGGAGACTATTAAGGCCGCTGTTTAACCGTCCTGGCATATCAATTTGCAGGTAGGCAGTAATTGCCTGATTCACGGCAACAGACCCTATCTTATTTTTATTATAACTCTTTTTATTAGACAAAACATCAAAAAGCACAGCAAGACAGGTCATCAATTGTATACATATAGGTACAGTGAAGGTACAGATTGCTCTCAATGCAGTGCCCCCGCAGTATTTTGTCCTCATGGTATCTCCCCCTCACCATTGGATAGGTCTTTCATTCTTCCATCATGGTGGCGGAGCTCCACCGTAGGGGACAAGCATTTTTCACCCCTGTACATGTTCCAGGCCGCCCACTTACGATCCCATTTTTTAGGGCATCTTCTGTGTTCAAAAACATCCTTCTCCGCAATCATGGCACTGTCCATATCTGCAACCCATCCTGCGGTTGTTGGTGGTTCCCCCACTCCCCATTTTTGTGCAATGTTTCGTTTTGCTAGGGCCCATCCTAATGAAGCCCATGATTTCTCAATTTGGGTTAGATCCGTAGCCTCCCAAATGTTTAACAAGCATACTTTCAGTGTGGCAATTAGTTATTTCCCCCGTGCTCTCTCCATTAGCTCTGTGACTGTTTCCCAGTACGTTTGGGCAACTGGACATTCCCACACCATGTGAAAGAAAGTTCCCTCCTGTTGGCACTGTTTAAGGCAATAGGGGTCCACTCTCCTGCCCATCTTAACCCAGACTCCAGCAGCAAGGTAGACACGATGCAGAATTTTAAGTTGGACTAGCCTCAATCGCATGGGAATGGCTATTTCCCTAGGGGAGGCCAGAGCTTCTCGCCAATCGTCCTCCTCTAACTCACGAAGGTCTACTTCCCATTGCTGCCGCAAGCGTATTAACAGGTCAGGTCGGTTGTGGATTCGTTTTTTGTACGTTAAGGATATGGCCTTCTTGGTCATGGGGTCCAGTATTAGTCTATCTTCTAGAGGGGAAGCTTCAGGAAGTTGGCCACCCCCCGGTATCGCTGTTTTGAGAGCATGGCTGATCTGCAGATATCTGAATGTTTCAGACTGCGCAAGGTCATATTCCTTCTGTAGTTCTGCAAATGTGGCCAACCCTCTTGTGTTCCACATGTCCCCCACCGTTGATATACCAATCAGATCCCTCTTGTCGAACCCGGGGCAAGCGCTCAGTCGGCCCAGCTGTTCGGGTTCCCAAAGTGGAGTCGCATGTGGAATTTTGTTATGCCAAGCAAGATTTTGTTGACCGAGTGCCAAACTTCAATTGTGCGGGCTGTAGGTCCGGTGAGGCCCAACTTCTTTGGATGCGTGTATAGTGCTCTGCGGTACCCTCCCTGTCCCATGAGCCACCAATCTGTGTGGAACCTCGGGTTGCTCCGAGATCCGTATGCCCAGCGATTGACTACTACGAGTTGGGATGCCCAATAGTACATCAGACCCTATCTTGAACCCTTCATTTTACAAAGTTTGTAAAACATGCAACAGCCAAGTTAGTTCTATGTTCAAGCTTCTCTTTCCCTTTATTTAAAATCTATTTTCAAGGGTGGCTCTTGATGCATGCTGGTGATTGACCTCTTGCAGCTTTTGGTGCATGCTGGTAGTTGACATCTTGCTGCTCTTGGTGCATGCTGGTGGTTGACCTCTTGCTTCCCCTGAGTCCTTAAGCATGATATTGCTGATAGGCAAACAGACACGTTTGGTAAATCTCTGTTTAATAGCCACCTCGAAATAATACATTTTGAGAAACACCTGAGGGAGCGCCCAAATGGCTTTTTATACCAAATCCTACTTGGTCAGTACATACTTGGTTTCAAGGCCACGTCTATGTGGCCTTTCACATTTACACTCGTCTGCACTTAAATCTGCTCTTAATGGCACTTTACTCCGTTGCTTCTGGGAGTGGCTTTTTTATACTTATATTTATCGATACCTTCATCTATGCTATAGTAGCACTCCATTCCATCGATTCAGAGATCTATCACAGCATTGTATTTGTGCAAATTGATTTGGCATCTATTTATATATTTATGATCACTTTCAGTCTACTCCCTTTTTAGTAGATGTTTTTTATCTAGAATGAGCTGATTGATCTTTGTGTCCTAAGCCTTACGTGTTTACATTAAGTATGATAAATGTTTTACCAAGGCTGCATTTTTAAGCATAATTTAAACAACAATGTTTTTATGTTATTTGCACTTGTTACACTACTACTCCATCGCAGAACAGTGGTGACTCCTCCACTATGGCGGAGGAGCGTTGCCCCGCTGCTTTCGAGCAGTGGGAAGGAACGGAAATATAAAATGATAATAACTTTAAGTTATTATCATTTTATGTTTCCTTTGGGGGCGGGTGGTTGGGCGGGGCTGCTCTGCTCACGGAGCAGGGAAGGGGAGGAGTGGTTTGCCCACTCCTAAGTGCACAATGACTGTTTGGTCAGCCCTCTCGGGTCGCCCAAACAAGTCATGCACACTTTCCCCTTCTCCATGCAGGCTGCATTACAGCCTGCATGGAGAACATGCCCACCCCTACAGCCTCCGGCTGAGCGCTGTGTCACGGCGCTCATACCAATCACAATGCTGCATTGCAGCCTTGTGATTGGCTCAGGGAGGAGCCTGGCTGCCTGCTTCCTGTTCCTGAAGTCGGAAGCAGGAAACCAGGAGCAGGACCAGAGACACGGGACCTGGGACCTGGCGGAAAAAGAAGAGCATGCTAGAAAGATGCATTTGATGGAATCAGTTATTCACTTGTTGCTTGTTTAACAGCGTGCGTTTTCATACCGAAGTAAAAAGGTCTCTGCATTAAAAAACACAGCCTCCACAACACCTGGTCCTCGTTCTTTTTGTCCTGGTCCTCGTGCCTTTGGTCGTCCTAGCCCTCTTGGTAGTCCACCTGCTAATCATTATCTATCTACTGGTCATCATCCTCCTCCTACCAGTCCTACTCCTTCCTTACCCAGGTCCCCTTAAAAATTACTTCAATCATGTACAGCCTCAAAGCCGGTCACTCAGATGTTTTTTCTTGTTTCTTATGCTGTCAAGGGCAGAAATTAGGGATTCGTAGAGACAGGACCTTCCCACTTAAAACACTGCTTGGAATGTAAAAAATGCAACTACCACTCCCAAGATACGTTGGGCGGGTGACTAAAATGTCAGTGTGGATGAAGAAGCCAATCATGACTAGGCATGTGCGTAATTTGCACTATGCCAGTGTTATTAGCATAATGTTGGTAATTTCATATTAAATTCACAAATGTATGCTATTACGAAACTTTGTGTAACTACGTGCCATATGTAGTAAAAATGTGGCCCTTTTGCAGTAAACGCTTTATACAAATGTGTTATGTATCTATGCCTGAAACCCACTCTCCTGGGTGAAAAGTATGAAAAAGTGTGCTCATTCAGCTGACAGCTCAGTGAATAGATGCACAGCCTGCAAATTTCCCAGATTCTCAGATGCATTGCTTACCTATCACCTTCTTTCACTTCCTATGTTCCACAGACACCTTCTCACTATGTCTCCCTCAATTTACCTCCTGCAAGTGTCCCTAACTGCTGTGCCCTAACCACCAATTGCTTCCTGCAAAATGTACCTCCTGCTGTACCTCCTAGCTCTTTGCATTCCCTGTTTGCTGCTACTTGTTGACTGCTGCTGTGTTTCGAGGTCCGAAATATTAAAAAGCACAATCCCCCAAAACTAGCACATGGCCTTCGAAAATGAGCTCAGCTCTCAAAAATCATCAAAAGGAACATTATAGGCATTAAAAAAACAATGTATTCTTTCAAGTGAACAAAACATCTATTATACATGCTTTAGTACCATACTCATGAACCTATGCATACAGCCAAATACTCCTAGATCAAATTAGAAAATATCTGTGTGCCATATTCTTAAGCTCCTGAAACAAAAGTTTGAATTCTACATTTCATATTTTAATATTATATTAACATAAATGCCTTCATTCAAAACTGATTGAACTATTTTTTCATTTGTGTACAACTTACCTTAATTCATGCATTTACCTTTGTGCGTACTTTTGGACATTTTTATATGCACTTTCAAATGTTTCACACCTGCTGCACCAAACACCTCTCTACCATTGCCTGGAGTCCCTTTATGCTTCATTTCTAGCTAAATAAAAACCTCTTTATTGCTATTTATCCATCTGCCAGTCAAATAGTGCATGATCTCTATATTTAGGTTGCGGCCGGATAAACAGTGAAGTTTCAGATATATAGCTGGCCTCTGTTTAAATAGCAGAGAAAATAGCAGTGATTATGTACCATTTAGCTTGCGGACGGATAAATAGTTATTTCCTGAAGTTCAATACAATGTTTGATCCGCACACCTTTTCAACACATGTATGGTAGTTTCCTGTCCTCTTTGATTATCTTATCTGAGTGGGGTGTATTTTGTTCACAGTTATAATATTTTAAGGCGGTTTGCTAGTATATACAAGCAACGCAAGCTGTAAATCCTCCACCTCCATTTCTCGACAGTCCAGGTGATCCACCTAGTCCATGGAGTCAGTAGCTTGATGTCTTTCAAACTTACTTGCGTCAATTGTAGCATCAAGGTTTAGACCTGAACGGAAAAAAATCTTTAGCTCCATTCTCTTGATTTTGAAGGCCGTTTAACATTTAAACATCTTCTGAAAGTGGTATTAGTGGAAGATGAAAAATTGGATGAATTCTAAGAAGCCATTAAGAAACTTGTTAATAAATTTGATGTTTTAACAAGCTTGCTTGTTTTGAGTCATAAGTTATTTAAAAGGATCCAAAAACAGGGGAAGATGTGGATGCCTATATTACAGCATTACAGAAATTGGTTGCAGAGTGTCAATTTGAGAATTTCAGTAATCAGCTAGTGCATGACCAATTTATTAGCCATTGTGTGGATAGAAGCATTACACAAAAACTCCTTTTGTTTGACAATCCCTCATTAGAGGAGCTATTGGAATTGCTAAAAGCATTGAAACCTCACAGAAATCATCTAAAGAGTTAGATGATAAGGTAGTGGAATTGGTGAACCCGGTGCGACTAACCACTGGCTTCAACAAAGGGAAAATGGAAGGTCAGTCTAGTACTTTCTTTAGGCAAAAACATGTATGTTTAAAGTGTGGAAATCAGAGTCACACAAAGGGGGATAAGTCTTGCCCGACCAAAAATGTAACATGTAGATTATGGAACAAGTTAGGTAATTTTGCGAAGGTATGCCAAAGTACGAAACGTGTAGGAGGGACAATAGCATGTTTCATGGATGACAAAAGAGGTGATTCAAATGGCTTTATCAATAACATGTAAGACATGGTGTTGGTGGTTGCTGAAGGTGTAGTCAGAAAAGGTAATCCATCTGAGTGTGTAGATCTATATGTGGACATTATAGTGGGAGATAAGATTCTGCATTTATTGGTGGATTCTGGTGTATGAATTACCATGATCACTCAAGAACTGTTCATGTCCACATGGAAGACCGAACAGTTATTACCACTGGATCAGACTCCGGTATCCCATGAAGGCCAAAAAATAGAGTTGCTGGGTTATTTCAGGGACGTTTTGGAGTTTAAGGGGAGACGCTTTCAAGGCATGGTGCACATGGCTGTCAAGGAACTCAAGGGGCTGTTAAGGCATTCTCTGTTGGTTTCATCAAGGTTTGTTTGATATGATTTTACGGCCAGGTGCAAAAGAACAGGTTTTAGTTATAAGGAACAGCAGCTCTTTTGAAGAGATTTTGAACCAGTTTCCCAGTGTTTTTTCTGGGAAGCTAGGTAAAATTAAAGGTTATAAACAGGATCAATGTTTAGGAAGGCACCATGCACATCAAACATAAACTCAGGGGGGTACCTTTTAGTGTAAGAGATGATTTGGAGAAACCCTGTTTATTTATGTAATAAGGGGATTTTCAAACCCGTTGAATCCTTTTGGCTTTCTCCATTGGTAGTTGTACAAAAAAGGAATGGGGAGTTGAGGGTCTGTGTTGATCTCTGCAGTCTCAACAAAGAGATCTGAGTGGACTCTCATCCTCTTCCCAAGATTACTGAAATGTTGGCCACAGTTCCTGGTGCAAGATTTTTCACAAAACTTGATTTGGCTGCCGCGTTACCACCAAATTGAGTTGGATTATGACTCTAGACATTTAACTGATTTTGTCTCTTTGTTGGGAAATCAGTATTGTTGCATGTTGTTCGGGTTAGCTTCGTCAGCTTTTTATTTTCAACAGGTGATGTTTACATTGCTTAGGGGTGTGAAAAATGTAGCTATTTTTCAAGATGATGTTCTGATTCATGCTCCTGATCTGAAAACCCATGATGCTGTCCTGTATGAAGTTTTTGCGATTTTTCAGAAGCAGGAAGTTGTTTTGAAGCCTGAAAAATGTGGTTTTTTTAAAGAAACTATGGAATATTTGGGTCACACTATCTCCAGTGCTGGAGTTCAAGCCAGATCAAGTTTGGTAAATGCTACCCCTGATGCACCGCCTCCATCTGATAAAGTTAGTGTAATGTCCTTTATTGGTCTAAGTGAGTTTTCTTAGTCATTTTTGCCAGATTATGCATCCAGAGTTAGATTTATCTCTAATTTGTAAAACAATAAAAGTGGAGTTTGTTTGGGATAAGAAGTGTCAGGAAGCTTTTCAGTGGGTAAAAACACAGTTGATGAATGTCAAGACTTTGAAACCCTATGATCCGCCACTTTCATGTTTTCTGATGGTTGACACTAGTAATCATGGTTTGGGTACTGTTCTTACTCAAAAACTTGATAAAGACAAGCATACCATTGGTTTTGCGTCTAGAGTACTTCGGAATGCAAAGTTGCAATTTCAGTGATTGATAAGGAACTTTTAGCATGTTGGTGGGCGATTGAAAGGTTTCAGAGATATTCATGGGGTAAAAGGTTCACTTTACAAACGGATCATAAGCCATTAGTGTATATACTTGGAGGAACAAGTAACAAGAACAGCACATCACGGATAGATAGGTTGTCCACAAAACGCTTGCAGTTTCAGTTTGAAGAGGAACACTTTCCAGGTGGCAGAAACAACAGAACCGATTATTGATCACGTTTCCCTATAAGTCAGGAAGGGAAATTGTGTGAAAATGGCAAACCAGAGATGAATGATGATGATAATTTGGAAAACTGCATGGTGGCAGCTTTGGAGGTGAAGCAAATGTCCATTTTCTGAAGCGGAATGCAAAGCTGCTACTGGTCAAGACAGTATCTTAAGACTGATATCTCAATATATAATCAAAGGGTGTCCCAAAGAGAAGAACATTGATTTCAGTCTTCAACCTTATCTTAAGGTTTCTGATGAACTATCACTAGAAGATGGTTTAAATATGAGATTAGACAAGTTAATCCCTCCTGGGAAAATAAGATTGGTTTTGCTTAAACTTCCTCATGAGGGGCATTTAGGAGCTACTCTCACCAAGAGCAGAGTACCCACTGTGTTTTTGTGGCCACAGATGGATAGAGACATTGCTCTCATCGTCAAAGAATGTGTCATTTGTTCAAGCAGTGACAAGGTCTTGAAACTGTCCAACCCTCTCCTAACTCCTTTTGAATTACTTCCAGGACCGGGGGTGAATGTAGGAATCGATTTCATGGGACAGTGTAATTCATTTTATTCTGGTACTATTTGATTATTATTTTAAGTGGCCAGAAGTCAGGTTTGTTGGTGAGTCGGATTCTAAAGCTGTGTTGGATTTCTTGAAATATTCGTTCATAAGGGATGGGTTTCCAAAAGTTCTAGTCTCTGATAATGGCATTCAATTTGTGTCATCTAAGGTGTAAGAGTTTTTCTCAGGATGAGTTATATTTCTCAGGATGAGTTATATTAGTCTTCTTAGAATCTCACTTTATCATCCTCCAACCAATGGCCTTGTAGAATGCATAAACAGCATGTTGGGGAAATGTATATGATGTGTTGTGTCAATTGCAGTCAGGGCCATGTTATGGTTCTATAGAACAATGCTTCATTCTTTCACCGGTGCTTCTCTTTTTGAACTGTTAAGGGTAAGGAAACCCACGACTGAACTTAAACCAGCTTAAATGTTGAAGTGGTTGAGAAAAATATGTTTCTGTTCAACATCTTGATTCGTTTGTAAGGGGTAATGTTGAACTTACTCAAAATAAACAAAAATTTTATTATGATGAAAGGAAAAACGGTCTGGAAAACCTTTTACTGTAGGAGATCTAACTCTTATAAAAAAAATCTTCATTTGTAAAGGAGTGACAAACAAAATTATCTGAATCAGTGAGGCTGGACAGAATATGTGGTAGCTCTGTGCATGTGAATGGTCGCTATTGACAGAATGTATCCAAGGTGATCAAGGTAGATCCTATGTTGATTCTGAGCCTGTTCAGTCTCCAATGATCAATGATTATGGGCTACCAGTAAATTAATCTTGTCAACATTCTGTTAATATCAAGTGTAATGATAAGGTTTTTGTTCCACAGGTAGTATGGAGGCATTCTAGACAGCACAGAGTGCCTATTAGGTTCAGGTAATTCTTGTTCTTTTACAAATTAAGCTAGAGTTACCTTTCAGATATGAAAAATGAATTGGTTTCAATTTTCTATTTTTGTTTTTAAGCTAGAGTATTTCATGAATGTTATGTTTTTTAGTTGTTTTTTTTGTTGTTTTTGTTTGGTGGAAAAAAAGCCATGTAGTATTTCATTGTTTTAATGCTGTAGAGGAAAAGAGTTGTGTAGTAGTTCATTTCACTTGAGCCTTCTGGTTGACATAGTTAGCGATTAGAAGGTTTGTGTGATGGTGGTTCTTTGAAATGATGTGGTTTGAAAATGTACTGACTTTTGGAGGTTTAAAGAGCTGACTGGGGCCTGTGCGCTACATTCCATCAGTATCAGACCATTCACATGCTTTCACCTAGTTTTTCTAAAAAAAACAATCCTTCAAAACCTCTCTTTTTTTTTTAGAATGTAAGACTCAATACCCAGAGGATTACCAGAACTGATGGACTGATCTTTAGGTTCTGTATCATTAGCATAGACAAGAGGATTGTGTAGGAAGCTGTCTCTGTAAATACCATACTAAAGTGAGGTATAGTGTGCACAGAATCCAGTGGTACCCCAAAGGTAGGCAGAGGTAAAGTAGATAGCACCTTACTCTCTATTTGTGGTAGTGTGGTCGAGCAGTAAGGCTTTATCAGAGGACAGTGTTAAGCATTTGTTGTACACACTCAGTCAGCAAATGAATTCACACACTCAAAGACTGAACTTCAGACCAATTGTTTTTGTATAAAAATATTCTTTTAGTTATTTTATTTCCTAGAACCAAGCAATCCTGGCACAGGTAAGTGATAAATACTTTGCAGTAAATATACAGTTGTAACACAGTTTGAATTGCAATGGTAAATGTACTTTGATTTGATCACAATAGTGTTACTGATAATGCAATGCTTTTCAGGATACAGTACATATACTTTGTATAGGATGTTTAGTAAAATTACAGGTAAGTTACTTTTGAGATTACTTTTCTTACACAGTGTAGTATACCTGGATACTACACTGGAAATCGTTTTTGTTAGTTAGTACAATTTTTAAGAATTTCTTTAGGTTTTCCAACTTCACACTTAGAAACTTTTCATAGAAAAACAGTCAATGTTATCCTATGGAGGAAAATAGTGTTATCGGTTTAAAGGTAAGTACTTTGTTGTGGGAGTTGGTATTCTGGGGTTAGATACTTTGCGTATCTTTGAATGGCCTCATAGCTATGGAGTAAGGCAAGGCAGCGTAAATCGCTGTGTTGCCTTACTCTGCGTTAGGGAGGCGTTCTATGTGCGTTGCAGTGGGTGTTCCAACGCAACACCTATTGATTTTGACGCTTTCTCAGATTTACAAAACCATGTCAACCTGGGGAAGCACCAAAAACTTATGCCTCCCCAGGGAACCCGCAAAGAGATGAAAATTTTATTTCTCCGTGTTTTTTCCTCTTTCTATGTGTGGAGCACACATAAAAAGAGGAAAAAACCTCTCAGGATTGTTTTTGTGCAGGAAGGTGCCAATTCCAACACAAAACAATTCTGTCGAGAACACAGGCACCCGTGCACCAGAGTGCAAGGGTGCCTGCGTTGGCAGTAGGCTGGCGAAACGGCACCAGTGCTTGGGGAAAGGACAGGTGTCCACCGTATTATAGAAATATGGTGCATTCCTGCCCTTTCACTTTGACGTAAGGCAGTGCAGCAGGATGACTGGCTGTGCTTCCCTGCGCCAAATCCCCATAAGTGAGGCACGTGGTATGTAGCTGGTGTTGCATTTTGGAGCATACTGTCATGAATATATTATTAAAGCATGGTGTGGTAGTCACTGTCATTTATAGTCAGCACATTTTCCATTAAAATGACCACTACATTTCCACAGACATACCGTTTTACTGATGAAACTATATAGCGCAGAAATGATAATGTTTGGAAATTGGACATTGGAGAATATTTGTCATTTTGTGCATCACCAGTTAAAGTGTCTTGATTTGTTTTGACCCTATTAAAATCTTTGTTTCAATCAAACATTAGAATTGGAAAAAAGTGGTTCATTTGTGCTTTCCTGTTTATTTATTTTTTTAAATATTTGTACAGTTCATTTTATGTATTTAAATTTTGTTGTGTTAGAAGAAAACGACATCCTACCGCCTTTCCTTTCACACCAGCAAGATTTTCACTTTTCAAAATCTCACACTTTGCAGTAAGTGAACACCTGTTTCAATGTTAAAAGAATAAGCAGCAGTTTGTCAGAAGACTAGACTGACATTCAAGCACTTTCTTTTGAACGCACAAAAAATGTGACAAGCTACAAACTAAATTTGAAGTAAGCTTTAGCGCTCATTCACCTTCAGAATTGCAGCCTGGTTATTTAGGTGTCCCCTCAGGGTTCAAGGGGCTGTTGAAGTTGTACCCGTCCCACCTTTGGGCCCTCTGCCTGGCACATTTGTTTAATGTGTCTAATGAAAAGATCCAAGACTTTGCATTATCATCACTGTGGAAATCCTCATTTTATCTTCAGAACTTTATATTGTGCTTCTATACTTCTATGGGGCTTCTATATCACGGCCTGGAAGGAGTCTTAAACAAGGCATCAAGAAAGATAGCATGTCCCAACGATCAGCCTTAATCTGTTCCTCCAACTGTTTTGAAATGATGTCTTGTGCACTAGTGTTCCAGGGAGAAGAAAAGAGGGCCTCCTAAGGAAAATCACAAAGAGAAGTCACCCAGCCCTGGGCAGCACCAGCACGCATCTAGTACACGCTGCGCCAGAGGAGCAGCGCTGTCTGGCTCCACTGGTGCCGGGGTACCAATGGTCTTCTGAAGATACACGGAGGAGGGGAGATAAGTCTGTGTTTGATGTGGTCCTAAGATTCGAGGTATCCAGTACAGAGCGCCTAGTGCTGGTGTCCTCCTGTAGGAGCTTTCCAGTTTGACCACCTAACCAGATGTGGTTGAACAAATTTGTGCCACCTGGATTCAGCAAGTAGGAGGCTGATGCACAAGCCTGCCCAGACTCTGCATTGGATGGTGAAGCCTGCCCAGACTCTGCATTGGAAGGCTGTCCGTTCTCTTCCTGACCCCTCAATTGCTGAATTAAATTGGGCAGCTAGTCTATGCTGCTGTTGGCAGCCAAGAGGCCAGAGCCCCATTAACGGTAGAAGTGTTCAGAACTACACTATCTGTACTAAACATGCGATGGATGTCTATACTGCCTACCCACGCCCTCTTCTGCTTAACTCGTCTCTGGTGGTTCTGCTCTCTGTTGGCTGCACAGATGGAGAACCTGACAGGCAACGTGGAGACAACCACATTATTGTAAATCCAATATAATAGCAAACAAGTGAGAGTAAGGCTGGTACTGGCTGTAATCGTGGGCCTGGTCCTTCAGAGTCCAGCTGTAGTATCTAACTGTGGGCTTCCTATAGTTCCCTTTCTATTATTACTCCCTTGCTTTCCATAGTAAGTTCCTTCTTGTTTGTTTCAATGTCTTGTGTTTATTTTAAACTCCAGGCACTGGCACGCGCATTGGAGAGCTCGTTGGAGATGTATGAAAAGTCCTTACAGACGCTGGCTTTTCATGCATTTTCAGTTTTCTGGTGCTCCTTGAGTGTGTTATTCATTTATAAAGGAGGACTTGAGATTCCACTAATTGTCCCTGTCTTGTCTCATGGGACTGATCATTACCAGAAACGGATCTTAAGCATATATTGCCCAGTGAGCTGTGCATTGGTCCAGCACGTTTCCTGTTTCGGATTGGCACATTGACTGAGTCATTGCAGCCACCGGGTCTAGAAAACCAGAATACATAAAGCTCTAGAGAAGGTATGACAAGGATATGAGTGTAATGCCTACAGGCCTGCTCGAGTAAAGTTCTATTCATTTTTTTATTTTTATTTTTTTATTAGATTTTTTGTTTTGCAGGTTTACATAAGCTGTGTGAATTAGTCAAACTGCTGCGTTTCGCTGTTGCTTATTACATATGACTGCTGGCGGGCAATTCAACAACATACATACATGTATCAGGTGCTTCATTGATTCGCCATTTACATTACAATCATGTTATGTATTATTCAATAGCATTAACAGTTAGTCAACTATCTCACAAGTTATTGATTGTCACAGTTCTTCTGGAGATGTTGAAGCATGCGCTCTATCTCCGTAGTTTGATTGTGTGGTGCTCAAAACAGTTTGAACTTTGGAGGCGGGTTATAATGAAACAATGACAAATTAACACAAAATAGGGTATAAGAACTGAGCTGCGAAGTTGTCGCCTGAACACCATGGCCGTCGTTTTGCGAACTAGTATGAGTAACTGGCAGTCTGGACACAGTACATGGTCTGCTGTGGGGCAGGAGTGTGTGCGTTTTTTTTTGTTCGCTTTCTCCGTGTCATGTCTTGCTCTGTGTCATTATCTGTTTGTG
Organism: Calotriton arnoldi; assembly: GCA_963921515.1. Taxonomy (NCBI): domain Eukaryota; kingdom Metazoa; phylum Chordata; class Amphibia; order Caudata; family Salamandridae; genus Calotriton; species Calotriton arnoldi. The sequence continues at coordinate 750,425 of CAWUFW010007959.1, forward strand.
CTGCAAACTTTTTTAAGGTGTTGTTACTACTGGGTTTGAGGATGGCAGGCTATTGTTATGGATGAGGGTCAGCGCGGCTAGGATCGCGTCCCAATTAACAGCTATGGGAATCTTGCAGAGGCCCAGCGTGTCTTCTCGGTGGAGCACGATGCTTTCTGCCCTGGCCTAGGTAAGCATCGAGCGCCTCCACATTGCTATGCAGGGGGTCAGGGGCTTTACAACGTTTGGTGATCAGTCATTTTGCTACCGCCATCCCTAGGTCCAGGAATCGGGAGGTGACTTTGTTGTTTCGGTTTCTCCGATACAGGGGCAAGATGTATGTGTGCTATTCGGGCTGGAGACCTCGGCCCGTGCATTGTGACAGGGTATCTGCTAACGCTTTCCAGTAGCCAAGTAGTGCGGGGCAGCCCCATAGCGTATGCAATAGATCCGCATCAAGGAGTGAGCATCTAGGGCATACGGCATCTTGGCGCTTGACGTACTGGTTAATTTATGCGGGACTGAGGAATGCTCTATGTGCAATATAGAATTGAATTTGGCGTAGACGTGCGTTCCTAGGAATTTGTATCGGGCTTATCAATATTGAGGACCATTCTAAGTTTGTGAATTGGTGGCCCATTGGGTCCTCCCAACGCTGCCAGAGAGTCGGCAAGTCAACCGCTGTGTGGTGTCTGAACGAGGCAACGAACCATTTGGTTGAGTGTCCCCCCTGTCCCATGACGTGTATATATTGTACAGTGAGGTGCGTCGCTGGTTCGGTGGACAAATCACCCCATTTGGTGGCAAGCGCCGCCAGGAGGGAGTGTTGAAGTAGAAACTGGCCAGGGGGTAATTAGTCTTCCTCTACTAGTGTAGTGTACGGAGTTAACGTTCCCTCACGGTACAGAATCCCCATGTCTTGGACCCCTGCATCTCGCCAATGCTGTAGCTCCGCCACTGTGGTTATTACGGCACCCCTAGGTGTCCCCTCTAGTGGCAAGGCTGGTGCATATGGAGTGACTGCAGGGATGATGTATAGCGCTCTATGGTAGCACTTGTGCGATACATTGAGCAGCAACGAGTCTGGCGGCTTGGTCTTTGAACAGGGGTGAAAGAGTCCTATCAATTTTGAGAGGTGTAAGGGGGGCTGCGTGGTTGCAGTGTCTCCTCTGTGGCGATCAGCTATCCACCTGGCCACCCATTGCTATTGGGCTGCCAGGTAGTATTGCTCTAGATTCGGGGCCGCAAGGCCTCCCTGATGGGGACGAGTAGAGTTTTGTTATCGCTACGCTGTGTCTGGAGTGTCCCCATATAAAGTCCTTGACCAGTTTTTCCAGTGGGCGGAAGAAAGCGGGGGAGACATATAGCAGGAGGTTCGAGAAGTAGTATAGGAGTCTGGGCAGGGTCACCATCTTTGTGAGGGCTACCCTTCCCGTCACTGACAACGGGAGCATACTCCAGAATGCCATCTGGGACCGGATCGCGGTCAGGGCTCTGTCCAGGTTGCCATTTAATAGGTCCGCCGGGTTCCGGTATATGCGAATTCTGAGATAGCAGAACGTGTCTGCGCACCACCGAACCTGCACCCCATTGAGTATATAGCCCGGATCTTTGCTGTGCTCCCTGAAGGGGTATAGACAGGATTTGGAAACATTCACCTTCAACCCCAATATAGCGGTGAATCATTCCAGCGTAAGTGCTAATTGTTGGGGAATGTGGTGGATGTCTTTTATATACAATAGGAGATCGTCTTCGTATAGAGATATAGTGTGCACACCGTCACCTAGTGTGATGCCCTCCTCCATCTCCGATCTGAGTATTGCTGCCAGCGGTTCAATAGCTAGTGAGAAAAGTAGTGGAGAGAGGGGGCATCCCTGCCTGGTCCCTCTCTGCACGTTCACTGGGCCCGATATGTATGGCAAAACAGTACAGAATCCTTGGGTCTATAAGAAAAGAAAGAAATCAAAAGTGTAATGAATCACTACTACATAGTTTGAAAGCATACAAATATAAAATAAAGAACCGAATGACTAGGTGCCACAGATCTAGCTATGGGCACTTCCCTTTTCAGGACGAAATCCCTTACTCACCATAGGTGACATGCTTCATCATTTGGGATTCTCCTCCCAGAGGAAAAACATAGTTCTCTGAGAGGGAGGAGCTCAGGGATGTTTTTAAATAACTAATAGGATATTGTAAATCCCTAAATGAAGAGACAGCTGTGTGAATGAGGGCGCAGCGCAACAAAAAATCAATAAATGTGAGGATGGTGAAGTTAAAACTAGCTAAAGAGCGCAAAAAAGATACTTTATTCAAATACGCCCCTTGCCAGGATTAAAAAACGTGTATCAACGGAATGAATTTAAACCGCAAAGATAAAGTAGAGAATAGTGGTCAACATGTTTCAGCCATACACCTAATCGTAGGCAGGGCTTTCATCAGGACCTATAAAGCTGCTGCTATCTCAGTGCAAGTGCTACAACAAAAAGGATATCAAGACAGAAAATCTTCTTAGTCTGTCCATTCCAGAAGGAAGGATTACCCGCCACTGCTGGGTAAGCAACCACACCTCTACCTGGCAACCGCTCAGGTTAGGAGCACCGCTCTCTCCGTCGGTACACCGGAGCTTGCAGAGCCTGCAGCCAGAGGTCACCCGATATGTATGGACCTGTTTTTACGCATACCGTTGGGGCATTATACAATAGCCTTACCATGTTTAGGAAGGGATCACCCAGCTTGTATGTCTCCAGCACTGCGAAGAGGAACTCCCATTCTAAGGAATCGAAGACCTTCTCGATATCTAATATCAGGCATCCTGCACATGGCCAGCAGGATTTTGAGTAGTCGGCAATTCTAAAAAGTTGCCTCCGGTTCAGTGAGGTGCTCCTCGAGGGTACAAACCTGTTCTGATCTGCGTGTACCAGGTTGGGGACCACCTGCGTGAGCCTATCAGCTAGTAGCTTTACTAGTATTTTATAATCGACGTTAAGTAGAACTTGCAGTCTATACGACCCCAGATCCATGGGGTCTTTGTCAGATTTGGGCAGGGACACCAGATTAGCCTCTCTCATGGATGGGGGAAGTCCCTGTTCGCTCAGGGCCTCTGTGTACAAAGCGTGTTGTCGGGGAATGAGTATTGTGGTGTAGGCTTCATAGAATTCCGCTGGGAATCTGTGGGACTTGGCCCCTTTTGGCTAAATTTCCCTAAACTTTTTGCTTTTCCCCTAGACCTCTTTTCTGACATGTGTTGCCAACTTAGATGTTTTGGACACTTTGCCACTGCTAAACAGTGTCAAAGTGCAAGTGCTCCCTGTGTACAGTGTAATGGTAATTGGTTGTCCATAATTGGTATGTTGTATTACTAGTGAAGTCCCTAGTAAAATGCACTATGTGTGCCAGGGCTAGTAATGCAAATGCTACTTGTGGGCCTGCAGCACTTATTGTGCCACCCACTCAAGTAGCCTTAAAAAGGGAACTCAGGCCTGCCATTGCAGGGCCTGCGCGCAGTTTGTGAAACTGCCATGTTGTTCTGTCAAGTGCACTCACTTGCCAGACTTTACCCTTCCCTTTCTGTGCACCTAAGACACCCCTATGGTAGGTCTAGGGTCCCCCCCTGGACAGGGTGTGGTGCATGTGAAAGGTAGGACATGTACTAAGGTGTGTGTCATGTCCTGACAGTGAAATAATCACCATTTCGTTTTCCCTGTTGAAAGGCCATCTTGCCCGTTAGAATAGAATGGGAAGGCTGTATAATATGTTTTCCAGCCTATCTTCCCAAAGGCTTAAGATGGAAAGGGGAAGTTTAGTATGCCTGAACTCACCCTGCAATAACATATCCTTTTATGAAGATGGTTTTTGCATTATGTGTTTGTAAGCCACTCTTTCAGAAGTGGCTGGGTTTTTGTGCTTTAAACATTTCTGTGTGTCTCTGCCTGGTTGTGGATTGACTGACTGGATTTGAAAGCGATAGGATCTGGGGAATGTCTTGACCCAGGGGAGGAGGTGAGACAGCACAGGCTGACCTGCATCTGGAGTGTAGGGGGAGGAGAAGCCCCTAGAGGTGAAGAGGCCTGGGCTGGTGCTATAAAACAATTGTCCCATCTCCTGCTGAGTGATTGAGAATCCAGACCCCCACTAATCAAAGGAAGAACGTGTCACTGGTAGGGAGGCACCAAGAACTGGTTTGAGCAGGGGTCAGTGCCCCCTGTAACACAAAGACTTCAAAGCCATTGAGGGGTATAACTATGCGAGCTGAAGCCCCTGAACTTTTGAGAATGGCTTGATCAAGTGTGAACAAGACTGGAGCTACTTCGTGGTCAAGAGGACCTTTGTCAAGGAAGAAACACCTGAAGAGACTGATGGATAGGACTGCTCTTGCTGTGTGATCTGGGGCTGGCCTTCAGTTTGCTGTTTCAACCAAGGAAAGGCTAAAGGGATTTTACTGTGTGCTGTGTCCCCCTGCTTGAAGGACTTTGCGGTGTGCTGTGTCCTGAAGTAACTGTCCCCAAGGGCCTGAGGTGAGCTGGCTCCCTGTTTAGAAACACAGGAACACAAAAGTTTCCAGAGAAGACTCTCAGAGACGCTGTGTGCGTGTGCTCTGTCTAGCCTGAGACCTTGGTAAGTTGTGCCCTGTGATCTTGGGCACGTGGAGTTCCAAACGAGACTCAGTGACGCAGTGTGCGTGTGCCTGGTGCAACCTGAGTCCTTCGAGAGGATCGTCCTGTGAACGTGTGCACCGGGAAGCCAAGTAAGTCTCAGCGACGCTGTGTGCGTGTGCTTGGTGCAGCCTGAGACTTTCGCGTGGATTGGCCCATGATCGTGCACACCAGAAGGGCAAGTGTGTCTCAGCGACGCTGTGTGCATGTGCTGTTTGCAGCCTGAGACCCTCGCCAGAGGTGCCCTGTGATCGGGGGCACCCAAAGATCAAGCGTGTCTCGAGCGACACTGTGTGCGTGTGCTTTCTACAGCCTGAGACCTGCGCAAGTTGCGCCCTGTGATCGGGGCGCCAGAAGATAAAGTGTGTCTCCGCGACGCGGAGTGTGTGTGCTTTCTACCACCGGAGACCTGCGCAAGTTGTGCCCTGTGATCGTGGGCACCAGAAGATCAAGTGTGTCTCAGCGACGCTGGGTGCGTGTGTCGTGTGCAGCCTGAGACCCTCGTGAGGAGTTGTCTGGTTATCGTGCACCCGGAGTTCAGTGAGTCTCATTGACTCTGAGTGCGGGTGTAGTGTGCAGCCTGGGATCTTCCCATTGCCCGGAAATTCAGAGAGATTGCATCGGAGGCCCAAGTCGCTGGACGAGGAGAGGAGAGTGGGTTCGCACCCCCCAGGTAACACGTGTCAACTCCTGGAGCGGGGCTCGGAGGGAGACGCTCTCGGCCTCTTTCTCTGTCCTGCAGCGCGAGCCTCTGCTTTGGCTCGGATCGCCGCCCGTGTGCCAAGGGAGTGGCAGCACCAGGGCCAGAGTGCGAAGCTGCATTCACTGTGTTATATCTTACCCGTGTGGGGGAGGCATCTGTGGCCGGAGACTTACCGCAAGCCAGCACGAGTGGCTTAGAGACCGCCGGAGGCACCGTGAACGGTGCTGGAGTAAATTACGTATTGCATTAGTCCTGCATAACGGAGTATCTGATGATTGTATGACGCATTGCCTTATTTCTGCACAACGAACTGTCTGTTGGTCGTATTGCCCATTGCATTAGTTTTGCATAACGAACTGCCTGATAGGTGTGTTACGGATTGCACTAGGTTTGTATAACAAACTGCCTGATAGATGTGTTACGCCTTGTCTTAGTCCTGCAACACGAACTGCTGGATTGTCGTATTACACATTGCATTAGTGTTGCATACTGAACTGCCTGATATATGTGTTCCGCATTGCATTAGTTTCGCATAACGAACTGCCTGATAACTGTATTACACGTTGCATTGCTTTTTCCTAACAGAGTATCTGAAGGGGACCGTACGCATTGCATTACGGGGGCATAACAGTTTACAACGTTGTTGCATTACGCACTGCATTACAGTAACAGTACAAATCACCAGATAGCCGTATTACGATCTGTATTCTTCTTATGTTGTGAAATACCTGATTGTTGCATAACGAACTGCATATTACGACATTAGGATTACATAGGACTGTTTAGTTTAGCTCAATAGTAATAGGCCAGGGGGAGCTTTACCCCGACGCATATGTTGGTTTAGTATTGCGTGGTCGCATCGTATATCTTTTTATAAACATATACTTGTTTTTCTATGAAACTTGTGTGGAGTCTATTTGTGGCGCATCATTGGGTTGCTGTGAGCGTAATTGCATATACTTTACACATTGGCCTTGAAGATAAGCCTGGCTGCTCGTGCCAAGCTACCAAGGGGGTGGAGCGGGGGCTATCTCTAGAGGCGACCTGTCTTTCCCTAACGTTGGGGGCTCGTGGGTCCCTGTTTGGCCTAAGGTACCTACCTCAGCCAACCAGGGATCCGGGGATTCTAACAGAATCTGTCTAGGCCAGGGGTTTTTCGATTTGCTAGCGCCATCATTGCTCTAGGAGGGATTGCTCATTGATCTGGACTTTGTCCATAGCTTCCAGTGGTTGGATCTTAGCAGGGTGAAGTCGGAGGCAACCTTGTCTATTCTTGATTCTAGTGTGGCCCGGGTGTGGTCCAGGACGCCGCCTATCTTTTCCACCTCAGCTAGGACTGAGTCAAGTTTTATGTAGAGCGCTAGGTTTGGGGCCCTTCCCCGCACCTCGCTCCTCCGCATGCTGGGCTCCCTGCGCTTCTGGATGCGCAGTGGTTTGCTGCACGTTTGTGCGCAAGCGACCCATGGCTAGTTTCTGTGCTGAGGGCATACAGGTGCTCAGTAGAGAGCTTTTCTGTTAGGCTCTGATTTTGTCAGGTTGGTCTCCGACTCTGCGGGGCGGGAGGGATGTCTGGCCGCGGGTTGGCGTCTGTGCGTTAGAGTTCTGTGGATTTCCCCTTGATGTGACCTACTGCTGATCTGGTCATTTGTGGGCGACAAGATTCTCGCAGGGAAGGACAAGGACCCTGCCTCAGGCTTTTGGCTCATGCCACTGCGGTTGTGTCTTTGTGAGAACGTGACATTCACCAACGGGCAGAGAGGCATTAACAGCAGAGTTGGTGTTAGGCTCAGCTTTTGTTTCATCTTAGGTACTTTGCGTGTGGTCACTGTATCTACTTGAGTTTTTGCTGAGCACTAGGTGTATTTCAGGGCTTCACTGGAGCTGCCTGCGATGTTGGGTTATATGCAGCTATGCCTTGACAAGTGGGTTCATCCCCATCTGGGGCCAGGAGCATTGAAGGTTCAGGCTTTTGAAGACGCTAAGGATTGCGATTTTGTTTCAAGCAGCAAACCTGTTGTGTGGGCTGTGGCGGCGGGCCTCAGGCTTGTCCTTCGGGCAGGGTGCGCCTCACAACGTTTTAGGGCTGATGCGTGTGTGCCACTGTTTCCATCCACTTATTTCACCTGCCTGGGGCATCAAAGTTAGTCACTCGCAGCTCTGCGGTGATGGCCTAGTCGCTGCTTGGTTCTGTTGCGGGTCGCGACTAGGCATCACAAGACGTCGCCTTGGTTCGTGCAGCCCCCCGATGAACAGCCTCCAGGCCCCGAACTCCATTAAAGTGGCTGCGTCACAGGGCAAGCAGTCCTTGGGTTACCAACTGAGGCCAGTGCGAGTGTGGCCAGGGCCCCAGCCCGTGCGCCCTTCCCTCCTGGGTCCCACCGACTATTTCGTATGTCGCCTGCCGCAGGCCTACGCAGCTGCATCAGATCAGCTGAGGGCAGTGTGTCACTCGCCGGGGGGCTCGGGCTCTTCGATCGCCCACAGTCAAGGCACGTCTTCTCTGGAGTAGAGGGAAAGGAGGATGGGGTGTGTCCACTTATGCCAACGTGGATGCGGCATGGCCCCAGCTTGTGAACTCCCCCATGCGCTACTTGCCAGGTGCTGTGCAGGCCGCCTTCCGGTGGCTCACATGACCTTGTCGGGTCCAGACATTGCACCGAACAACGCAGAGTCGACAGTTCTTCACTCAGAAAAGGGGGGAAAGAGGAGGGGGGTCGCCCATCTATGTTGGCGCCTGGTTTTGCGTTTGAGGCAAGCCGCCCGGACCGTTCCCCTCCTCCCACTGCCCTGCGTCCTACCCATAGGAGCTTGCGGTTTCCGCTTTGCTGTTGCCAGGTGGTGTCGTCTTGCCCCAGCAGAGTCCTTTGCTTGAGGCGCACTCCTGGGCTCAGTGTCTGTCTGCAGCGGCTGAGAAATGAGGGCCTTTCCGCCGTTTCACTTCTTTGCAGCACGTGGGGGCACCGCGAGTGTTCTCTCACCTACGGCCATCGTCCGGTTACGAGCTTCGTGGGCTGGGCCGCAGGTGCGGTTATGGCGCAGCACTACGTCTCACCGCTGCTTTTTTCCGTCAGATTTGCTCACCGGTACAACAGGCGCAGGTGCAACCCTGTTTCGGATATTCAGTTCGGGATTTTACTCCATTTTTCAGGATAACCAAAGTTATATGGACAGAGCGTTAAAGGTTTGTGTCCGCCATTTTGGCTGGATAGCCATGCCCCCAGAGTAAAGTTCTATTCATGATCAGTTCTTGAGCTGACATACTCGTGTGAACATTGAGTGTGTGGGCATGCGCGGGGTATGTAGCAGAAATCTGTACTGTTTGTAAGCGTGTATGTATGATACCAATAGAATGCATTTTGGATTCCCCTGGTCTGACATGGCATGAGAATGAGGCTGTGAAACAGTTCCCAGACAGAAGAAGTGTTTTGTCTGCATTCCCAAGGAGGAAAGTGTGACTCTAGACACAGAACGTGGGGGAAGGAGGCAGAGCTGCCACTAGAAATTCTATGTGACATTTATGGAAGCGATTAGTTCTTCGTGAACACTACCATTTGGTAAATGGTGGGGTATTGCTGTGAGCTAGCAGAGACATTTGCTAGTTTATGTGGAGAGTCTGACTCCTTTGTTTTTCTTTTGAGTGGCCTGTGCTAGAAGGCTGACAAGAGTCGGGTGCAGAGCTTCACACTTGTTGCACCCACGTTCTGGGTGTGTCTGCTTGGAGCCCGCCTCGTTACTACCTGCTGTGAAGAGCCTCCCTTTGTACAAAGAACCTGTCTGTGCTACGGAGGACAAATAAACTGTGAGAAGAAGTCAGGATAAACAGGTTTATAAATCTAAACTCCGACAGTGGACCCACATTTCCTGTCTGAAAATTCTCTAAAAATGTGGGTCCTTATCATACCTCATACAAGATGCTTCACTGTCCAGGGAGAAGAGCCGCTGTGCCCCAGGTGTGCTATTGTCGATATCTAGTCTGCTGAAGCTGAGGCGACATTGCCTGGTTTTTGTAAGCTTTGCTAGTTAAGGGTGTTGGCCGGCCAGTGACCCTGGGAGCTTCCTGCTTGCTGAGATGTGGGAAGCTTCTCACGCAGGACTCTGCTTGCCCACGCAGGAGAATCCAACTGCCGAGCCTGGAATGAGGAGCAGCCCAGAGGAAGAAGAACAAATGTGGGAGAGTACTGAGAAGATCCATGAATTTCCCAGGGTCCATGACCCTCCCTGTCTCCCTTCCAAATCAAGTCCGACTGAGGAGAGGCCATGTCCAACTTGCCAGTGTAAAGCGCAAATTAAATACTGCCTGAATAGGAGACCACCATGGAGAAACATGCTGACGTCCGGTGCTGAGTCTGACTTCATTGCACTTTACCGATTACATCAGCACCATGGACTGGACAGACTGCTGGAAGTGTCTTTGGACAACCCCTGCTGTGACAGGCAGCTGTCTACGGAGATGTTAATATTGGAAAAGTCAATGTCAATGTGCGCAAGGATACATTTATGTATAAGAACGAGATTGCATCATTATTATTGAATTGGCCGGTCATGAACCCTTCATCAAACCTGACTCAGAAATAAATGGTCAGGCAGGCTCTGAGACCAAGGCCTGAGGTTACTGATTGACAGGTCACAGGTGGGGGACATGTAGCTGGTAGACAAACATGAGAACAGGAAACTCAGATCAATCCCACAGATAGGCGCAGCGACACCACAATAGTCCAAAGAGATTGGCCCCAATAAAGCACACATGGCCAGAGGGGTCCACGCATTCCCAAAAACATCAAAAAGTCAGATGCCACACAAAGGTAGGAACACACAGCCTATCAGAACACAGCCACACAGTATATGCAGCGATCATGCACCCCTCATGCCTGACACCTGGACACGTTACCCACTGGCCCACATCGGATCCACGCAAGGTTGAGGCCTACTTGCATTTGTTATCAGTGGCCTTAGTTATGACTCCAAAGACAAGGACCGCATTTACCAAAAAAGGATCGACTGAAACAGTTTATGATACCCAAAGAAATGTATTACTTGTCCATATCAATTGTATTTTGAGATGGTCCTCAGACCCGCTTCTGTAACGGTGCTCCCGGCCGAAGGGTTTAATCAAACCACTGTTCCTGTTTTGTCAAACGCCTCTTGTCCTTTGTTTTTCAATGTAAATTTATATTCGAGCAACATTTTGGTGAACCAGCCAGGAGAGATCGGTACCTCAGTCCCGACTGCAGCCGAAGGAAGGGGACCCCACCTGGACAGACTCACATTTGCGCAGCAAGAAAGGTGAGCAGACACTGGAATTGATTGGAAGTTCTGCTAAATCCGCGGGCGCAGGTCTGTCCTGAAGCAGCCATAGAGGGTAAGAGACTACATCTGAGCCTTAGTCCCAGCATTTGGCGTATGGCAAACTAGGAAGAAGTGCAAAAATTCAAGGCGGCCTCTGAGGCGTTCCTTCAGAGGTCACCTTTTTTCAATAATTAGTACACTAGAAAAGGTGAATATTATTTGTCGCATAGACCAGATGATACAGTTGGGCCCTGGGTGTTATACAGGGTTGAGGCCTCACTGCTTGGACCTCTGGGTGTGATACAGATGGTACGCATTTCCCATGGGTGTAATATAGGGTGCGATTCGGACGTTCGGGAAAAATATTTGGACCTAGAAGGTTAGGTATCGCTTGTGTTTATAAATCAAAAGGGTACGCAGTTCCTAACAGGAGCAGAAGAGGTAGGGAGAAGCCTGAAGCGACAGATCGAGGGAACTGATTCCTCAGGAGCAAGAGCCCTAACACACCCAAATGGGTGTCATGTTTCATCATCGGGTAGTCCCTCGTAGGGCCGGCACTGCAATGCCCAACGGGCACTCTGAGGAGGCTCTTTGCCAGAGTTCTTTTGTTTTTGCCGATGTGAAGAGTAAGGTGCAATGTTGGGTGTGATAATGTGAGTAGACTGGTGTAATGTGGGATTAAAAATAACGCCATAGTCAGTTTAATATGTAGGTCCCCGTGTTATCGTTGCTTGTCTCTCTCCCTCCATTTTTTGTTTGCCTTAGGACTCTGTGCATTTTACCACTGATAACCAGTGCTAAAGTGCTTGTGCTCATTCCCTAAAACTTGGTAACATTGGCCTATACCCAATTGGCATATTTAATTTACTTATAAGTCCCTATAAATAAAATGCTACTAGTGGGCCTACAGCACTTATTATGCCACCCACTTAAGTAGCCTTTCAAACCTGTCTAAGGCCTGCCATTGCAGCCTGTGTGTGCAGTTTTAAACTTCCATTTTGATCTGCCAAAATAAACCTTTTGCGAGGCCTAAACCTTCCTTTTTACAACATATAAGTCACCCCTAAAGTAGGCCCTAGACAGCCCACAGGGCAGGGTGCAAAAGTAGGGCATGTCCTTAAATTTATTTTTTCACTATTAAAGGGCCTCCCACAGGGTAATATTGGACTTCACTTATTACATTTAATAAGCTGTAACTTCATTGGGAGCAGGCTGCTTCATGTTTGATGTTTTTGGAATTGTAATGAAAAATTGTCTTTAGTGGTAAAGTCGGAATTTTAATTACAATTTTGATAATGCCACTTTTAGAAAAGTTGGAATTTTCCTGCCTTAGCCATTTAGTGCCTGCAGCCTGGCCTGGATTACATGACTAAGTTTAGTTGGCAGTTAAACTTTGTGTATTCCTCACAGACCGTCACTCTCAATAGAGAGCTTAGGTGTACCTGGATGAGCCATCGCTGGCAGCATGGGAGGGCAGAACTGAGCACAGCCCCACTTGCACCTGAATAGGCTGTATCCTGTCTTCCCACAAAGACTGGCATACCACATGTAATTAGTTTGGAGCCAGGACAGGGAAGTCAGGGAAGTCAGGAAACCTGAGCACTTCAAAGGGAATTTTCCAGAAACTTCTCCCACTTCACAGAAGGGCACCAGGTATACATGTTGGACTTCAGACACCAACTCTTCAGTACACTTCTGGACCTGTGGACTCTTCCAGGAAGACAGACTGCTGTGCTGCTGAAAGAACTCCTACTCTGCTGAACTGCTACTCTCCTGAACTGCTGCTTTGTTGGACTGCTGTATTGCTGAACTTCTGCCCTCTTGCCTGGGTAAGAACGACTAGACCCAGGACCCAGAGTGACTACAAGGGCTAGTTGGCTGGCCTCCTGATCAGAATCCTCAGGGACAGAACACGCTTCCTATGACCTTGAACCCAGCACCTGGCCTCTGCCATCTGTGAGTCCTACCCTGCCCAGTGGTGCCACCCAGTCCTAGAACCTGGGAAGCAGGCTTGAAGGTGCTTCTGCCAGCCAATCTTTGGATCAGCAGAACCGACGCATCGCCTCTGCTGCGTGGTGCTTCTCCACCGCAAGGACCTTGCATCGCGGCTCGCAGCCCAGGAACTGCCTCTGCGTGATGCATCCCCACACAGGGACTTTGCATCAACTCCAGCTTCTTCCAGGAACTGCCGTTGTGCGACGTGTTTCCACGCACAAACATCGCTTCGCCTACAGTAACCATCCTGTGCATAGCGTATCATTGTTTTACAATTCCAAGATGGCCAACAAGTTGTTTCTAAATGTGGCAACCAAGCTTGAACTTTAAAATAATGTCAGACTATTTATAATACCTTTGCATAACCACATCCACCTCACTGTTTATAAGGCAGCATGTTTTCTTTTTTCTAATTGTATTCTTTCAATTTATCTTGCAAATGTTGAGTTTATGTGTTTCTTATTGCGATTGTGTAAGAGGGTGATGCAAGAATGAGTCTGTGGTTGCATGAATAGACGGGCGAGTGTTAAGATGAGTGACAGTGCATGTATGATGACTTAAGTGCCTAAACCCATCAATGACATAAAAGGTACTTTCCTTCATAAGCTAGAGCAATTGGCATTGCCAATGTGTGGCCAAGTAGAAATTTCCCACCAGGTTGGTAGGCAGACTTCATAGATAACTATAAAAGGACTTTGGAAATCCACACTAAATGACCTTTTTTTTAAAGGTAGTAAACAGTGAATTTTAAAGGTGAAATTGCCCATCAGTGGTCAGAACTAAGAAAAACCAGTGATTTAACAGTTCTCTGCTCGTTAGCCGACTGATGACGGGGCCACTGTCTGCCCTTTTCTATGTTTCACAGAAACCTCCCTCTAGAGGAAGCAATTTTCAGGGGATCCTGCTTTGCCTGATACTTTGCCTCCTGTTCTGAAGATGCGGCGTGGCAGCCTTTGGCATTGGCGTATGCAGGTATGATGTCATAATGATGTCATAAGACAGACTCCTACTGAGATATGTAAGGAGCCAGTGATGCTGGAGATCGGTTTACTGGAAGGACCTATAGGGCTCCGTCTATGGAACACCCAAGGTGCAGATTTAGCTCTTGGGAACAACAGAGGTCCGGGAGGGCTTTACCTGGCATGACGGAGGGACCGGTGTTGAGGGAGGATGCTTTCCCAGCCAGGCCTACGGAACCTCAGCAGGACAGAGGGACCAGTGTTGAGGGAGGATGCTTACCCAGCCAGATCTATGGTACCTCAGCGGGACAGAGAAACCAGTGTTGAAAGAGGATGTTTACCCATCCAGGTTCTACGGTACCTCAGCAGGACAGAGGGACCAGTGTTGAGGGAGGATGCTTACCCAGCCAGGTTCTACGGTAACTCAGCAGGACAGAGGGACCAGTGTTGAGGGAGGATGCTTACCCAGCCAGGTTCTACGGTACCTCAGCAGGACAGAGGGACCAGTGTTGAGGGAGGATGTTTACCCATCCAGGTTCTACGGTTCCTCAGCAGACTGAGGGACCAGTGTTGAGGGAGGATGCTTACCCAGCCAGGTTCTACGGTACCTCAGCAGGAGACCACTGTGGGAACTTTCTGCAGCCGGTCATTCCCTTATTAATCTTACATTCCATCATGTGCTGCACAGCGGCACTATCAAAGGCACTATACCTCAACAGTGCAAGGCCAAAGGCTTTTTCCATAACACACTGCACTGTACAGTTTAGTGTTACACCGGGGAGAGATCCTAACTCGCCCCTGACACTTGAGGTTAAACTGACTGAGTCCTTTTGAAACTTGAGGCAAGGAGTTCAGTAAAAATAGAATTAGTCTGACCAATACTAGTCAGTGTTTGTAACTGCGACTATAGCAATGGGTATGTACATCATGGCTGTAGGTCATAACTAGTGGCATCCATTCTAACTAAGTGATGTATGGGGAAGGCAGAAGTAATGCTACACTTAAGGATGTTAGCTATTACATATTCACCAAAAATAACTCTCTACTTCATTTGTAATAATTGTATTTTGTAAGTGAAATTAAATGTACCTGATGTTTGTATGTCTTAATATTGAGACTGTCAAATATCAACATGCAAAAATTTCATGGCCAAAATAACGACTACCTTCATTTCTAGAAGGTAAGTATTAGAACTGGCATCCTTTTTGTGGTTTCCCCCAAACCTTTTCCTTCACCCCTTTTGTTTTACTGAATTCATATTTGTTAGCCTTAGGACTCTGCACAATATGCCACTGCTAACCAGTGCTAAAGTGCTTGTGAACTCCCATTTAAAGATGGTAAAATTGGCTTACATCCAATTGGCACATTTAATTTACTTGTAACTTTCTAGTATATGGTGTTACGGTCAATTTACAGGTACCCATGGCCTCTGAATTAAATGCTACTAGTGGGCACTTATTGTGCCACCCACTAAAGTATCATTTTAAAACATTGCAGCCTGTTCATGCAGTTTTAAACTGACATTTTGACCTGGCAAACGAAACTTTTAGCAAGGTTCAAACCTTCCTTTTTAAAACATATAAGTCACCCCTATGGTATGCCTTAACAGACCATGGGCAGAGGGCATTGTATTTAAAAAGTAGAACATGTGTTTTACATGTCCTGTCCTGCTGAAAGGCCAACCTCTACCATTTGACAATATTGGGTTACTTTACTACATTTAATAAGTGATACCTTTTGATTGGGAGCAGGTAGGAATGTCATGTTTACAGCCTAATGAATTTTAATTTAAAATCCTCTTTAATGGTAAATTCGGATTTAAGTCACAATTCTGAAATGGCACTTTAAGAAAGTTGGCCTTTTCTTCCCCTAACCATTTGGTGCTGCTGTCAGTGTCTTCGGTCACTTGACCCTGCTATTAGATGTTGTGCCTTTCTTCAAGACAGAGAGACAGTGAGGCTTAGGTGTGGGCAGGGTGGGTCAACCTGACAGAATGGGTGGGGGGGTTAGCGGTTCCCTGTCCCACTTCCCCTTTAAAGGGGATTAGCTCCACCCAAATAAAGCAACCTAACACTAGTCTTTTGTCACTCCAGACTTCTTGGAACTGGCAGGGGAGGAGAAGAATTTCCCAGAAGTAAATGTGAGATTAGCCCAGGATGTTTCTCCCACTTCAAAGGCTGGCACCAGATATACATATTGGACCCTCAGAGCCACTCATCAGAATGTTCCTGGACCTGTGGGCACTACAGAAGAAGGACTGCCATGTTGCCAGAGGAGTGTTCTGCAGCATGAGGACTGCCTTGCTGTCTGACAAGACTTGACCTGCTCCCTTCATCTCAGGTTACTTGAGTGGCTCCAAGGGCCAGTTGGCTGACATCCCGTTTTGAGCTACAGAGACACAAAAAGCTCCATAGGCCTCCCTGCAGCAGGTCTACTACAACTGGCCCTGCCTGGACCTGCAAAAAGACCTGCCTAGACCTGCAAGTGGGCCTGCCTGTACTCTGCTGGCCTGTGCTGGAGGGGGTTCATACTCCCCAAGAGCTAACTCCTCAGGTCCTGGACCTTTGGCTGGCATTAGTTAAGCTCCTCTTGAAAGAAAGGTTGAAATCCTGAAGTTTGGGGCTCTTTATGACGGTGATTGGGCCTGTTTGCACTGAGACTCTGCTGCTCTTGCAGGCTGCCATTGTGAAGCTCAGATGAACTGCTAAAGCAACCGCCAGAGATGACCGGCAATGTGAGATCGTGACTTCCCCCATCCTGCACGCCTAGATGACCGCTAGTGGTTCTTTTGGCCTTTAGGCGCTATTTTAACCTAAATCTTTGAAGTTGCATATCACTGGTTTTACTGGATTACATTTTTGTCATTTTGGTCTCATTTTATTTATTAAAATGGACCTATTTTCCTAAATTAGTGTGGAATTTTTATTGTGTTGTCTTTTTTATTGTGTTGTCTTATACGCTTTATATATAGTGCATGAATAACCTACAGTTTGCCTCAAGTTTGGCATGACTGCTTTGTGCCAAGCTACCAGAGGGTTTAGCACGGATTAATTTTGTGCCTTTTAATGGTTCACTCTGACATGGGTTGTGGTTGTTGCCAAAGTGGGGCTTCCACCCCCCTCAACCAATAGCCCACTTTCTTACAGTACGTATATATAGGTAAGTACAGATATACTCTACAGCTAGGTAGCTTCAAGATATATATTATCAAAGTACCTATATATGGAGTTACTTGTGGTAAAGCCAACTAGCCCATGCATGCTTGTGTTCCTGATATTGTCTAAGTCAATATTCTGGTTGCAGTATTTTGAGGGAGGGAGCACACTGCTGCCAGTTCTCCGTTGCATTTGGTAATTGCAGTTAATGATAGTTTCAGTAATTCACAGGCCAGGAAGTGTTCACCACCAGTGGATGCAGCCAGTTACGGTATTTCTTTGCTTTTCTATACACAGTTTCTGGATGAAAGCCTTCTTCAGCAGCCAGTAGAGGGGCTCGTTAGGGATGCTTGAAAAGCTGCTTGTATGTCACAGGTCAGTACTAGTCCAAAACACCCAAGTGCACCCCAAGACTTGTCATCCTAATCATTCCAGGAGGAGCTTTAACTCTTAGCAGGTCTCAGCTCAGATCTGTGGTAGTCTACTCAGATCCTTTCCAATGCTTTTTTAGCACAGCTACATCAGCAATGTGGAAGCCTGACCCCATGCAATATCCTAAAGAGCTGAGGATCCAACAAAGGCGTTCTATAGCGGAAAGTCATCTTGGAGTCTGAGGTCCTTACCAGCTGTGTAAAGCGGAAGAAAGATGGAAACCCTCATGTTCACACATGTTCACAGCCACTCAGACCTACCTGTTGCCTCCTCTGTCGAAGTCATTGGGTTGATACCATCTATTGATGTCATTCATAGCAGGATCCTGGTGGGTCATCAGTTATCCTTTAGTAGCCCCTCAGGCCTACCGCTGCCCCTTCTGTCAGTATTAGGGGGGTACCTTTGATTGATGTCACTCATAGAGGGATCCTGGTGGTTCTCCAGTTATCCTTCCTCAGGCCTACCTCTGCCCCTTCTGTCAGACTTAGGGGGGGTACCTTCTATTGATGTCACTCATAGAGGGATTCTTGTGGTTCTCCAGTTATCCTTTAGTAGCCCCTCAGGCCTCCTCTGCCCATTATGTCAGTCTTAGGGGGGATTCCTTCTATTGGTGTCACTCATAGAGGGATCCTGGTGGTTTTCCAGTTATCCTTTTGATTGCCCGATGCACCTCTCCCCGCGACAGCGCTGCATTAGTTTAAGGGTTGGTTCTTTTGAGCTCAGGTAAAGATTCAGATTCCGGGGTCACCTTCAGAGTCTAATATAAGAGGGGTACCGGTAGGTGTCTAATGCCAAACACCTCGGGACCACTTCCATGAAGACTTCTTGTGAACCTGATAGCTACTCCCCCCAGACCTCCAGTCCAGTCACCAACACTCAGCTGATTCTGTCACAGACATCATTCTCTGTAGTGTCTGGCTGTTCTTAGAAGGTTCTCCAGTGTGAAGGTACACAGCATATAGAGGCCAAAGTGGAAACCCCCACTCCAAATGGAGCTACTCATAATGTACAGTATCAGCTCTGGGTTTGGTGCACTTCCCCTCAGCCACAAATAAAATAAGAGCACAGTCCAGCTGCAGCCTCCTTCCATTACCAAATGGCGCTGTATCCACGGCTGATTTACACTCTCTAGGCACAGCGGCGTCACCGGCGTTCACACCAGGTATGGGTAATGCCGGAAGTACAGGCATTACCCAGGTTGGTAAGTTGGGTCTCACTTCTTTCCTAGGAGGGTGGGGGAGTCTTGTTGGTGAAGGATGTTTTTACCACGGGAAGTTCCGCTGGGGGAGTTAACCCTCCTTCCCACCCTCCCCTACGTGTCCTACATGCATTGAACAGCACAATCTCTGCCAGTGTCTTACTTGTATGTTTAAAGTCTTTATTACTGACCTGCTGCATTGTAAATTGTTCCGAATGTCAGAGTGAAGTTGTTATGGAGCTGTGCAGTCAGCAGCCCACCCTAAGTGTCCCCCTGGCTGTGTCTGCTCCATGCCCTGCGTTGCACAGCCCTGTCCTGACATTGGAACTCAAAAAACAAACTCTTTCTTTTTCAGGCTGCACAGGAAAAGGAGAACACAGTAGGTACGAAAACATGTTATTAATTATTAAAATCATAAATGTTAACAGTGACTGAAGGGTGTTCTTCTGCATCTATGTGTGAAGTGGTGAAAGTCACTATTTATGGGTACAACAACATAGTTTTCAGCTCTGCATCTATTACAAGCTGAAGGGTTCATCCTTTGCTCTTATTACCATGAAGCTAGAAGGCACTCGTTGGACTGGACTCTCTACTGCTCACTGCATGTAACACAAGCAGAAAGAAGACTGACTGCACTTTTGTAACGTGCACCCCACGTCTGGTTCACGAAAAAAAGTAACGCCATGCAGTGCAACCGAAGTCGCTGTGTTGCGGTACAGGAAGGGAGCAAAAAAAGCCATGTTTACTAAATATGGCCTGCTGCTGCTCTCTTCCCTGCAATGATGCTTCTTAAGGCTGCCTAGCGTCACATACACACCTTTACGCAATAACGCAATGGTGTGTGCATGCTGTCTACCAGAGGTTTTATACTGGAAGGCTAACCCTCTGTATAAAATACTATGCTAAGACAATTTTTTTTTTACATTTCTAACAAATGTAGGGAGAAATAAAGGTATTTTCCTACATTGCACCTGCCTCAAGGAGGCGTTGCTTGCTTATGCAAACCCTTTCTAACAATTTTATTGTGCAGGGCTTTGCATCTAAAACTATCGCTGGCTGACCTGGAACTTCCTGGTACCACCCACGGAACATCCCCGTGATGCAAAGTAGTGCAAAGCAGCACAAAGCTCTATGTCCTTGCTTTAAGGGTACGTTTCCAGTGAAAAAATGTTCGGTGCTGGGAAATAGTATCTTAACCAGACTGTGTCACAGTCAGTGGCGGTCGGCACAGGTAAGAGCGGAGAGTAGTGGTCCCCACCGCTCTTACCTGTGCCGGCCGCTACTGGCCACAGTGCATTACTTTGCATGACTTGGTGCTAGTCAAAATCTTGATAAATCTGCCCCTAGGGCTCTTGGCCTGAAGGGGTTCAACATTTGTCAACTTTCTGGGAGATTCTGTCCAGCGCTGCTCACACTGAGTTTTCAATCCCTTGGGGAATATTAAGTCAACATGAACTGAAGCAATTGAGTGGGTAGTGCAATCACGCCCAACCTTATGCCCTGAGGAGCATTGGGTGAGATGCTCCCTTGCAAAATCTTAAGTTTTCGCGAACAATTTCTTGACGATCACTTATGTTGGGGCATTGGGAAATAAGTACAATTATAATTATTAATGTATAGATTTAGTAGAGCTATCCCACATGCAGGATCCTGCAGGTTTTAGCAGAACTACCCCACATGCACGATCCTACAGGTTTTAGTAGAGCTATCCCACGTGCCAGAGCCAACAGGTTTTAGTAGAGCTATCCCACATGGAGGATCATACAGGTTTTTGTAGAGCAATCCTACGGGCTACATTCTACTAGTTTTAGTAAAGCTAAAGTCCACGATCCTGCGGGTTTTAGTAGAGCTATCCCACATGCAGGATCCTACTGGTTTTAGTTGCGCTATCCCACATGAAGGATCCTGCAGGTTTTAATAGAGCTACCCCATGTGATAGATTCTACTGGTTTTAGTAGAGCTATCCCACATGCATGATCCTGCAGGTTTTAGTACAACTGTCCCATGTGCTGGATCCTATTGGTTTTAGTAGAGCTATCTCACTGGTATATTCTACTGGTTTTAGTACAGTTATCCCACATGCTGGACCCTATAGGTGTTAATAGAGCTCTCCCGTATGTTGTGGCCTGGGTTCTGTTCTTTGGGTCCTATTTGTACTCCCCTGATGCAGATCATGAAAATCACCCCACTGGTCATAAACGAATGGAGAGGGGCCCAATTAAGAGCAGATTGATTGATATCACTGGGGAAGATTCCGCAACACCTGATCACAACCGGCCCGGTGTCCCTGCACATAAATTTTCAAAGTTCGGGAAAATCCAGCCAGTAAATTTGCAGAATTGCGCAGGAGCTGTGTACACAGCCCAGCACCGCCCCTCCTAAACCCTTGAGGAGTATAGATGCCCCCCTGCCTTTCGGCATCTCCCCCTCCACAGTCACTCTGCTGCCCCTATGCCCAGTGACCCCAGCACTGATTCTGTACCCTTTATTTACTTCATGCTCAAAGCAGGTGGTAAATGGGAGGAGAAAATGA
The DNA here is from genome assembly GCA_963921515.1 of Calotriton arnoldi. Classification (NCBI taxonomy): domain Eukaryota; kingdom Metazoa; phylum Chordata; class Amphibia; order Caudata; family Salamandridae; genus Calotriton; species Calotriton arnoldi. The sequence continues at coordinate 771,320 of CAWUFW010007959.1, forward strand.
CCTGTTATTCTGTCCGGAATGGGAACCTGCAAACCAATTTGTACTGTTCACCTGCTGTAACCCATTCTCTGTGGAATAACTTGAAATTACCTAATTGAGGCCTAGGACACTTAGCCTGCCACTTGCCTGTGGCCTTCAGTTCCTGCTTGTTCCAGACTGACCCATTGACACCGCCGCTGCCCCGGTTTTCCCACCGGGGTTTTCCCATCCCGGTTTACCCACTCATCATTCTTCCCACTAACAGACCAGGACCTACTTAATGCAGTCCGCAGCATGACCACGCCAAAGGTGCGCCAAAGGCAAGCCCATCTGCGCCCGGACTGCGCCCACACCATGAAGCCTGGCCCTCCCGCCCCCTGAAGACACACCTTCGCCGAGCATTACACCCTTGACCCCGGACTCTGCAACAAATACTGCCACTGCTCCTACCCACGCTCCATGGTAGGTCCTTTCACCTGCACCCACTACCACAGCACACACACCAGCCCACCAACCAGCCCCACCCCGAAAACGCCACAGACACCACCTGAACGAAAACACCTACTCACATGCGCCCTTTTCACTGTGCAAGCATTCCACTGAATTATCGAATCTCATTGCGACCATTGCATAGACATACTCTTCCTCACTGAGACCTGGCTCATCCCCACATCTGTCCCAGACATTGCCACAGTGATCCCCGACAGTTATAAAATCACTCACCAGGACCGCACCAACAAGCAGGGAGGAGGACCAGCCATCATCCACAACGAGACCCTACAGTGCACCACCAACAACACCACCACCCCCATGGAACATCTCAACTTCAAGCTCCACACGGAGGACAAGACAACCATCAGAGGCACCCTCACATACCTACCCCCAGGCCTGCACTCCAGCTTCTGAAACACCATCGCAGACTTCATTGCACCCATAGCCTTAGACTCCAAGGACTACATCTTCCTCAGTGACCTAAATGTCCACATTGACTTCCCCAACAAAAACACCACACACCTCCTCGACAGTATGAGCAGCCTCGGATTGACCCAGATCGTCCACGACCCTACACACACCGCAAGACACATGCTGAAACCCATTTTCACCTCCAGCAACCACATCAAATACGGCCACGTCACAGAACTCACATGGACCAATCACTCTATTGTTCACTTCAGCATCTCCATCCCCCTTATTGCCACCCCCAAGATGACCAGCGCCCCCCACCGGAGTTGGAACAAAATCTCAGAGACCAGTTGGATGGATGCCTTGAACACCACCAACCCCACTACCACCAACAATCTTGAACAGGGAGTGAAGAACTTCAATGCCTGGCTCACCAGCTGCACCAAGAGCATCATCCCCATCAAGAACAACATCCAGAGAAAATCATTCAAAAATGGCAGCTGGTACACCCAAGAACTCAGAACAGCGAAACAAGACAGCAAACTGCTGGGGAGAAGATGGTGCACCAGCAAGGAAACGTTCGACAATGCAGTCTTCAAGACCTCCCTCAACCTCTAACACAGCCTGCTGAGGGCAACAAAGAAGACAGCCCTAGCCTCATGCATCAAAACCAGCGCCAACAACATCGAGGAACACTTCAACATTGTTAAGGAATTTTCACACCCTCACAGGAGCTGTGCGACAACCACTCTGACTTCCATGACAAGATTGCAATCATACACAAAAACTTAAAACCCCAACCTACACCTGCGGACTTCCTCGACAAATATGTTGCCACCATAACCAACACGAACCACAGAATGACCACCTGGAACCTCCTCTCTGGATTTCATCGTGGAGGACACCACCTCCACGATGAAATCCATCCACTCAGGAGCTCCACAGACCCATACCTGCACCACATCTTCAACCTCTGAAACCAAAGGCTTGGCCAGGATTTTATCACCCGGCTCAGCACCTCTATCAACACCGCAACATTTCCCGATGCCTGAACGCACTCCGAAGTCAGACTACAACTAAAAAAACCCTCTGCCGACCCCAGTGAACTTAAAAACTACTGGTCAATCTCCCTTCTCCCATTCAAAGCGAAGGTACTTGAAAAGATCATCAGCAAGCAGGTCATGACCCACATGGAGCAGAACCAGCTACTCGACACCTCCCAATACGGCTTCCTCAGCAATCACCCTGATCGCAGTCACCGATGACATCCGAACCCTCCTCGACTGAGGAGAAACAGCAGCTCTGACCCTCCTCGACCACTCGGCAACCTTCAACACTGTATCCCACTACACGCTGATCGAAAGACTCCACCGTATCGGCATCTAAGGGGACACGCTCAGATGGACCACCTCCTTCCTCACCGGCAGAACCCAGAGGATCAGCCTCCCACCTTTCACCTCCGAACCGAAGTAGATCACCTGCGGTGTCCCCCAGGGCTCATCCCTCACTCCCAACTTCTACGCATATATGAGCCTGCTGGCTAACATCGTCAGATCCCATTGTCTCAACAAAATTTTCTACGCAAACGACACACATCTTATCCTCTCACTCACCAACGACACCACCACCAACTTCCACAGATGCATGACAAGCTTCGCCGACTGGATGAAGAACGACTGCCAAAAGAACAATTGATGGACAGAATGCAGAACAATGTCATACATTCACCCCAGTAGAGAGATCTGGGCCTAAATCCATCGTTTTTTTGCTCACCATGCCATTCCAGTTTGGACCCAGCCATATGTAAATTAGTCTTGACCCTGCGCCCAATGGGAACAGTCCTGCCCGAACTGCCAGGCCAGGTCCTCCCTGGACTGGAAACAAGCATCCTAGGACCGGTTTCGGGCTTTCAGCCCTCATCAGCCAGGATAGCTTGACTCCAGTGGCATGAAGAACAACTGCCTGCAGCTGAACGCAGACAAGACAGAAGTATTGATCTTTGGCAATAGCACCAACACATGGAACGACTCCTGGTGGCCATCAGACCTAGGACCCGCAGCCACTCCCTACAACCATACCAGAAACCTTGGAATCATCATTCACATCAAGCTCACCATAAAATCACAGATCAACACCATCTCCTCTCCTTGCTTTCTAATTCTGTGCATGCTATGTAAGATCTTCATGTGGCTACCCTTACGCATGAGATGCACCATGGCACAGGCCCTCATCACCAGCCAAATGGACTACAGCAATGCACTCTACGTAGGAGTCACCTCTCACCTCCTACAGAGACTTTAGACCATACAGAACACCACAGCCAGTCTCATCCTCGGCTTACCAGACAAACACACCTCACACCCCACCGCAGGCAACTCCACTGGCTTCTCATGCAGAAGAAATGCTAATTCAAGCTGCTGACCCACGCACAAGTCTCTACACAACCAAGGACCTGCCTACATTAACCACCAGCTGTACCTCCGCTTCCCTTTCACTTGCCCATACTCTCTGCATTTACCGAAGCAGATGCTGAAAGGAAGGAGTGCTCCTGGCTCACTACGTGAAGTGCTTTTTGGCAATTCCTGGGGAGCACCATGTCCAAGGAAGATGGGGACAAGGATTCTGGCAGCAGGAAGAGGAAGGTCACATTTTCTGAGAAGGAGTTGGTGCTTCTAACAGGAGAATGTGTGACACACATGGACCAGCTCTTTGGGAAAGTATCATTTACTGTTCCAGAATCCTAGAAGACCAAACATAGAACAGCATCCTGGAGAAGTTGAACTCCCTTGGTATGACCCAGAGGACCATACCTGAGATCAGGAAACACTTGTATGACTTGAGATCCCACACACAGGAAAAGGTGGCCAGCAGGATGGCTGAAGGTCGTGGCACAGGTGGTGAACCCTCCAAACACCCCCCTCACACTCCCATGGAATCACTGATCGAGTGGACACTGGAACCAGAGAGTGCATTGCGAGTTTCTAACATTGACAGTTCTAATCCTGCAGGTACCAGGCAGGGTAAGTCTACTCCCCTTTACTTTCTTAACCTAACAAAATGTGTGTAATTCCCCAAGTAAAACATCACAGCTAATAAAACTCCATTTTGATTTATGTTTTACCTTGGCAATGCATTATGGGAGTTGTAGTACACCAAAGTGTCATGCTATACAGTGTACTGATGACTATATTACACAGATCTGTACATCTGAAGCATGTCACAAGCACATGAAGCACACTTACAACAATATTGTGCAGAAACATTACTCATTTATTAACACTAACTATACACATGCATTTCCACAGATTACACTCAGGACGTGTCAAAAACAATTGAAGCTGAAGAAGCTACTGACACAATCGTGGTGATGGAGGACAGCACAATAACAACTCCTACAGCCATCAGTCCAACTCCAATTTCCAGGAAAGCAAGCGTTGCACCACTGCCCAACTATGTGGACAGTGATGAGGAACAATCCTGGGGAGAGGATGTGGCCTAACGGCCAGAGCGGTCGACACTTAACCGGGGGAACTGGGTTCGAGGCTCAGCAGGGACGCTCAACATCCTGTGATACTGGGCATCTACCTGTGCCTAGCAAAATGAATGTGTCCGTCTGTAACGCAACTGCTGCTCATGTAAAGTGCTCTGACACCTTCTTGTCAAGTTTGCGCTATATAAAACTCCAAAAAGAAAATAAGATCCCAAAGCAGGGACACCACTACATCTGTGGGCAAGACACACAGATGCCATAGAATCCAACCAGCAACAGTCCCGAATGACAATGTGTCAGATGACCAGCCAGTCCCCCTCTTTTTGATGGCCTGGAGAAATCAATCATTTTGGTACAGCGCTTGTAAACCAAACAAATAAGACTGTAAATAGGCATCTGCCAAGCATGTCCAAGTCAATGCAGAAATTGCAGAAAGGACAAGACATTTGGATTGCTGCCGTGGAGAAGAGGCAACGTCTGCAAAGACACAGGCACAGGCAGTACATGGCACTCTTTGATGCCTTCACTCGTTCAATCAATAGAGTGGCAGTACCCATGACCACTCTTGCAAGAAGAACTGTCAGCATTCAGCATGACATGGGGCACTGCTGTCAGGATGTTGCACATGGGCTAGTACAAGTAACCACAGCCCTTGAAAACATTCAGACACACAACCTGTACATCCCCAACACACTGCCGCCACCTGAGAGTGAAGACGGCTCTAGTATCAGTGCCACATCTATGCAAGAGGGATGCTGTACCAGGCGTACACGCCGAGAGACCTCTGGATCTGACATGGCCCTGCATCCACAGCCCAGTATTGCCGAGAAGGCACCCAACGCCAGAGGCCGGAAAAAGTGAAGCAACTGAGTACTCAGACTCATGAGTTTACTATGTAAAGTTTTTTATTATATACTTTTTATAGTTTGCACCTGGTTACTACCTGATCCAGATTAATGGTAATTGCATTTCCTAAATGACAATTCAAAATTAGGAATTTCTTTGTACATGTGGTTGCAATTTGCTATTTGGAAATCCCTATTTGTGATTTCCTATTTAGTGATTTTCAAAATGTAATTTCTACTGGGTAGAAATCGCATTTTGCACCACCGCAAATGCCTTTCGTTTCGTACATTCTGAAATGGCATTTTGCATTTCCTAGCGGCCTGAAATTGAGGTTCACACTTCTAGGAAATGCGAAAAGCCTTTGTACATATGACCCTGTATGCCTGCTAGAAACATCTCTACCAATATACCTATCAGGAGACCTGACTTACCACTAATACCTTGTCGGGTACAGGGGCACAATAGTCCGAAGCCTTTCATGCTGAGTTTATTTCAAGCACAGAAAGTTCACAGTGTTGGTGGACAAAAGGTTTCAGACTTATAGAGATAGAACTAAGAGAGGCATCCGACAACAAACCTGCAATTCCCAAGAATCCTTGAATTCTTGTGATGTTTGGTGATGGCGGTGACCATCTTGGACTGTCAAATACAACTTTCTGTGTGTTTCACAGCATCCTTGCTAGGCAGTTGTGTTACAATGTTGCAGCAGCCATGACTCTGCCGTTTGGTTTTGTGATTCACTTTGGGAGAACAGTTGCTTTCTTGAGACCTTGCTGAAAAACAGTTTGAATACAGAGAACTGTTATGGAGACCAAGTTGCATTGGAAAACTAGTTTTGACTATTTGTTGAACATTTGGCCGGTTAAGGTTACTTCTAGAACATTAATGATAGATCACTGAGATGTCTTTTGTTGTCTTTAGATACCCATTCCAGCCAGCTGATGCCACTGCCTAGAAGGCTGATGATTCAGAATGGTGACATCCAGTGTCTGTTTTCTCTCTTATTCTATTCCTCTTTCCTGCTTCTTCTGTTAGTTCCACATGTTCCGCTGCATGCATTTAGCAGTAGTTGCAGTGAGGGGTGGAAGAGTGCATTGCTCCTGCAGGATCCAGAGTACAAGGTTAGTGTTTTCTGACACTGCCATGTATCATGTAATCAATAAGCCTCATATATAGAGAGGGGCACTGCGTCCATCTCTTGAGCCATTTGCTGGATGGAATATTTCTTCTTGAGAAGGCTTTTACAGTGACAACAGAGGTGCCAACTGGCCCTCCAAGTCTTTAAGATTATGTCACTCTCTCCTAACCGGGGCCTTTCACTTCCACCTGTGTGGAACATGAGTGGAAGTTATATGAGGAGCAAGACCACTGACTCATTGCCAGTGAAATTGCTCTCCCACCCTCGCAGCTCCACCATTAAGTGAGGCCTGCCCCTGCCCCTGCACTCTCGAGTGTTGGTGATCGAGGCCCTCCTCCACCCGCAGGTTTCCCTGCGCCTCATCCCTGGTGGTCCAGTGGACCTCTGTCTCCTTCCTCTCACTCTGCTCTTTCACTCGTTTTCACTCGTTTTTCTACCCTTATATATCTTTCACCTTTCTGCACTTTTCTGCATCTCTGCTCTTTTGTGCCTTATTTCTGCTCATTTTCCCTTCCTCTCGCTCTGCTCTTTCACTCGTTTTCTTTCGTTTTTCTACCCTCTTTTATCTTTCACCTTTCTGCACTTTTCTGCATCTCTGCTCTTTTGTGCCTTATTTCTGCTTATTTTCCCTTTTTTCTTTATCCCTTATTTCCTCCCTTTACCTTTCCCCGCCGCTGCTGCCCCCGCGGCCCCTCCCCCCAGCGCGACCAGCCCAATCCAGCTCCCCTCCCCGCTCCCGCCTCCCAGCTGTCCATCCCTCCTCGACCCCTACTTAATGGCGGCCGCTGGCGTGCCAAAGGCGCGTCAAAGGCAAGCCCGTCTGCGCCCGTCCGTGGCCCGACGGCGACCAGTGCCAGGAACCCTGGACCTCCGCCCCGCCAACGCTACGACCCAGCAGCACTCCACGCACTCAACCCAGGCCGCAACAACAACTGCAAGCTAGCATCACCAGCCGACACCCACGAACCCTTCAGCTGTCACCGCTGCCAGCACACCTGCAGCACCGCCAAGAACACGGATCCAGCACAACCCGCCCATAAGAACACAACCGAACCGAAGACCCTGCAATGCATCCTCCTCAACGTCCGATCCCTCCACAAACACACCACAGAAATCTGGGACCTCCTCGACAGCACCACCCCAGATGTAGCGTTCTTCACCGAAACCTGGACCAACGCCACCTCGGGACCGGACATCGCCATCGCCATCCCCCAAGGATACAAGATCTCCAGGAAGGACTGCCCCACCCGCCCAGGAGGAGGAATCGCCATCGTCCACAAATCCAGCCTCCGCCTGAGCACACTCCCCGACGAGCCCACAGAACTGATGGAACACCTTCACTTCAAGATACTGGCCAGCCCCACCGCCACCCTCCGAGGAACACTCATCTACCGAGCCCCTGGACCCTGCGGACCCTTCGCCAACTCCATCACGGACATTATCTCCCCACAGGCCATCGCATCCACCAACTACACCCTGCTGGGAGACCTCAACGTCCACCTAGACAACCAACTGGACCCCAACACCACATCCCTCCTGGACAACCTCCACAACATTGGACTCCGCCAGATCGTGACCGAGCCCACGCACTCAGCAGGACACACCCTCGACCCCCTCTTCACTACAGGAAACTCCATCACCTTCAGCCACACCACCGAACTCCCATGGACCTACCATCGTTGCGTCCACTTCACCTTCAGAACACCCACCATCCACAGACAACAGCACCTGCTCCCACGAAGAAACTGGACCAAAATCACTGATGACCAGCTCACCTCCTCACTCAACAACTCCACCCCAACCATCGTGGAAAACAACGACCCCAACACCGCAGCCCGAACCCTGCATAGATGGATCTCGGATAGCACCAACACCATAGCCCCCCCAAGAAAAACAACAATACCCGCGCCAAGAAAGCCAGATGGTTTACCACCGAACTTCGAGAGTCCAGACGCACATGCCACCACCTCAAAAAGGCCTGGAGGAACACCAAATCCACAGAAGCCCACAACAACTTCAGAGCCGCCACCAACGCCCACCATCAACTCATCAGAGAAACGAGGAAAAAAGCGATTGAAGACAGAATCTCCACCCACGCGCACAACAGCAAGGAACTCTTCAGCATCATCAAGGAGTTCGCTCAACCCACCAGCGAGTCTACCGACATCCCTCCCTCACAAGACCTCTGCGACAAACTCAGCACCTTTTTCCACCACAAAATCAAGAGCATCTACGACAACTTCGACGAAGACAACCAACACACTGAACCCTCACCAACCACCCCCGACACCCGGAAACCAGCGATTGACGACTGGACAGCCCTCACCACCGAAGACACACTGAAGACAATGAAGTCAATCCACTCAGGGGCACCCATGGACCCCTGCCCCCACCACATCTTCAACAGAGCTGCCGACACCATCGCACCCATGCTCCGCCACACCATCAACTGCTCCCTGGCGACTGCCTCGTTCTCCGACAACTGGAAACACGCCGAGGTCAACCCCCTCCTAAAGAAACCCTCAGCAGACCCCACCGACCTCAAAAACTACAGACCCATCTCCATGCTCCCGTTCCCAGCGAAAGTCATCGAGAAAGCCATCAACAGCCAACTCGCCACATTCATTGAAGAACACAATATCCTCGACTCCTCCCAATCCGGCTTCAGAAAAAACCACAGTACGGTAACCGCCCTCCTCGCCGCAACAGACGACATCCGCACCCTACTGGATGAAGGAGAAACAGTAGCCCTCATCCTCCTCGACCTATCAGCGGCGTTCGACACAGTCTCCCACCGCACCCTAATATGCAGACTCTACGACGCAGGAATCCAGGACAAGGCTCTCGACTGGATCTGCTCCTTCATCTCTGGCATGACGCAGCGGGTCAGACTCCCCCTTTCCTCTCAGACCCCACACCTACCACCTGCGAAGTCCCCCAGGGCTCCTCCCTCAGCCCAACGCTCTTCAACGTCTACATGGCTCCACTCGCCCCCATTGTCAGAACCTACGGACTCAACATCGTGTCATACGCAGATGACACCCAGCTCATCCTCTCCCTATCCAACGAGCCCAACACCGCCAGACGCAACTTTCGAGAAGGCATGGAAGACGTCGCCAAATGGATGAAAAACAGCTGCCTACAACTAAACACCAAAACCGCCCTCGGAAACCCGCCAACCCCCACGGACCACACACGCAACCTGGGAATCATCCTGGACTCCGAGCTCAAAATGGACCGCCAGATCAACTCTGTCTCGTCTTCCTGCTTCCACACCCTCCGCCTCCTTCGTAAGACCTTCAAATGGATCCCCCTCGAACACCGAAAGACTGTCACTCACGCCCTTGTCACCAGCAGACTCGACTACGGCAACGCACTCTACGCCGGAATAAACAAAAACCTCACCCGCAAGCTACAGAACATCCAGAACGCCGCTGCAAGACTGGTCCTCAACCTGCCAAAACACTGCCACATCTCCCAGCACCTGCGCACACTCCACTGGCTCCCCGTTGAGGCGAGAATCACCTTCAAGGAGCTCACCCGCGCACACAAGGCCCTCCACGGCACCGGACCAGCATACCTGAACAACTGACTCAAATTCCACGCACCCCAAAGGACCCTACGATCAGCCCAGCTCTCCTACGCCATGGTCCCCCGCACCAGAAAGACCAGATCGGGAGGCCGCTCCTTCTCCTTCCTCGCGGCCAAAGCATGAAACGCCCTTCCGCTCTACCTCAGACAGACAACATCGCTCCCCATCTTTGCAAGAAACCTCAAAACCTGGCTCTTCGACAGACCCCCTCCTTGATGGAATGGAACCTGCACCCCCCCCCCACCCCTAGCGCCTTGAGACCCTTACGAGTGAGTAGTCGCGCTTTAACAAACCCCTGATTGATTGATTGATTGATTGATGCAGTGTGTATGACAGTGTTGAGAGAAGAATGTATTGCTATTCGCCCATGTTCCCCAGCTCTGAATTCATGTTTATCCAGTATCATGACTTTTATTTTTGAGCTGGCATCATGTTAATCTAGTGTGTGCATAGAGGCCATGGCCTGCCCGCTGACAATGCGAGATCCTGGACCGGATGTGGGACTTGGAGAGGTGCACCAGGTTTACCCTTGGGTATTTCACATAAAATTGTGGGGGCATCTTACCATGTTTTGTGTTTGATAGTGCGACCATACCTTTTTAACTGAGTTAGTGTGAGTTCGTGTGTTGTGTGTGAGTGTAGTGTGCATGTAGCACACCTGTAGTAGTAGGACTGTGTGTAATACAGTAGCGGCTGGCAGGGAATGAGGGTGGAGAGTCGGGGAGGAGGGGGATGGTGGGGGGACAAACTAAAAAAATAAATATAGCACTTACCTTTTCTGCGTCTTTTCTCAGCTTCTCTGTCCTGGAGCCAGGAAGCACCTAGGCTCTCCATAGCCAATCACAACGCTGCAATGCAGCTTTGTGATTCAATCAATCAATCAATCAGGGGTTTTAAGCGCACTACTCACCCGTGAGGGTCTCAAGGCGCTGGGGGGGGGGGGAGAGCAATTCCTTTCAGTCGAAGAACAAGGTCTTGAGGGTCTTCCTGAAGGTGTCCAGGGAGGGGGCACATCTGATGTCGATAGGGAGCTCGTTCCAGGTCTTGGCCGCGATGTAGGAGAATGCTCTTCCCCCTGTTCTGGCTCTGCGGATGCGCGTGGTTTCGGCGAGGGCGAGGTAGGTGGAGCGGAGGTTTCTTTTGGGTTCGTGGAAGGTGATTCTCTTGTTGAGGTATTGGGGTCCTGTGTTGTGAAGGCATTTGTAGGCGTGGGTGAGTATCTTGAAAGTGACTGTCTTCTCGACGGGGAGCCAGTGGAGGTTCCGTAGGTGTTGGCTGATGTGCTCGTGTCGGGGGATGCTGAGGACGAGTCTGGCTGCGGTGTTCTGTATCGTCTGGAGCTTGCGGAGTAGAGACTTGTTGATGCCGGCGTTGAGGGCGTTTCCGTAGTCCAATCTGCTGGTTATGAGTGCGTGGGTGACTGTCTTCCTTGACTCGTAGGGGATCCATTTGAAAGTCTTTCGGAGGATGCAGAGGGTGTTGAAGCAGCTGGATGCGACGGCGTTGTATAATCATTAAACAGTAACATCAATGACTTTGTGCAGCCTTTACTCTTTTTTTTTTAGTTCAAATATCTTTATTGCATTTTAAAGGAGAAATACAATAGTAATACATTAACAATACACCAGTGCAAAGTGAAATCTAAATATATTCGCTCAGACAAGTTTTGAGGATAAAAAGATTTCATAAGAAAATTCATTGGACTGGGATAAAAAGGGTGGTAATCATAACATTATTTTAAAAAGGTAAGTAAATATGTATCATAGTATATAATAAATGTTATAAAATTAATGAATTACAATATGAATCCCAGAAAAATAGAACAAGCAAAACAACTGCATATATCAAGATCAAGAAAAAAGAAAAAACATATGCTAGTTGTATTGTTTCATAAATAAAACAGTCAGCCGAGGAAAAGTGAAAAAGAAGAAAAAAGAAAAGATTTGAGAAAGAAAGACAGAAAAAGGAAAGAAAGGAATCAAAGAGAAGAGAGGGGACTTCTGCTCCAATGGGAGAAAATAAACTAAGAAAGGGCATCAAAAGGATATTGAGCTATCAATCCCTGAGAAGACAAATCCATATAATTATCCAAAGACCGCCAAACCTTACTGGAGATGAAAGGCGAGTAATGTTTTTTCTCAACAAAAGTGTGAGCTCCACGTAGATTTGAGACCCAAGCCCACCAAGTATAGTAAGATAAAGAATGAAAAGATTTCCATTCAGTTAAAATAATTTTAACAGCTATAGATAAAAGTAGATCTAATAAATCCAGATCCGAATTGTCAAGGGGTAAAGGAATAACTGCAGCCCATGGACCTAATAAAATCAAAGGTAAAGAAAGTTCTATATGTGTATTAAAAATCAATGATAACTGTTTCTGTATCGAACTCCAGAAGGAATTTAATAGCGTACATTCAAAGAACATATGCGAATGGGTACCTGGAACAAGATTACAATTCCAACATTGATCACTATCATGAAGTTTCAGTTTATATAAACGAGCCGGGGTCCAATGTAGAAAATGTAATGAGAAAAATTTAGATTGGATAAGCGAGGGAGCAATTTTATTGCGTAGGGATAATTTCCCAATCAGATACCAAGTATCTTGTGAAATTTGTTTAAAAGTGTCGTCAGCAAAATGGTGAGCCCATTTATCATAAGTAATCGTAGATTGTGAAGGGATTGGCGCGGATAAGAATTTATCACTTTTAGACGCAGTATGACCGGAACGCAACCACGTAGTTATCAGTAACATCAATGACTTTGTGCAGCCTTTACTCTTAAATAACCTATTGCCTTTCACTATTTCTATTACAGAGAATCTTGGAATGTGGGTCACCGATGACCCAATATTTATAAAATATCTCACTGAATGCAACACGGCTCAAGAAGACATCTGCAGGAAGATGGAAAGATTTGGAGGGAAGATGTCTGTGTATCCAAGCTCCCACTCCCTGCAGGTTGTTCCACTAACAAGCAGGAAAATCTCTGAGCAGGAGCTCCAGGTGTGGACAGAGACAATGAGAGCGACCCTGGAGATTGCCCTTGGTGAATACATGCACGCAGAGGAAGAACCAACGCTAGCTCAACTTCTCCACAGTGACAGAGACTCTCTGTTGGGTCAGTTCGAATCCATCAGAGTTCTTAACCAGATGACGGTGATTGGGCATCAGCAGGATATAAAAGAGCTGTTGGCGACCTGCAAAGAGCTGACCTTCAAGAAGGAGTTGATAAGGAGAGGATGGAGGATTACCAACAGGACCTCAGCCTTCATAGTCATTGAATGTTTAAAAAGAGACAGTGGAAGCAGGTACCCAGGGCTGAAGGTTGTTCTGGATGAGCCTCTCTCAGTGGCCCTCCTGGAAGGCCCCAGAGAAGAGTACTTTGCTGCCGAAGAGAGATGCAGTGAGATTCTGCACAGCCTCCTGCTCGCTGATGTCCAGCTGACAATGAATCAGTGTTCTTTCCTGAAAACAGTCAATCTTGACAAATTCAACGATGAAGCCTTCTTCTCCAAGGGAGTACTGGTGGGTCTTGTTTCCAGCGATGGGGGATTGAAGCTTCTGGGAGTCAGCACTGAGGAGATCAATCGGGCAAATACTTTACTGCAACGCACTATTCAAGAGTGTTGTGTTGACATACCAGGCCCAGCCCGGGCAGTCTTGTTCAGTGAAGAGTCAGAAAATGTCATAGAGTGTCTACAGAAAGAACTCAACAAGAAAGAAAAGAAGACTGTTGATGTCCTCCTGTTTCAAGATGCAACGAATCCTTATCGGGTGGCAGTGGTGGGCACAGAGACGGAAGCGCTGAGGGCAAAGGCATTATTGGAAAAGTTTTTTAGTGTGATAGAGGAAGAAGTTGTTATATTGAAGACCCCAGGAGCCTGGCAATATTTGTACAAAGATGGAATAAGTTGGTTGAAAAACACTGCCAGATCTTTCAGGTGCGTGGCAGAACTCAATCCCGGGCAGATGTTTGACCCACGCGATTGCGTCAGTTCAGATGACATATTCCACTGCCCTACCTCTATCTCATCCATTGAAATACGTTCTGTCGTAGTCTCCAGTATGGCAGATGTGAAGGTAAAGCACTCACTCAAATTTTCCTGCCATTGATGGATAATGGGTGAAATATACATTGCTGCCTTACATTGACAGGATTTTCCAGTCACTTCTTGCCCTTGCTTAGTTATCTAACATGATGTGTGCCTAACGGCAGCCTAAGAAGACACTTCACAGTTTAAACCCACTGGGCTGCAAAATGTACGATAAACTTCAGAGTTGTGACGGGACAAGATTATGCAAGTGCATAGGCAGGGCTTTACTTCATCCTCTCATAACTCTGGAAGGTGGTTTATCGCTGACTGCATGTGTGCAGAATGTAAAGCAGCTGTTAGACACAAAGGCCCAGATTTACTAGGGAACTGTACTGTCCTTGCAGCATGCATAGAAAGAGGAAAATGCCTTTAAGTATTGTTTTTGTGCACAAAGGTATCCTTTCCTGCACAAAAACATATACCTGTACTACAGGCACCCTTTCGGCATGGTGCATGGGTGCGTCAGCACTAGGAGGCAGCTGAAATCTTCCATACGTTTGTAAATAGGATGCATTTCTGCTGTCCCCCTGTCATGCAACGCAGCACAGCAGGTTGCCTTGTTACGCTGCGTTGCGTGAAATCTTAGTAAATCTGCCCCTAACATCAAGAAATCACCTATGATCTGTTTATTTTAGTGGCCAGCTTCAGCTAATAGCTCCTCTGCCCTGCTGTATCTTTGTGACCTGGGGATAGGAATGCAGGGTTAGCAGCAGAATAGGAAGGCTATTTACAGTCTGGCTTGAGGCCAGCCAGGTTACCAACGGACAGTGCCTCCACTGCCCTGACATAAGACTGCCCACCAAATTTAAAGATCCCTGCCAGATAGGTGAGGATTTCTGTGGCTTTGCTGAAGGTACTTAACCTTTGACAAGTGGATACCGTTTGTGATGCGCCTGCTTTGCAAACTTATTTGTTTTCAGGAAGCAAATTGTCCAATTAGGAGTTTTTTTCTTAAAAAACTTTAAATCTGTGGCCCTGATGTGCAGAGCGCTTTCTCCCTGGTGTGTGTGCTGATGAGTGATTTCCCTGCCTGGAAAACACCAAGCCTCACTTGGCATATCAGGGTGTGGTGATCCAGTGATGGTTGGTTTTCCCTGTCCTACCCTGATGGATCACTGGTGGACAGGCAATAAGGTCAAAGGTTTATGCTGGTGGAGACAGTCGAGGTTCTGCCTTGTAAACCCAGAGTGTCCTCTTACTCAAAATAGAATCTGGGAACAGCTGGTTTACAGGTTAGCACCCGCTCTGCCAAACTATAAATGAATCCCCTAGGTCTGTTATCTCATTCATAAACTAATACCATGTCTGTAGCCTTATAGAAAGATCTGTTACCTAATGTATGCATGTGTAAAACTTTCCTAGCTTTATGGATAGCTAATCTAATCTGATAGATATGTAATGTTGTTATGGTATGTCCATTTGTACGGTACACATATCATCCAGTATGGTATCCTGGCACCTGCGATGGGTGGAGCTGTGCTACCTGGAGCCTATTGGAAGATCCAGGTCTTCACCTTCTTATAAAGGTGCGTGATGGAGCTGGAGGCTGGGATGTAGAAGAAGAGGTTCTTCCAGGCTTTTGGGCCAGGTAGGAAAGGGAGCAGCTTCTGGCTCACAGGATGCAGGGGACCTGGGTGAGGAGAAGGTTCGACAAGAGGAGGAGCCTAGTGGGTGAGTGGAACTGGATGCAGCTGTTGAGGTATGTGGGGCTTTTTTGTGTAGTGAATTGTAGGTGTGTGTTGAAAAGGGTGTGTTTGTGGATTGGGAGCCAGTGAAGGTTGTGAAGGGGTTTAGATATGTGAGAGGGGAGAGTGCGTCTGGCTGCCGCATTTTGTATGATTTGGATTCCTTTCATGAGTTAAGAGATGATGCTGACGTACAGGGCATTCCTGAAGCCCATGGCTTATGTGACAGATCTGCAGGTGTCTAATGGGAACCATCTGAACACTTTTTGGAGGAGTTTGAGGGTGTGAAAACAGGTGGAGATAACCATGTTGATTTGATTGGACAACGAGATTTGAGTTCTGAGGGCCACCAGGCTGAGGACCAGAGAGATGTGTCTTTTCCGAATAGGACCACTTCAGTATTGTCATTGTTGGGTTTCAGACAGTTGGTTTTCATCGAATTCATGAACTGTGACATGCAGCTGATGCACTTCACCTGGGTGTTTGCAGTATTATCACAGTGGGAGAGGATGAGGTGGGTATCGTCCACATAGGAGATGATGCTGAGTCCATAAGTGAGGATGACATTGGTGAGGATGGTCACGTAGTTGAATAATGTAGGGCTGAGCAAGGAGCCTTGAGGGATGCCACAGATCAGGTTGGATGCAGTGGACAAGTATGGGGTGAAGCTGACTGTTTGGTTGCGTCCTGAGAAGAAGAATCTGATTCAGCGGAGTGTTGGTCCTCTTATTCCGGTATCGTGGAGGCATTATCTGAGGATGAGGAGGAGACAGTGTTCAAAGTGGCAGAGAGTTCGAGTAGAATGAGTTCCGCTGTGTCCCCCCTGACCATGATCAGGCAGATGTTGTCAGTTGCAGCGTTGAGGGGGGCCTCTGTGCAGCGGTTTGGTCTGACTCCTGATTGGGAAGGGTCCGGGAGGTGTTTGGCATGGAGAGAGTTGGCCAGTCGGTTGTTGATATGCTTTTCAAGTACTTTTAATGAGTATTGAAGGACCAAGATGAGTCTATAGTTAGCGAGAGTCTTCTGGTCCACTGTGGTGCGTTAGCCATTGAGGATAGGTGTAAGAGCTGTGCATATGGGGTGAAGTTCTTTGGTGAAAATGTGGTGAATGCGTGAATCCAAGGGTCTCTCGAGTGTATGGAGCATATAATGTTGGCACTATCCAGCGGAATTAAGGCTGGCCAGCAGGGCAGGGCGGTTTTCAGGATGTTCTTGTCATCGCACTGGAGGAAAGTGAGGGAAGCAAGGTCTGCTTGAGGTAGGGCTCCGCATCTTCAAGATGGCGAGAGCCCGGAGATGTGCTTCACCTCGCCTCCCCCACCTGAGGGGTGGGGTTGGCAGAGGCTGGCACACCCCCTTTCCTTCCTGCCAGAGTGGGGGCTAGAACCGGTGGGGACCAGTTGCTGAGTACAGCAAGTGGTCTGGGGAGGCTCACCAAGGCGGCATGCCTTTGAAGCTTCCCCCTGCCCATCCTGGGGGAGGAGACCTAGCACCTCGCCCAGGACGTGCATTGTTGCAGGCCCCGGAGAGCGGATGGCTCTCTACCCAGGGGTCTAGCAACATGTCTGCTGGGTGGCAGCCTAGGCAGCCTCTCAGACAGGACGTGGATTGTAGGTTAGGTTCAGGGGGCAACTCTAAGTTGCCCTCTGTCGTGCATCTGACATTAAATCCCACACTGGCATCAGTGTGGGTTTAATGTGCTGAGAAGTTTGATACCAAACTTCTCAGTCTTCAGTGTAGCCATCATGGTGCTGTGGAGTTCGTGATGACGACCTCCCAGCACCATATACTCTTAATGGCAGCACTGCACTTACAGTGCCCAGGAATGGACCTGGGTACTGTAGGGGTACAGGGCTCATGTACCTGTACCCTCACCACTGGCATAGTGCACCCAGTTAGAGGGGTGACTGAGGTGTGCCAGGGCAGTGTGTTTGTGGGCATGGCACACAGGGATGTGTAATAAAGTTAATGGAGCAAAGTAGCACTCCTAGGTCCAGTGCACAGCATGTGACGAAATTTTAGCGCACATATGTCTCATTTCTCCAATTTCAAGAATAAGTCAATCCAACTGTTCCAATTCTTGGTTATCGTATATTTATTTAAAGTTCTTATGATAGCACACGTGAGATGCATGTGATTTCAACACCGTTTCTTGTGCAACAGATATGCCCATCCGGGCCTTTTTCTGGGCACGCTAGAATCCATCAAAACATCCTCAGTCATGTTCGATATTATACCCAATGCATTTCGAGCCATGAAAGGCCCTTCGTCAGGTCTTCAGTGTAGCCATCATGGTGCTGTGGAGTTCGTGATGACGACCTCCCAGCACCATATACTCTTAATGGCAGCACTGCACTTACAGTGCCCAGGAATGGACCTGGGTACTGTAGGGGTACAGGGCTCATGTACCTGTACCCTCACCACTGGCATAGTGCACCCAGTTAGAGGGGTGACTGAGGTGTGCCAGGGCAGTGTGTTTGTGGGCATGGCACACAGGGATGTGTGCCATGTCGACTCTCTGTTTTGTTCTGCACCAAGACACTCAGCCTGCAAAGGCAGTGTGTGTGTGTCAGGGTACAGGTCCTCTAAGGGTGGCACAATAAGTGCTGCAGCCCTTAGAGGCCTTCTCTGGTCACAGTGCCCTGGGTACCTAGGGTACCATTTACCAGGGGCTGACATCTGGCCAGAGATGCCAATTGGGTTTAGGCTACAATGCAGTTTTAGGGAAGGAACACAGGCCCTGGGCACCTGATTGGCAGGAGCCCAGGGCACACTCAGTCAAAGTACATCAGCAATTCAGCAAAAAGTGGGGGCATACCATGCAAGAAAGATGGCACTTTCTCACATGCTTGGGTCAGTGTGGTACTCAAGGTGAAAGTTGAGGTAGCTGAGAAGAATGAAGGAGTTGAAGGTGACTACTAGTAAGTGATAATGTTAATGAGAGTGGTGCAGAAGTTGAATCTTGGTCCTGTCAGATGGTAAATGAGGGCTGTTCCCAAAGTGGTGATGCTTGAGGTGCTGAGCTTGACAGCCATGGGTTCTGTTCTGACTTCGGATCTTGTAGCCATGGGGATGGCCACTGTGATCTTCAGGGCGGTCAGGTGTTACTAGACCTTTAAGGCTTGTTTAGCGTGCAAGCTGGTGTTGAGGAGAAGGCTGGTGAGAGTGGAGAGTATGTTGAATGCAGTAATGTTTTCTAGGGTGTGGTTGTGTGCCTGGTAAGATGAGGGTGCCGGAGGATGCGGGTTGGGGTGTGTAGGAGGAGGTTGGTGGGCACAGGGTGGGCTAGGCACAAAAGACTTGCCAGGAGATGCAGGAGAGCACACCTTGAGTCTGGGTGAAGGATTATGAAGTGCAGTTAGAGCGTTGTGGTTCATGAGGTGGATGACTTTGGGCGAGTAGTGTCTTGAGCTGTGGTGGGTGGGTCGCAGACCAGGGGTTGCAGACCAAGGGTTCTGGTGATGGGCATAGATATGCTTGCCTTTGGTGGGCCTTCAGTGTGTCACCACTGTATCAGCGCAGCAGTCGCTCTTCAGAAGGTCTGGGATCGGAGGAGATGCAGTCGGCGGGATGTGCGGAGCGGAAGCAGAAGGCGAGAAAAGCGACTTGAGAACAGATGGCAGAAGGCAACAAAAAGGAAACGGAAGGAAACGGAGAGGCAAATAGAAAGCAACAAAGAGGCAAAAAAAAGACAAAAAGAGGTAAAGTGGAGGCAAAAGGAAGGCAAAAAGAGATTTAGATAGAAGGGGGCAAAAGAGAAGTGAGTGGAGATGGCAGAAAGAAAAAGAGAGTGAGAAACGGGACAAAAGAGAGAAGAGGAGAGCTAGAGACAAAACAGATGAAGGGATGGAGTCTGGGGCCTTGATGAAAAGCGCAGGTAAAGGTGGTCAGACAGGGCATTTCAGCAGCACTAGATAGCTGTGCTGTCGGATACCCAGCACGCTAGCAGCATGTCAAGTGGCTGTAGATGTGCAGCCCCTGCATTGCAAGAGAGGCCTGGGGCCTGTAAGTCGTACATTCAGCTAGGAACATGCTTTATCGCCATGATGAAAAGTCAGCGCTCAGTCACTCATTAAATTCCTCAAATAATCCACTTGTTGACTGCCACAAGTGCAAAACAGGACAACCTATCAACCCCAGAAGTCAGAATGAAAGCTTTTAGACTTTCCAAATTTATTTGATTCATATTTAATTATACAATGTTACAACAATAAAACATTTAAAGGGAAGACAGAATTACAGCAGGAGCACCTCCAATCAATCGGATCTTTTGCTCGTTTCCGAATCATCTGTATCAATGGTTTCGCTAACACAGAAAATCCATTTATCCATTGCCTGCAATATCCAACCACTCCCAGAAACATTCTCATCTCTCTCTGAGTCTGTGGCAATTGCATTTCTTTGATTATTTTTATTCTTTCCGGTGTCACTTTTCTAACTCCTCTTTCTATTTTATGCCCTAGATATCTTACTTCTTGTCGACAGAACTGTAATTTTTCTGGAGACACCTTGTGTCCTCCTTCAGCCAAATGGTTCAGCAACGCAATTGTATCTGTGACACAATCTTCTCGCATTTTTGATGCCACCAATAGGTCATCAATGTACTGAACCAGAACAGAATTTCTGGGCATAATCAATGTATTCCTGTCACTTGTTTCCATTATTAAAGGTGCCCCTACTGTTAGGAATAACCATCCTAATATTGCCAATAAAATACTACAAACACAAAATCTAAGACACTTTCTTTTAACTCCACATTTTGGTTTTCCGCTAACTTAATTGTCGGCCATTTTGTCTCTGAGAAAATCTCTTTTCTCTTATCTTTTCTCTTTACAGTCTTTTTGTCTTTTTATTCTTAAGGAGGTTTCAATTAGCTTTCGTCAATTTGTGCAATATGGACTTCTTCTGTCTCATCAGTCAGATCCAGGGACTCAAAATTCTTCAAGAATGACGTACGTCCACTCTGGAGCCTTGTATTTTCTGTTTAAGTTTCTCAATCTTGGACTTCTTCGAGTTATTTTTGCTAATGTTTGCTTAGGTCTTGTTTGACTTGTGATTTCATTCACTTGTTCTGGTTTCTTTTCAGATTTTCTCAGGTGATATTTTACTTTCTTTACTCCAGTTGGCCAATTGTCTCCCTTTCTGACTCTTTTAATTTGTACTGCTTTTTCACCTTCCTTATCTCCTTGTAAAGTTCGTTTTATTTCATTTATTCTGGGCACAATCTGTTCTATTTCTCTGTTCTCTGTGCTTGTACCTTCTTTTGCTTCTTCCTGCTCAGGTTCTACTGTGTTTTGTTCTACTTCTTCCTGAGCTTGTTCTTCTAATTCTGTCTGATCCTGCTCAGGTCTTACTTCAAATTTTTCTTTTTCTGCCTGAGTTTGTTCTTCTAACTCTATCTGGTCCTGTTCAAACTTTTTTTCTTCTGCCTGAACGTGTTCTTCTCTTTTTCCCTCCTCAGGTTTGTTTGTCTTTTTCTGTTCTCACCTGAGTGTGTTCTTCTTCCCCTATCTCTTCCTGACTACTTTCTTGTCTTTTCAGTTCTGTTCTTCTTCTGGTCTCAATGGCATCATCAATTACTTCAATCACTGGGATCCATTCTTCCTGACTTAGCTCGGGCTGCTCATCATATGGTTGTCTTTCAGAATTTATCACTCTAGATTCTTCAATTTCACAGTTTACAACTCCTGATGCTTCAGCCTGCTCAGTCAGTGGTGGCTCTTGTTGATCTAATGGGCTCGGAACTCTTCTGGTATGGCTGGCGTGAATACAATTGGGCAAACCTGCACACTTCACTGCTGTGGTAGTGACTAGTATGACTTGCCTTGGTTTGTCCCACCTTGGTGCTAGACATGATTTTCTTGCGTGTTTCTTCACTAGCACCCAATCTCCAGGATTCAAATCATGCGCTTGATCTGGCTGTCTTTCAACTGCGTCTTCTCCAACCTGATGAGAGGTAGAACTCATCATTTCAACCAATCCTTTGCAATAGTCCAATACCAGATCATCAGTTATACTCATTAGGTTATTTCCAGGAATGAACGCCTGTCTCATGGCTCTTCCCATGAGTACCTCATGTGGACTCATTCCTGTTTTTCTGTCTAGAATGCTTCTGAGACCCATTAGTACAAGAGGCAATGCATCTGGCCATTTCAGCTTTGTGGATGCACACACCTTTCCCAATCTTGACTTGATTGTGCCATTTATTTGTTCAACAATTCCAGAAGCCTCTGGACGATAAGCACCGTGTAGTTTCTGTTCAATGTTAAAATTCAGTAGATGAAATGTTTTCACTAATAACTGAAAATGAATTACCAGAAGAGTTGAGAACCACAGTTAATCCAGAAGTGTGGGATTTTACAGGAAAAGATATTGGGCTAATGAAAAATATAGACCCAGTTAAAGTGACAGTGAAGGAAGGTGCAGTGTATCCAAATACCCGACAGTACAAAATGAGTTCAGAAGTAAAAGCAGGAATTATCCCAGAAATTGAACGAATGGTTAAACAAGGTATTCTGAAAGAAGTGATGGGTAGTCCCTGTAATTCACCAATAATGGGACTGAAAAAGCCTAGCAAAAAGTACAGAATAGTGCAGGACCTGCGAAAAATAAATAAGATTGTAATTCCCTGTTGTCCAATTGTGCCAAATCCAGCAGTGATCCTTTATCAGATACCATGGAATGCAGGATGGTTCACAGTAATTGATTTATGCCAAGCGTTCTTTTCTATTCCTTTGCACCCAGACAGCTAGTATCTGTTTACGTTTAAATTTGAAGATCGCATTTACGCATGGTGTCGCGTTCCTCAAGGGTACACAGAAAGTCCTTCAATCTTTAATCAAATTTTGAAAAAGTGGCTGGAATCATTGATTATGCCCAGAAATTCTGTTCTGGTTCAGTACATTGATGACCTATTGGTGGCATCAAAAACGCGAGAAGATTGTGTCACAGATACAATTGCGTTGCTGAACCATTTGGCTGAAGGAGGACACAAGGTGTCTACTAATGACATTGTCATTTCCTGACTGATGTGCAGCGCATTTTACAACTGCTCTCTCTTTTGGCAATTGTAATGCTTCAAACACATCCTTTACATTTTTGCTGTTTCTGATTGGAGACCCTGACGAAGTCAGAAATCCCCTCTGCATCAGTTTAAAGCAGCTTTTCTATTATTTGTGCATATCATGCAAAAAAGTGCATGTACAACATAGCATAAACATGCACCAGTGCAAATTTTCAAAGTGCAAACAATTAATACATACTCATAGCAACATGCTCTAATGTTTTAAATAGCTTTTTTATGCAAAATGGGTTTGTCCCACGTGTAGTGTTGGTGCATGGTTGATTAATTAATACACATTATAAAAAAAGATGTGTAATGAACTGAATATGCATTGTCTAAATATGCAACAAAGCCAAGATCAGACTTTAAGGATGAACGTCTGATTCAGCCCAACAATGTCCATTTTGTAGATGTCCCATGTTTGAAAGGTAATAATGACACATTAAAAGCAGCACATGCTGTGCTCCTTATACATTATGTTGTCAAAGCTTCATGGCTTTCAGTAGTTACCTCAGTCCAAAATTCGAAATTGATTGCCCTTACCATAACATTCAGTATATCTGCTCAAATGGGAGTCACTGTTGTCATGGGAGAGAGAAATGCTAATTCAGTTGCACAAAATTGTATTGTGTTAGCCTATACATTCAATGGGATTTCCACAGGTGAATATGAAAAGAATATGGTTTATGTTGAGAAAAATGACTACTGCATAGTAGCAAATGTGTTATTGCAAAAACTGATGCCCAGGTATAGATTGCCAGTTTCTCTGAAATCAGATCATAATGAGGTCTCAAAGATGATGTGTGCAGAGCCACAGAGAGGACAAGGATTGGATTGTAGATATCTCCCTGAAATTCCAAGCATAATAAAGCAACACAAAGACAGTACAGAGTTACACGTTGTTTCAGCATCACCGAAGTGGCTTGAAAATGGACATGCAAATGCACTTGTGAAAAACACAGATGAAAAGACTAGCCATTGCTGTGAAGGTCTGACTGATGTGGAGCGTGCAGTTTCTCACCAGATTGCAGCTGCTACACAAGATCTGCATAATGAATGGTGCCAAAACTTTGATCTGAGAGATGCTGTGAAATGGAAAGGCCTGTTCCAAATGATCCTGGCAAAGACTGTTGTGAAATGTGGTGGCCATCCAAATTGGGTGCATGCCTCTCACACACGTATGGTCCTGTGTCCCCCTGATAAAACAGCTCCTCTTCAAGAAGAGATGCCAGCAGTGGTCAAAAGTCCACAGAAGAGGGTCAGTCAAGCTGTAAGGGAACACACAGAGTCTGAAGCAGCACTAGAGAAAACTGAAGTGGCACTGGAAAAGCAAAAAGTGGAAACTGACTCAGATGAAAGCGGTGTCCAAAGGGTGAAAGAGTCAGATGCAGCCTCTGAAGAAGAAATTAGTGCTGCGCGCTGCCCCTCCCCCCCAGCACGACCGGCCCAATCCAGCTCCCCTCCCCGCTCCCGCCTCCCAGCTGTCCAGCCCTCGCCGACCCCTACTTAATGGCGGCCACTGCGGGGACAGGCGAGCAAGACCACTGACTCATTGTCAGTGAAATTGCTCTCCCACCCTCGCAGCTCCACCATTAAGTGAGGCCTGCCCCTGCCCCTGCACTCTTGAGTGTTGGTGATCGAGGCCCTCCTCCACCCGCAGGTTTCCCTGCGCCTCATCCCTGGTGGTCCAGTGGACCTCTGTCTCCTTCCTCTCACTCTGCTCTTTCACTCGTTTTCACTTGTTTTTCTACCCTTTTTATCTTTTACCTTTCTGCACTTTTTTGCATCTCTGCTCTTTTGTGCCTTATTTCTGCTCATTTTCCCTTTCTCTCGCTCTGCTCTTTCACTCGTTTTCACTCGTTTTTCTACCCTCTTTTATCTTTCACCTTTCTGCACTTTTCTGCATCTCTGCTCTTTTGTGCCTTATTTCTGCTTATTTTCCCTTTTTCTTTATCCCTTATTTCCTCCCTTTACCTTTCCCCGCCGCTGCTGCCCCCGCGGCCCCTCCCCTCCAGCGCGACCGGCCCAATCCAGCTCCCTCCCCGCTCCCGCCTCCCAGCTGTCCAGCCCTCCCCGACCCCTACTTAATGGCGGCCACTGCGGGGACAGGCGAGCAAGACCACTGACTCATTGTCAGTGAAATTGCTCTCCCACCCTCGCAGCTCCACCATTAAGTGAGGCCTGCCCCTGCCCCTGCACTCTAGAGTGTTGGTGATCGAGGCCCTCCTCCACCCGCAGGTTTCCCTGCACCTCATCCCTGGTGGTCCAGTGGACCTCTGTCTCCTTCCTCTCACTCTGCTCTTTCACTCGTTTTCACTCGTTTTTCTACCCTTTTATCTTTCACCTTTCTGCACTTTTCTGCATCTCTGCTCTTTTGTGCCTTATTTCTGCTCATTTTCCCTTTCTCTCGCTCTGCTCTTTCACTCGTTTTCACTCGTTTTTCTACCCTCTTTTATCTTTCACCTTTCTGCACTTTTCTGCATCTCTGCTCTTTTGTGCCTTTTTTCTGCTTATTTTCCCTTTTTTCTTTATCCCTTATTTCCTCCCTTTACTCCCTTTACCTTTCCCCGCCGCTGCTGCCCCCGCGGCCCCTCCCCTCCAGCGCGACCTGCCCAATCCAGCTCCCCTCCCTGCTCCCGCCTCCCAGCTGTCCAGCCCTCCCCTACCCCTACAGCGGCCTCGGGCAGCGGGCGCGCCGCTGGTGCACCGAAGGCGCATCAAAGGCAAGCCCGTCTGCGACCCATCCGCGACCAGCGCCAGGAACCCTGGACCTCCGTCCCGCCAACGCTACGACCCAGCAGCACTCCACGCACTCAACCCAGGCCGCAACAACAACTGCAAGCTAGCATCACCAGCCGACACCCACGGACCCTTCAGCTGTCACCGCTGCCGGCACACCTGCACCACCGCCAAGAACACGGATCCAGCACAACCCGCCCACAAGAACACAACCGAACCGAAGACCCTGCAATGCATCCTCCTCAACGTCCGATCCCTCCACAAACACGCCACAGAAATCTGGGACCTCCTCGACAGCACCACCCCCGGACGTAGCGTTCTTCACCGAAACCTGGACCAACACCACCTCGGGACCAGACATCGCCATCGCCATCCCACAAGGATACAAGATCTCCAGGAAGGACCGCCCCACCCGCCCAGGGGAGGAATCGCCATCGTCCACAAATCCAGCCTCCGCCTGAGCACACTCCCGACGAGCCCACAGAACTGATGGAACACCTTCACTTCAAGATACTGGCCAGCCCCACCGCCACCCTCCGAGGAACCCTCATCTACCGACCCCCTGGACCCCGCGGACCCTTCGCCAACTCCATCACGGACATTATCTCCCCGCAGGCCATCGCATCCACCAACTACACCCTGCTGGGAGACCTCAACTTC
The DNA here is from genome assembly GCA_963921515.1 of Calotriton arnoldi. Taxonomy (NCBI): domain Eukaryota; kingdom Metazoa; phylum Chordata; class Amphibia; order Caudata; family Salamandridae; genus Calotriton; species Calotriton arnoldi. Next base: position 797,511 of record CAWUFW010007959.1, read on the forward strand.
CACCTCGACAACCAACTGGACCCCAACACCACATCCCTCCTGGACAACCTCCACAACATTGGACTCTGCCAGATCGTGACCGAGCCCACGTACTCAGCAGGACACACCCTCGACCCCCTCTTCACTACAGGAAACTCCATCACCTTCAGCCACACCACCGAACTCCCATGGACCGACCATCGTTGCGCCCACTTCACCTTCAGAACACCCACCATCCACAGACACCAGCACCTGCTTCCACGAAGAAACTGGACCAAAATCACCGACGACCAGCTCACCTCCTCACTCAACAACTCCACCCCAACCATCGCGGAAAACGACGACCCCAACACCGCAGCCCGAACCCTGCATAGATGGATCTCGGACAGCACCAACACCATAGCCCCCTCAAGAAAAACAACAATACCCGCGCCAAGAAAGCCAGATGGTTTACCACCGAACCTCGAGAGTCCAGACGCACATGCCGCCGCCTCGAAAAGTCCTGGAGGAACACCAAATCCACAGAAGCCCACAACAACTTCAGAGCCGCCACCAACGCCCACCATCAACTCATCAGAGAAACGAGGAAAAAAGCGATTGAAGACAGAATCTCCACCCACGCGCACAACAGCAAGGAACTCGTCAGCATCATCAAGGAGGTCGCCCAACCCACCAGCGAGTCTACCGACATCCCTCCCTCACAAGACCTCTGCGACAAACTCAGCACCTTTTTCCACCACAAAATCAAGAGCATCTACGACAACTTTGACGAAGACAACCAACACACTGAACCCTCACCAACCACGCCCGACACCCGGAAACCAGCGATTGACGACTGGACAGCCCTCACCACCGAAGACACACTGAAGACAATGAATTTAATCCACTCAGGGTCCCCCACGGACCCCTGCCCCACCACATCTTCAACAGAGCCGCGACACCATCGCACCCATGCTCCGCCACGCCATCAACCGCTCCCTGGTGACCGCCTCGTTCCCCGACGACTGGAAACATGCTGAGGTCAACCCCCTCCTAAAGAAACCCTCAGCGGACCCCACCGACCTCAAAAACTACAGACCCATTTCCCTGCTCCCGTTCCCAGCGAAAGTCATCGAGAAAGCCAACTCGCCACATTCATTGAAGAACACAACATCCTCGACTCCTCCCAATCCGGCTTCAGAAAAAACCACAGTACGGAAACCGCCCTCCTCGCCGCAACAGACGACATCCGCACCCTACTGGACAAAGGAGAAACAGTAGCTCTCATCCTCCTCGACCTATCAGCGGCGTTCGACACAGTCTCCCACCGCACCCTAATACGCAGACTCTACGAAGCAGGAATCCAGGACAAGGCCCTCGACTGGATCCACTCCTTCCTCTCCAGCAGGACGCAGCGGGTCAGACTCCCCCCTTTCCTCTCGGACCCCACACCTACCACCTGCGGAGTCCCCCAGGGCTCCTCCCTCAGCCCGACGCTCTTCAACGTCTACATGGCTCCACTTGCCCCCATCGTCAGAACCTACGGACTCAACATCGTGTCATACGCAGACGACACCCAGCTCATCCTCTCCCTATCCAACGAGCCCAACACCGCCAGACGCAACTTTCGAGAAGGCATGGAAACCGTCGCCAAATGGATGAAAAACAGCTGCCTACAACTAAACACCAAAAAAACAGAAGTACTCATCATGGGCCCAAACCCCGACGCCTGGAGCGACACCTGGTGGCCCCCCGCCCTCGGAAACCCGCCAACCCACACAGACCACGCACGCAACCTGGGAATCATCCTGGACTCCGAGCTCAAAATGGACCGCCAGATCAACTCTGTCTCGTCTTCCTGCTTCCACACCCTCCGCCTCCTTCGTAAGACCTTCAAATGGATCCCCTCGAACACCGAAAGACCGTCACTCACGCCCTGGTCACCAGCAGACTCGACTACGGCAACGCACTCTATGCCGGAATAAACAAAAACCTCACCCGCAAGCTACAGAACATCCAGAACGCCGCCGCAAGACTGGTCGTCAACCTGCCATAACACTGCCACATCTCCCAGCACCTGCGCACACTCCACTGGCTCCCCGTCGAGGCGAGAATCACCTTCAAGATGCTCACCCACGCACACAAGGCCCTCCACGGCACCGGACCAGCATACCTGAACAGCCAACTCAAATTCCACGCACCCCAAAGGACCCTACGATCAGACCCAGCTCTCTTACGCCGTGGTCCCTCGCACCAGAAAGACCAGATCGGGAGGCCGCTCCTTCTCCTTCCTCATGGCCAAAGCATGGAACGCCCTTCCGCTCCACCTCAGACAGACAACATCGCTCCCCATCTTCGCAAGAAACCTCAAAACCTGGCTCTTCGACAGACCCCCTCCTTGATGGAATGGAACCTGCACCCCCCCCCACCCCTAGCACCTTGAGACCCTTACGGGTGAGTAGTCGCGCTTTAACAAACCCCTGATTGATTGATTGAGTGGAGGTAGGTAAAAGCTGGCTGAAAGGGTATCCAAAAAGTCTACAGTGGTCCCTTGAAAAATCATTTGCACCCATAGCTGAAACATCTGAATCTTATCAAAGTGAAAATAAAAGTGAAAGGCTTGGTTTGAAAAAGTGCAAAGAATTGATGGTGCTCTGTCAGAGTTTCTCAGCACCTGAGTGGTCAAAATGCATGGAAAAAGTACAGAATGCCACTTTGAATGAACTGTATGAGCCACCCTGATGGCAAGCTGGTGATAAAGAGAAAAAGAAAGGCTGAAACAATAACTGAGAATTGTCAAGAGCAAAAATATCTCAAATAACACTTATCAATTCAGATCCACACAATAACGAATCACACCCATGATGCCAGGTTCTGGCTAATGACCTTGGGCCCCCACCCTTCCCAGCTTGTCTCTCCCAGTGGTCCCTGCCCTGGTGTAGTTAAACTCTCATTCTCATGAGAACTGCCTGCATTGCTTACAGTAGGACCTTGATGTAGAATTTCTGCTCCCATCTCTGCAGGTGGATGGGCCAAATAGATGCGCCCTGACATCCTTTAGTGCTGTAGCATCTTACCTAGCCCGGAGCATGCAAATGAACATGCCACACATGGAGCTCTGTGACAGACGTATTTATTCCTCAGCATACAATCAATCACTGCATGCATTGCGTCATAACTTTTATAACCACACCTTAACACATCCCAGCAGGTTACAAAATTCCTGTGTCAGAGTCCTTCCAGAACCATAAGGGTCCTAGCACACATAATCTAAAGTCACTACATCTCCCCTTTGTTAAATAAAAACTACAAACAACATTAACATCCTATTTCCTCAATGAGTCGTCAAATCGCTTGTACTGGTCGGCCAGATCGGGTGGCATGAGGTAGTTGAAGTACACCTTGATTTTGCACCCATGACATAGGCTCAGGACTTGATCTGGACATTCAGGCGGGGACGCCTCAATCATGATCTCAGGAGATGACAAACACTGAGGTAGATGTTTGAAGTGTGACAAGTCCCGTGCAATGGACGAAAGTTCAGGGCGATGTGCTGTCAGCATGTGCCCTTTACACATTACAACCGTCAAAGGGTCGACAGCAAACAGAGTGCCCATTTTCCGCTTCCGTTTCTGGTTGACCAGTACTCAGTCCCCTTTGTCGAAGACTGTTTCCTGGGCATGCCAGCACTGATCGGCATATATTTTCATTTTGCACTTTCAAGAAGTGTCTGTGACACAAACTTTATCAGCATTCATCGATCGGTCTGATGTCCATTGTGGTAGTTTGGTTCTTGTGGCTCTCCCAAATAGCAAGGTGGCAGGACTCTTGCCAGTTGTGAAGTGAGGAGTTGATCGATAGGCACGAAGGGCTTGACACATGGCTTGTTTTAGATTGATTCCCTCCATCGAAGCTCGCTGAATTACCCTCTTGAAAGTGCCCATAAATCGTTCAACAACACCATTGGCTTGGGGCCAGAAAGGTGTACCCTTTTTATGCTTGACATTGAGTTGAACAAGTAACTCCTTGAATTCTTTGCTATTGAAAGCGGTAATTGTCAATAGCGGGGGATGCCCCATGCGGCAAAAATGTCATCAAGCTGCTCGATGACTTTGCCATGGGTTGTTGATAATAAGTCTTCCACCAAAGGAAAATGCGAATATTCATCAATTGCTACCATGAGATGATGTCCATTTCCTAGAGGCCCAAATAAATAAATTGCAACTCTCTCCCAGGCATGTGCAGGAAGGTCAGACATTGTCAACGGATGCTGCGTCACCCTGTGGGATAAACTTTTCTAAAGGTGGCACGTTTTCAGTTCGTTCTCAACTCGTTCATCTAGGTGAGGGAACCACACTTGATCTCTTAGGGCTCCTTTGGTGGCTACAATGCCACAATGCCCCTCATTGGCCATTTCTACGACTTGCTGTCTCAGGCTCTCAGGTATGACAATTCTCGAGCCTCTCAATATACACCCTCTTGAGTGATGGATAGCTCATCATGTACATTTTTTTATTTTTGGAATTCAACATCTTCAGCAAAGGGTTGAATACTTTTCATCCACTATTGCATTGTAATGAAGTCTTTGAGGATGAACATGTTCATTTCTGCTTTGGTAACAGCAACAATCTGTTCAATTGACAGAGCTGCTGGTGTACTGGACCTCACAATGAAGTTGAGATACTCTTCAGCCGCTTTGGATGTTGAACTGTGGCATTGTAGCGGTGCTCGTGAAAAGTAATCTGCAGAGTATTGATATTTCCCCGGGTTGTGTACAATGACATAGTTGTATTCCTACAATCGAAGCCCCCCACCTCTTGATGTGAGGGGGCATCTTAGTTTTCGGGTTTCCAAAGATAGTGAGCAACGCCTGGTGATCCGCAATGACATTGAAGTGTTTTCCGTACAGAAACACATGAAAATGTTCACAGGCCCACACTTCAGCCAGACTCTCCTTTTCCAGCAGAGAATAGGCATATTCTGTTTTAGACAAACTCCTACGGGCATAGGCCACAATGTGAGACTGAGAATTTGGATGGCCACTGTGTTGAGCAAGAATCGACCCTAGCCCCACCGGGCTTGCATCTACTATGATCTCAGTATGTAGCTTAAGGTCAAAATAGGCCTTTTCGGTTGAATTCTCAATCGCATGTTTTATGTCCTTGAAACTTTGGTCGCATTCAAAGGACCACTGGAATGGAACATTCTGCTTTAAGTCTCTCAATGGGGCACTCACTGTAGTAAAGTCACGAATGTATCTTGAGCAATTACTGGCCATTGCCTAAGAAGGATCGCAGCATGGTTACATCTTGTGGGGGCAAGTAGTTGACAGTGCTTGCATCTTATCTGGGTCAGGAGTCATTCTCCCATCAGAGAATATGTACCTGAAGAATTTAAGTTTGGTTTTGTGAAACTCGTACTTTACTGCTTTCAGAGTGAGAACTGCATCAGCAAGTAACTGGCACACTTGTATAGGTGCCTTATCAGGCTCTTTATCTGTTGTCCCAAATTCCAGGATGTCATCACTGTAATTGAAAGCATGTGTAACAGGTTGAATTACTCTGCGAATAACATCCTGAAATATCTCCACAGCCAAAGATGCCCCAAAACTCAGTCTTTTGTACCTGAACAAACCAACGTGAGTCGAACAGTACTAATGTGCCTACAGTTCTCTTCCAGCTCGAGTTAATGGTATCCTTTGTTCAGGTCAAGACGGGAGAGACCCTTGGCTCCGTTCAGCTGCATGATCATGTTCGATATGTGAGGACCAAGATGTCTTTTTCTCTGGATGGCTTTGTTGGCCTGGCGCATATCAACACAGATGTGCACTGCACCTCCGCTGTCCATTTTCAGCACCACAACTATGGGCAAAACCTTCAGTGTAGGACCGGTGGAGCCTTCAATGATGTCTTGCTCCAGCAGTGATTTTGTTCGTTCTCACCGGCTTCTTGTAAGTGAAAAACGACTCTGCAGTGCCGCTGGGAAACAGTACGAATGTCCTCAATAATGTGAAGTTGCACTTTCATTCTCTTAAGTCTTCCTAGGCCATAAAACAATGATGTAACTGACTCACAATTTCAGCAATCCTATGTCAGCAGCAGTGGCAAAGCTCAGCAGGCATGTAATCGATGAAGTTCCCTGAAGGACATGAATTGGTGCTTGCACTGACATTGTTTTGTGTCACATTGTGGCTATACATAACTCTTGACTCTGTAACTTTTTATAGGCACCCCAAATGTATACCTTCATGTTTGAAGGGGTAAGACGTGGCACAGGAGCTTAGCTGTTAAACTTCTCTGCTGGCATTATTTTAATTGATGCACCACTGTCTATAATGAAGGTTATGAGGCAAGCGTTTAACTTTAGAGACATTTTAGGACAGTATCCAAACGCATCTTGTCTTTTCGTTTAGTGATTCTTCTTTGACTTTCGATATTTCTTGCAAGCAGCTAGTCCTACATGGGCATGGCATTCTTTAGTCGATATCATTAACGCACATCCGTCTTCTTCGCTGGCGCTTGATAATGACGTTGACGAGCCTTTGTAAGATGAACTTGACGATGATGGACTTTGCTTGGTTTTTACTTGTTGTACCTGGTGTTGCCTGTTGGCCGTGTGGACGTGGCGAGAATGCTTCTGGAACCTTCTGGCTTCTATTTTTTCTTCTCGCTGTGATGTATTTAGTTTCTCTTTCACTCTGCAGACCGTTATGAAGTGGTTTTCTTTCCTGCAGCCTTTGCATATCTGTCCTATGGCTGGACATTTGCCTTCATTGGGGAAATGAAAACTCATATCAGAAGCATAACTTTTTCTTCTTCTGAGACGTCCCCTTGTGTGCATCTACTTTGTGCTTGTGTTTGTTTCTCATGATCAATGCTGATTCATTATACGCTGTTCCTAGTTCCATCTTAGCAGCTTGTCAATCTGCTCGTTCCTCAGCCCTTGCAGCCAGTAGCTTTTTCTCTAGACTGAGTGTCTCTCTCAACATGCATCTCCTGAAGGAATCTAAAAGACGATCATCAATGACACTGAGGCGCATGGCTTCTTCATCATTAAAGTAACAGAACTTACAGTGTTTGATGAGTGCATCAAGTCTTTCAACAAACTCATCCATCGTTTCACCAGCCTGTTTTCATGCTTGGTTCAAGATGTACCTTTGATAGTCTACACTTAGCATCGGATTGAACTTGGTTTTCAACACTTCTTTTATCTTTTGGTACGATGTTGCATCATTTTGTGAGACTTTCTTTAGCGTCTCTTTCACTCCATCACTGGCAAGATTTTACAAATATTTCATGATGTTCTTGTCATCTTTTTCTTCTAGTGCATCTATGAAATCATCGAACGTCTCGATCCTTGAAGCCCATATGACACCGATGTTCTGTTTCTTTGACATGCCAAAACAAGGTGGTGGCTTCAGGAATGTAGCGGCGTCGTACCTTGCTCTCCCTTTCATCGCCATTGTGTGCACATGCTTTTCAGGTGGCGTTCTTCATGCACAGTGGGACTGGCAACCTCTCCAGGCAACATCCCTGTTGTTTGGGCCTGGTTGTCTCATCCGATTTTAAGGTTGTATAGCACTTCACTCGCTTGGGCCGGTAAGTAAGTTTCTGCTTTCGAACCTGGTTGTCACTGCCCTTAACATGTGCTTCGTACGGATGATGGCTCTGTGTTACGGCGCAGAGCAGTATCTCTTCTTTTAGCCATATCAGCAGGTTCTGGCGAGGTTTTCGATTGTGCTCCTCTGCAGGGCCTTTAACTTCTTTGATGGCCGTGTATGGGCTGGAGCAGGGCTCTGACTCAACATACACCAACTGCAGACTGCTTCACATTGACTTGAGGTGTAAGTGGCATGCACAAGCAGTTTGCTGTACCATTGCAAACTCTCAGGAAGAGCAGACTTCTTCCTTTAAGGCATGTATCCCCTACTCATTGCCAGTTGTAATGTCTTACCCAGCACGGGAGCATGTGAATGAACAAACCACACATGGAGTACTGTAACAGACATATTTATTCCTTAGCAAACAACCGCACACAGCATGCATTGTTTCATAAATGTTATAACCACATCTAAACACCCCGTAGCAGGTTCTGTGATTCCTGTTTTAGCATTCGCCCAGAACCCAAGGGTCCTAGTGCACATAATCTCAAGACACTACAAGGGCCAGGTCTTTCTCTTCATCTGTGCATGTATGTGCTGACACCAGCTCAATTCTATGAAATCCAAAGAACTGAAACACAAAACCCAGGGCAGGGCTTTCTGCTGTCCCTCACTTCCTGTGCTCCTCTGTTCATGTCCTTGCTGCTTGTGCACCTCCTTTCATGCCCTCACTTCCTGTGCTCCTCCTCTCAAACTCCTATTTCTTGTGCTCTTCCTCTCATCCCCCACTTCCTGTAAACCCCCTCTCATGAGCCACTTCTTCCGCGCCTCCTTTCATGCACCCACTTACTCTGCTCCTGCTTTCATACCCCACTTCTTGTGCTATCCTCCTCCTTTCATGATCTCACTTCCTGTGCTCCTCCTCTCATGCCCCACTCCCTGTAATTCTCCTCTCAAACTCCTTTTTCTTGTGCTCCTCCTTTCATACACCCATGTCTCTTGCTCCTCCTTTCATGCATGCTCCGTCCATCTCTCCGCAGACAGACGTCCTTGTTTGTCCATTGGCCTTTGACCTAGACCTGAAGCCAAACCCTTTCTCCAGAGACATCATGGCTATTACCCGAGAAGGCATTAAGTTGGGCACAGACTGTCTACAACCCAAAGAGATTTTGGACTGTTCCACACTTTACCAGAATGGACCAACTCTGTATTTTGTGAATTTTCTGCCGCATTGTGACCTTCTGGGACAAGCAGCACAGGTAAGACATGCAGTTGGATGTCTTTGTGTATTGTTGTTAGTCTGCTCAAAGTATCTAAACGTCAGATGACTTTCACCTATCGCTTGATTGTCACTTGTTGTTTGTGGTGCGACTGTGTTCTTTAGTAAGTTCACTCCTTCTGTTTCTATTGGTGTAAAAGTTAGCTTCCATCAAATTCGTAGCCTAGCGCCTTGTTAGATAAGAACAGGCTTCTATGAACATTCTTGGTCCCGCCCCATGTAAGTTATGGCTCAAGCCTCAGGCCTGCTTGAGAGAAGGCACGTAAAATATTTAAACAGCTGCATTAAAGTCAAGAAACCAAACGATACCATTCCCCATAGAACTAAAATGTCTATGAAATGGCCAAAAGCAGATCAGCAGGTAGGTTTCAAAGTTTGAATGTCAAAAGGTGCCCAGACACATCAATTCACCAATGGAAGTCAGTGGGCACGGGTAGTAGGTGCCACGATGGAGCCTGAGTCTGGCACCACACCAGGCTCTCCAGAAGGCCAAGGAAGGACACTGAAAGTATTCACATGAAAGGATGTACATGAAAGTATGTGCGTGAAAGGAAGTACATGAAAGTATGTTCATGAAGGGATGTACATGAAAGTATGTACGTGAAAGGGTGTATATCAAAGTATGTGTGTGAAAGGAAGTACATGAAAGTATGTTCATGAAGGGATGTACATGAAAGTATGTTCATGAAGGGATGTACATGAAAGTATGTACACGAAGGGATGTACATGAAAGTATGTACGTGAAAGGGTGTATATCAAAGTATGTGCGTGAAAGGAAGTACATGAAAGTATTTACATGAAAAAATGTATACAAAAGTATTATGTGAAAGGGTGTACATGAAAGTATGTGCGTGAAAGGAAGTACATGAAAGTATGTTCATGAAGGGATGTACATGAAAGTATGTACGTGAAAGGGTGTATATCAAAGTATGTGCGTGAAAGGAAGTACATGAAAGTATGTACGTGAAAGGGTGTACATGAAAGTATGTTCATGAAGGGATGTACATGAAAGTATGTTCATGAAGGGATGTACATGAAAGTATGTACGTGAAAGGGTGTATATCAAAGTATGTGCGTGAAAGGAAGTACATGAAAGTATTTACATGAAAAAATGTATACAAAAGTATTATGTGAAAGGGTGTACATGAAAGTATGTATAAGAAAGAGTGTACACGAAAGGATGTGCATGAAGTGGCGTACACGAAAGGATGTACAATGAAAGCTGCACTTGAAATTATGTACATGAAAGTCTTAATGGTTAAGAATAATCTCATTACCTTGGTTTCAGGTCTACAGGGCCAATATTAGATGCTGTCTCGACAAGTGTCAGGCGTCCGCTGTGCGTTCCATCACTTTCCCAGTCATCGGATCTGGAGGGTTTGAGTTCCCTTTGGAGGAGGAGATCGCGTGGCTTCTGGAGGAGATCATGTGCTTTACCCAAGAAACTGACAACATAGCGCTAAAGAGAGTGCAGGTGGCCTTGCCGCTTGAAGACAGTCGGGCACATTCAGTGAGTATCAGCTGCCGGGGCATCTTTAAGTTACTTGACTAATTCCATAGTATATAATACAGTGTCCATGTTTAGTCCATGAGGGATGGATCCATGGTTCAAGAGATCCACACAACATAAATGCACACAAAGTTCATTCCAATGGGGAATATTTACAAAGTCAGTGGCCACCCTGAGTACCCTAAGTCATCACTGTAGGTTCCTTGAGTTCGACACAGATGCTCGCTGTGTTAAGGCCGATGGAGGTCCCTTGAATCAGATGCCGGCTGCAGTATCCTCAGTTCTTACCAGACGTCCCATAGGCACCCAGAACTGTGAACAGTATAGTTATTTATTTAGTTGCGTATGAACTTTCCAGGGATTCAATGAGCTTATGTGGTATATTGTAGTCAAAAATGGCAGAAGTGACGATAATTCACCAGACTCTCAAAAGAGTATCTGGCGGTAACTCCAACTATACAACCATATACAGATTGAGAGAGAATTAACACCCAAAAATGTTCCTTCTACTCTAAGAACTGGACAGGTGGTCTATAAGATGACCTGAATATTTGTTCATCAGGGATCCTTTCTTGCACCACATTTCCTATGTTGGGACGCCACTCTCCAGCAGCTTTAGAAACATTAGTGCTCATGTACAGGAGCAAGGCCGAAGGACAAAATCCTTTATAAGCTCTTGGAACTTCGAGGTGATTTGCAATAGCTTTATAATATAGGTCAGTGTGTACTTTATTCCTCGTATTACATGGTCATAGCTTCACTCTTACCACAAGCTGCTTAAATCCTTGATGTGTTGCTCTTTTATATGAAAGGCATGAAGGATAAAAATAAAGTATTTGGTGCAAAACTGAATATACCAAAAAGCAGTTAGATATTCGTTACAAAACTATATTAGAATTAGTCAGATCTAACAAATGCTGCTGCTCAGAATATGGAGAAGTTTGCAGGGAGGTCTTATCTTTCCCATATTTACCTAAAGTGCAAAAAATGAACATGTTGTCATAAATATCTCCTTTCAGTTAATCACGGTCCATTTGGAAAAACAGATCACAAGAAGGAAAAGCTAGGATCACTTTTGTTGTTTAACCTGCAGCTGTACTTATGCTCAGTGTCCTCTAGTCACCTTGGCTGCTGGCTGTGCCGCATTAAGACATCACAACTTAACTCTAATAACTTATTACAGCTGAGCAGCTATGTTACTTCTTTAACAGAGGTGAATAGAGAGATCACAAGTTGTCTGTAATAAGGAAATGTGAGGTAGACTTTTATACATGCGTTACAGGCTCAATGTATTATTAATGATAGTGACAACACACTAAATATGAAAAGATAAAAAATATGGTGTGCAGCATATCAACATGATTAAATATAGTACTAAAATGAATGTGTAATACTGCTTTCATACTATAAATATCTGCTGCAAGATAACTTTGAAAATGAAACAAAGTTTTGCCATAAGCAAAAGTATGTCAGGTGGAATGTGCCAAAGGAAGCACTTGTAAGGAAGCACTTGTATTTGCCCTCTTGCACAAAAAATGGCTTTTATGCGGGGAAAACCTTTATTCTGATGAAACGTTTGAACAAACATTTCAACAAACCTTCACTGACTGACTGACCTAACTGAGACATAGATAGTGCTTAATTTGAGCCTGTGTTTGCTGTGGTCAGCACCTGTAGTTAATTCTCACATGGTGGCGCTGTTTGTGTATTTTTAAGGTTAGCATATCAGAGTGGTTAATAATTAATAATAAATATACACAGCATTCTAACAGCATTGGGTGGCCTGGAGTGGTCTACATTGTAAGACCATCAGGGGTGTACACATTAATAGTTGTGTTAGTGCTAACACTGGTCAGCGCTGGCAGAGGCAGTGGGCGGTGCAAGCTGCAGGGGCGTCCTGAGGAATAGCTGGACCCTGACACTTGCTTTTTTTTTTAAATTAAGTACTAGCCATGGAGCAATAGCTTTCATATTCTAACCTACAGTGAACTCTACCCCCAACTACAGAAGGGCGTGATAGAATAACGAGCTGTAGTCACCCACAGGCGGAATTGTAGCCTAATCAGTCCTGCAAAGTAGCCCCTTCTGAGCCACCCACTTGAATATTTAGCTATTTAATTAATTAGAGCCATTTTAATGTTATTTCATCCCTCTATTTGGTACACCAAATGCATCTACCAGTGCTCTTCTCATCTTAGGATAACAGTAATGGCAGGAAATGGGATGGTGCAGGCACCCTGCTTCAGTCCCTCCTCCCTGCTGGGGTGCAGCAGGTGATCAACAGTTCATAAGGGAGGGCTGCAGCGCATGTGGTCTGGAGTGACGCCAATCGCGAGGCCCTCCAGATGTCCTGATGCTGCAGGTATACTCTATACTGTATGAGCAGGACTAGGTTCCTGCTCATTAGTATGCAGCATCCCAGTATCCTCTGCTCTTCCCTTTCCATTTCCGGGGATGACCTTTTGCCCTGACACTGCCTTCCGGGAAGTGAGCTCAGCAGGCAATAATGTCTGTAGCTGCCGGGTCGTGTTTGCCGGCAGAGAGGGCGAGACATCTTACTGACCTGCTGCACCTCTGCTGTCCGTGGTATATGAGGGGCAGACATCTTACTGACCTGCTGCACCTCTGCTGTCCATGGTATATGAGGGGCAGACATCTTACTGACCTGCTGCTGCTCTGCTGTCCGTGGAATATGAGGGGCAGACATCTTCCTGACCTGCTGCTGCTCTGTTGTCCGTTGTATGAGTGGGGCGGACATCTTACTGTGCTGCTGCTGCTCTGCTGTCCACTGTAAGAGTGGGGCAGACATCTTACTGACCTGCTGCTGCTCTGCTGTGCGTGGTATGTGAGGGCAGACATCTTACTGACCTGCTGCACCTCTGCTGTCCATGGTATATGAGGGGCAGACATCTTACTGACCTGCTGCTGCTCTGCTGTCCGTGGAATATGAGGGGCAGACATCTTCCTGACCTGCTGCTGCTCTGTTGTCCGTTGTATGAGTGGGGCGGACATCTTACTGTGCTGCTGCTGCTCTGCTGTCCACTGTAAGAGTGGGGCAGACATCTTACTGACCTGCTGCTGCTCTGCTGTGCGTGGTATGTGAGGGCAGACATCTTACTGACCTGCTGCACCTCTGCTGTCCGTGGTATATGAGGGGCAGACATCTTACTGACCTGCTGCACCTCTGCTGTCCATGGTATATGAGGGGCAGACATCTTACTGACCTGCTGCTGCTCTGCTGTCCGTGGAATATGAGGGGCAGACATCTTCCTGACCTGCTGCTGCTCTGTTGTCCGTTGTATGAGTGGGGCGGACATCTTACTGTGCTGCTGCTCTGCTGTCCACTGTAAGAGTGGGGCAGACATCTTACTGACCTGCTGCTGCTCTGCTGTGTGTGGTATGTGAGGGCAGACATCTTACTGACCTGCTGCACCTCTGCTGTCCATGGTATATGAGGGGCAGACATCTTACTGACCTGCTGCTGCTCTGCTGTCCGTGGAATATGAGGGGCAGACATCTTCCTGACCTGCTGCTGCTCTGTTGTCCGTTGTATGAGTGGGGCGGACATCTTACTGTGCTGCTGCTCTGCTGTCCACTGTAAGAGTGGGGCAGACATCTTACTGACCTGCTGCTGCTCTGCTGTGCGTGGTATGTGAGGGCAGACATCTTACTGACCTGCTGCACCTCTGCTGTCCGTGGTATATGAGGGGCAGACATCTTACTGACCTGCTGCACCTCTGCTGTCCATGGTATATGAGGGGCAGACATCTTACTGACCTGCTGCTGCTCTGCTGTCCGTGGAATATGAGGGGCAGACATCTTCCTGACCTGTTGCTGCTCTCTTGTCCGTTGTATGAGTGGGGCGGACATCTTACTGTGCTGCTGCTGCGCTGCTGTCCACTGTAAGAGTGGGGCAGACATCTTACTGACCTGCTGCTGCTCTGCTGTGCGTGGTATGTGAGGGCAGACATCTTACTGACCTGCTGCACCTCTGCTGTCCATGGTATATGAGGGGCAGACATCTTACTGACCTGCTGCTGCTCTGCTGTCCGTGGAATATGAGGGGCAGACATCTTCCTGACCTGCTGCTGCTCTGTTGTCCGTTGTATGAGTGGGGCGGACATCTTACTGTGCTGCTGCTGCTCTGCTGTCCACTGTAAGAGTGGGGCAGACATCTTACTGACCTGCTGCTGCTCTGCTGTGCGTGGTATGTGAGGGCAGACATCTTACTGACCTGCTGCACCTCTGCTGTCCGTGGTATATGAGGGGCAGACATCTTACTGACCTGCTGCACCTCTGCTGTCCATGGTATATGAGGGGCAGACATCTTACTGACCTGCTGCTGCTCTGCTGTCCGTGGAATATGAGGGGCAGACATCTTCCTGACCTGCTGCTGCTCTGTTGTCCGTTGTATGAGTGGGGCGGACATCTTACTGTGCTGCTGCTGCTCTGCTGTCCACTGTAAGAGTGGGGCAGACATCTTACTGACCTGCTGCTGCTCTGCTGTGCGTGGTATGTGAGGGCAGACATCTTACTGACCTGCTGCACCTCTGCTGTCCATGGTATATGAGGGGCAGACATCTTACTGACCTGCTGCTGCTCTGCTGTCCGTGGAATATGAGGGGCAGACATCTTCCTGACCTGCTGCTGCTCTGTTGTCCGTTGTATGAGTGGGGCGGACATCTTACTGTGCTGCTGCTGCTCTGCTGTCCACTGTAAGAGTGGGGCAGACATCTTACTGACCTGCTGCTGCTCTGCTGTGCGTGGTATGTGAGGGCAGACATCTTACTGACCTGCTGCACCTCTGCTGTCCATGGTATATGAGGGGCAGACATCTTACTGACCTGCTGCTGCTCTGCTGTCCGTGGAATATGAGGGGCAGACATCTTCCTGACCTGCTGCTGCTCTGTTGTCCGTTGTATGAGTGGGGCGGACATCTTACTGTGCTGCTGCTGCTCTGCTGTCCACTGTAAGAGTGGGGCAGACATCTTACTGACCTGCTGCTGCTCTGCTGTGCGTGGTAGGTGAGGGCAGACATCTTACTGACCTGCTGCACCTCTGCTGTCCGTGGTATATGAGGGGCAAACATCTTACTGACCTGCTGCTGCTCTGCTGTCCGTGGAATATGAGGGGCAGACATCTTCCTGACCTGCTGCTGCTCTGTTGTCCGTTGTATGAGTGGGGCGGACATCTTACTGTGCTGCTGCTGCTCTGCTGTCCACTGTAAGAGTGGGGCAGACATCTTACTGACCTGCTGCTGCTCTGCTGTGCGTGGTATGTGAGGGCAGACATCTTACTGACCTGCTGCACCTCTGCTGTCCGTGGTATATGAGGGGCAGACATCTTACTGACCTGCTGCACCTCTGCTGTCCATGGTATATGAGGGGCAGACATCTTACTGACCTGCTGCTGCTCTGCTGTCCGTGGAATATGAGGGGCAGACATCTTCCTGACCTGCTGCTGCTCTGTTGTCCGTTGTATGAGTGGGGCGGACATCTTACTGTGCTGCTGCTGCTCTGCTGTCCACTGTAAGAGTGGGGCAGACATCTTACTGACCTGCTGCTGCTCTGCTGTGCGTGGTATGTGAGGGCAGACATCTTACTGACCTGCTGCTGCTCTGCTGTCCGTGGAATATGAGGGGCAGACATCTTCCTGACCTGCTGCTGCTCTGTTGTCCGTTGTATGAGTGGGGCGGACATCTTACTGTGCTGCTGCTGCTCTGCTGTCCACTGTAAGAGTGGGGCAGACATCTTACTGACCTGCTGCTGCTCTGCTGTGCGTGGTATGTGAGGGCAGACATCTTACTGACCTGCTGCACCTCTGCTGTCCGTGGTATATGAGGGGCAGACATCTTACTGACCTGCTGCACCTCTGCTGTCCATGGTATATGAGGGGCAGACATCTTACTGACCTGCTGCTGCTCTGCTGTCCGTGGAATATGAGGGGCAGACATCTTCCTGACCTGCTGCTGCTCTGTTGTCCGTTGTATGAGTGGGGCGGACATCTTACTGTGCTGCTGCTGCTCTGCTGTCCACTGTAAGAGTGGGGCAGACATCTTACTGACCTGCTGCTGCTCTGCTGTGCGTGGTATGTGAGGGCAGACATCTTACTGACCTGCTGCACCTCTGCTGTCCATGGTATATGAGGGGCAGACATCTTACTGACCTGCTGCTGCTCTGCTGTCCGTGGAATATGAGGGGCAGACATCTTCCTGACCTGCTGCTGCTCTGTTGTCCGTTGTATGAGTGGGGCGGACATCTTACTGTGCTGCTGCTGCTCTGCTGTCCACTGTAAGAGTGGGGCAGACATCTTACTGACCTGCTGCTGCTCTGCTGTGCGTGGTATGTGAGGGCAGACATCTTACTGACCTGCTGCACCTCTGCTGTCCGTGGTATATGAGGGGCAGACATCTTACTGACCTGCTGCACCTCTGCTGTCCATGGTATATGAGGGGCAGACATCTTACTGACCTGCTGCTGCTCTGCTGTCTGTGGAATATGAGGGGCAGACATCTTCCTGACCTGCTGCTGCTCTGTTGTCCGTTGTATGAGTGGGGCGGACATCTTACTGTGCTGCTGCTGCTCTGCTGTCCACTGTAAGAGTGGGGCAGACATCTTACTGACCTGCTGCTGCTCTGCTGTGCGTGGTATGTGAGGGCAGACATCTTACTGACCTGCTGCACCTCTGCTGTCCATGGTATATGAGGGGCAGACATCTTACTGACCTGCTGCTGCTCTGCTGTCCGTGGAATATGAGGGGCAGACATCTTCCTGACCTGCTGCTGCTCTGTTGTCCGTTGTATGAGTGGGGCGGACATCTTACTGTGCTGCTGCTGCTCTGCTGTCCACTGTAAGAGTGGGGCAGACATCTTACTGACCTGCTGCTGCTCTGCTGTGCGTGGTATGTGAGGGCAGACATCTTACTGACCTGCTGCACCTCTGCTGTCCGTGGTATATGAGGGGCAGACATCTTACTGACCTGCTGCACCTCTGCTGTCCATGGTATATGAGGGGCAGACATCTTACTGACCTGCTGCTGCTCTGCTGTCCGTGGAATCTGAGGGGCAGACATCTTCCTGACCTGCTGCTGCTCTGTTGTCCGTTGTATGAGTGGGGCGGACATCTTACTGTGCTGCTGCTGCTCTGCTGTCCACTGTAAGAGTGGGGCAGACATCTTACTGACCTGCTGCTGCTCTGCTGTGCGTGGTATGTGAGGGCAGACATCTTACTGACCTGCTGCACCTCTGCTGTCCATGGTATATGAGGGGCAGACATCTTACTGACCTGCTGCTGCTCTGCTGTGCGTGGAATATGAGGGGCAGACATCTTCCTGACCTGCTGCTGCTCTGTTGTCCGTTGTATGAGTGGGGCGGACATCTTACTGTGCTGCTGCTGCTCTGCTGTCCACTGTAAGAGTGGGGCAGACATCTTACTGACCTGCTGCTGCTCTGCTGTGCGTGGTATGTGAGGGCAGACATCTTACTGACCTGCTGCACCTCTGCTGTCCGTGGTATATGAGGGGCAGACATCTTACTGACCTGCTGCACCTCTGCTGTCCATGGTATATGAGGGGCAGACATCTTACTGAACTGCTGCTGCTCTGCTGTCCGTGGAATATGAGGGGCAAACATCTTCCTGACCTGCTGCTGCTCTGTTGTCCGTTGTATGAGTGGGGCGGACATCTTACTGTGCTGCTGCTGCTCTGCTGTCCACTGTAAGAGTGGGGCAGACATCTTACTGACCTGCTGCTGCTCTGCTGTGCGTGGTATGTGAGGGCAGATATCTTACTGACCTGCTGCACCTCTGCTGTCCATGGTATATGAGGGGCAGACATCTTACTGACCTGCTGCTGCTCTGCTGTCCGTGGAATATGAGGGGCAGACATCTGCCTGACCTGCTGCTGCTCTGTTGTCCGTTGTATGAGTGGGGCGGACATCTTACTGTGCTGCTGCTGCTCTGCTGTCCACTGTAAGAGTGGGGCAGACATCTTACTGACCTGCTGCTGCTCTGCTGTGCGTGGTATGTGAGGGCAGACATCTTACTGACCTGCTGCACCTCTGCTGTCCGTGGTATATGAGGGGCAGACATCTTACTGACCTGCTGCACCTCTGCTGTCCATGGTATATGAGGGGCAGACATCTTACTGACCTGCTGCTGCTCTGCTGTCCGTGGAATATGAGGGGCAGACATCTTCCTGACCTGCTGCTGCTCTGTTGTCTGTTGTATGAGTGGGGCGGACATCTTACTGTGCTGCTGCTGCTCTGCTGTCCACTGTAAGAGTGGGGCAGACATCTTACTGACCTGCTGCTGCTCTGCTGTGCGTGGTATGTGAGGGCAGACATCTTACTGACCTGCTGCACCTCTGCTGTCCATGGTATATGAGGGGCAGACATCTTACTGACCTGCTGCTGCTCTGCTGTCCGTGGAATATGAGGGGCAGACATCTTCCTGACCTGCTGCTGCTCTGTTGTCTGTTGTATGAGTGGGGCGGACATCTTACTGTGCTGCTGCTGCTCTGCTGTCCACTGTAAGAGTGGGGCAGACATCTTACTGACCTGCTGCTGCTCTGCTGTGCGTGGTATGTGAGGGCAGACATCTTACTGACCTGCTGCACCTCTGCTGTCCATGGTATATGAGGGGCAGACATCTTACTGACCTGCTGCTGCTCTGCTGTCCGTGGAATATGAGGGGCAGACATCTTCCTGACCTGCTGCTGCTCTGTTGTCCGTTGTATGAGTGGGGCGGACATCTTACTGTGCTGCTGCTGCTCTGCT
This sequence comes from Calotriton arnoldi, assembly GCA_963921515.1. Lineage (NCBI taxonomy): Eukaryota > Metazoa > Chordata > Amphibia > Caudata > Salamandridae > Calotriton > Calotriton arnoldi. The sequence continues at coordinate 816,631 of CAWUFW010007959.1, forward strand.
GTCCACTGTAAGAGTGGGGCAGACATCTTACTGACCTGCTGCTGCTCTGCTGTGCGTGGTATGTGAGGGCAGACATCTTACTGACCTGCTGCACCTCTGCTGTCCGTGGTATATGAGGGGCAGACATCTTACTGACCTGCTGCACCTCTGCTGTCCATGGTATATGAGGGGCAGACATCTTACTGACCTGCTGCTGCTCTGCTGTCCGTGGAATATGAGGGGCAGACATCTTCCTGACCTGCTGCTGCTCTGTTGTCCGTTGTATGAGTGGGGCGGACATCTTACTGTGCTGCTGCTGCTCTGCTGTCCACTGTAAGAGTGGGGCAGACATCTTACTGACCTGCTGCTGCTCTGCTGTGCTTGGTATGTGAGGGCAGACATCTTACTGACCTGCTGCACCTCTGCTGTCCATGGTATATGAGGGGCAGACATCTTACTGACCTGCTGCTGCTCTGCTGTCCGTGGAATATGAGGGGCAGACATCTTCCTGACCTGCTGCTGCTCTGTTGTCCGTTGTATGAGTGGGGCGGACATCTTACTGTGCTGCTGCTGCTCTGCTGTCCACTGTAAGAGTGGGGCAGACATCTTACTGACCTGCTGCTGCTCTGCTGTGCGTGGTATGTGAGGGCAGACATCTTACTGATCTGCTGCACCTCTGCTGTCCGTGGTATATGAGGGGCAGACATCTTACTGACCTGCTGCACCTCTGCTGTCCATGGTATATGAGGGGCAGACATCTTACTGACCTGCTGCTGCTCTGCTGTCCGTGGAATATGAGGGGCAGACATCTTCCTGACCTGCTGCTGCTCTGTTGTCCGTTGTATGAGTGGGGCGGACATCTTACTGTGCTGCTGCTGCTCTGCTGTCCACTGTAAGAGTGGGGCAGACATCTTACTGACCTGCTGCTGCTCTGCTGTGCGTGGTATGTGAGGGCAGACATCTTACTGACCTGCTGCACCTCTGCTGTCCATGGTATATGAGGGGCAGACATCTTACTGACCTGCTGCTGCTCTGCTGTCCGTGGAATATGAGGGGCAGACATCTTCCTGACCTGCTGCTGCTCTGTTGTCCGTTGTATGAGTGGGGCGGACATCTTACTGTGCTGCTGCTGCTCTGCTGTCCAGTGTAAGAGTGGGGCAGACATCTTACTGACCTGCTGCTGCTCTGCTGTGCGTGGTATGTGAGGGCAGACATCTTACTGACCTGCTGCACCTCTGCTGTCCGTGGTATATGAGGGGCAGACATCTTACTGACCTGCTGCACCTCTGCTGTCCATGGTATATGAGGGGCAGACATCTTACTGACCTGCTGCTGCTCTGCTGTCCGTGGAATATGAGGGGCAGACATCTTCCTGACCTGCTGCTGCTCTGTTGTCCGTTGTATGAGTGGGGCGGACATCTTACTGTGCTGCTGCTGCTCTGCTGTCCACTGTAAGAGTGGGGCAGACATCTTACTGACCTGCTGCTGCTCTGCTGTGCGTGGTATGTGAGGGCAGACATCTTACTGACCTGCTGCACCTCTGCTGTCCATGGTATATGAGGGGCAGACATCTTACTGACCTGCTGCTGCTCTGCTGTGCGTGGAATATGAGGGGCAGACATCTTCCTGACCTGCTGCTGCTCTGTTGTCCGTTGTATGAGTGGGGCGGACATCTTACTGTGCTGCTGCTGCTCTGCTGTCCACTGTAAGAGTGGGGCAGACATCTTACTGACCTGCTGCTGCTCTGCTGTGCGTGGTATGTGAGGGCAGACATCTTACTGACCTGCTGCACCTCTGCTGTCCGTGGTATATGAGGGGCAGACATCTTACTGACCTGCTGCACCTCTGCTGTCCATGGTATATGAGGGGCAGACATCTTACTGAACTGCTGCTGCTCTGCTGTCCGTGGAATATGAGGGGCAAACATCTTCCTGACCTGCTGCTGCTCTGTTGTCCGTTGTATGAGTGGGGCGGACATCTTACTGTGCTGCTGCTGCTCTGCTGTCCACTGTAAGAGTGGGGCAGACATCTTACTGACCTGCTGCTGCTCTGCTGTGCGTGGTATGTGAGGGCAGACATCTTACTGACCTGCTGCACCTCTGCTGTCCATGGTATATGAGGGGCAGCCATCTTACTGACCTGCTGCTGCTCTGCTGTCCGTGGAATATGAGGGGCAGACATCTGCCTGACCTGCTGCTGCTCTGTTGTCCGTTGTATGAGTGGGGCGGACATCTTACTGTGCTGCTGCTGCTCTGCTGTCCACTGTAAGAGTGGGGCAGACATCTTACTGACCTGCTGCTGCTCTGCTGTGCGTGGTATGTGAGGGCAGACATCTTACTGACCTGCTGCACCTCTGCTGTCCGTGGTATATGAGGGGCAGACATCTTACTGACCTGCTGCACCTCTGCTGTCCATGGTATATGAGGGGCAGACATCTTACTGACCTGCTGCTGCTCTGCTGTCCGTGGAATATGAGGGGCAGACATCTTCCTGACCTGCTGCTGCTCTGTTGTCTGTTGTATGAGTGGGGCGGACATCTTACTGTGCTGCTGCTGCTCTGCTGTCCACTGTAAGAGTGGGGCAGACATCTTACTGACCTGCTGCTGCTCTGCTGTGCGTGGTATGTGAGGGCAGACATCTTACTGACCTGCTGCACCTCTGCTGTCCATGGTATATGAGGGGCAGACATCTTACTGACCTGCTGCTGCTCTGCTGTCCGTGGAATATGAGGGGCAGACATCTTCCTGACCTGCTGCTGCTCTGTTGTCTGTTGTATGAGTGGGGCGGACATCTTACTGTGCTGCTGCTGCTCTGCTGTCCACTGTAAGAGTGGGGCAGACATCTTACTGACCTGCTGCTGCTCTGCTGTGCGTGGTATGTGAGGGCAGACATCTTACTGACCTGCTGCACCTCTGCTGTCCATGGTATATGAGGGGCAGACATCTTACTGACCTGCTGCTGCTCTGCTGTCCGTGGAATATGAGGGGCAGACATCTTCCTGACCTGCTGCTGCTCTGTTGTCCGTTGTATGAGTGGGGCGGACATCTTACTGTGCTGCTGCTGCTCTGCTGTCCACTGTAAGAGTGGGGCAGACATCTTACTGACCTGCTGCTGCTCTGCTGTGCGTGGTATGTGAGGGCAGACATCTTACTGACCTGCTGCACCTCTGCTGTCCGTGGTATATGAGGGGCAGACATCTTACTGACCTGCTGCACCTCTGCTGTCCATGGTATATGAGGGGCAGACATCTTACTGACCTGCTGCTGCTCTGCTGTCCGTGGAATATGAGGGGCAGACATCTTCCTGACCTGCTGCTGCTCTGTTGTCCGTTGTATGAGTGGGGCGGACATCTTACTGTGCTGCTGCTGCTCTGCTGTCCACTGTAAGAGTGGGGCAGACATCTTACTGACCTGCTGCTGCTCTGCTGTGCGTGGTATGTGAGGGCAGACATCTTACTGACCTGCTGCACCTCTGCTGTCCATGGTATATGAGGGGCAGACATCTTACTGACCTGCTGCTTCTCTGCTGTCCGTGGAATATGAGGGGCAGACATCTTCCTGACCTGCTGCTGCTCTGTTGTCCGTTGTATGAGTGGGGCGGACATCTTACTGTGCTGCTGCTGCTCTGCTGTCCACTGTAAGAGTGGGGCAGACATCTTACTGACCTGCTGCTGCTCTGCTGTGCGTGGTATGTGAGGGCAGACATCTTACTGACCTGCTGCACCTCTGCTGTCCGTGGTATATGAGGGGCAGACATCTTACTGACCTGCTGCACCTCTGCTGTCCATGGTATATGAGGGGCAGACATCTTACTGACCTGCTGCTGCTCTGCTGTCCGTGGAATATGAGGGGCAGACATCTTCCTGACCTGCTGCTGCTCTGTTGTCCGTTGTAGGAGTGGGGCGGACATCTTACTGTGCTGCTGCTGCTCTGCTGTCCACTGTAAGAGTGGGGCAGACATCTTACTGACCTGCTGCTGCTCTGCTGTGCGTGGTATGTGAGGGCAGACATCTTACTGACCTGCTGCACCTCTGCTGTCCATGGTATATGAGGGGCAGACATCTTACTGACCTGCTGCTGCTCTGCTGTCCGTGGAATATGAGGGGCAGACATCTTCCTGACCTGCTGCTGCTCTGTTGTCCGTTGTATGAGTGGGGCGGACATCTTACTGTGCTGCTGCTGCTCTGCTGTCCACTGTAAGAGAGGGGCAGACATCTTACTGACCTGCTGCTGCTCTGCTGTGCGTGGTATGTGAGGGCAGACATCTTACTGACCTGCTGCACCTCTGCTGTCCATGGTATATGAGGGGCAGACATCTTACTGACCTGCTGCTGCTCTGCTGTCCGTGGAATATGAGGGGCAGACATCTTCCTGACCTGCTGCTGCTCTGTTGTCCGTTGTATGAGTGGGGCGGACATCTTACTGTGCTGCTGCTGCTCTGCTGTCCACTGTAAGAGTGGGGCAGACATCTTACTGACTTGCTGCTGCTCTGCTGTGCGTGGTAGGTGAGGGCAGACATCTTACTGACCTGCTGCACCTCTGCTGTCCGTGGTATATGAGGGGCAAACATCTTACTGACCTGCTGCTGCTCTGCTGTCCGTGGAATATGAGGGGCAGACATCTTCCTGACCTGCTGCTGCTCTGTTGTCCGTTGTATGAGTGGGGCGGACATCTTACTGTGCTGCTGCTGCTCTGCTGTCCACTGTAAGAGTGGGGCAGACATCTTACTGACCTGCTGCTGCTCTGCTGTGCGTGGTATGTGAGGGCAGACATCTTACTGACCTGCTGCACCTCTGCTGTCCGTGGTATATGAGGGGCAGACATCTTACTGACCTGCTGCACCTCTGCTGTCCATGGTATATGAGGGGCAGACATCTTACTGACCTGCTGCTGCTCTGCTGTCCGTGGAATATGAGGGGCAGACATCTGCCTGACCTGCTGCTGCTCTGTTGTCCGTTGTATGAGTGGGGCGGACATCTTACTGTGCTGCTGCTGCTCTGCTGTCCACTGTAAGAGTGGGGCAGACATCTTACTGACCTGCTGCTGCTCTGCTGTGCGTGGTATGTGAGGGCAGACATCTTACTGACCTGCTGCTGCTCTGCTGTCCGTGGAATATGAGGGGCAGACATCTTCCTGACCTGCTGCTGCTCTGTTGTCCGTTGTATGAGTGGGGCGGACATCTTACTGTGCTGCTGCTGCTCTGCTGTCCACTGTAAGAGTGGGGCAGACATCTTACTGACCTGCTGCTGCTCTGCTGTGCGTGGTATGTGAGGGCAGACATCTTACTGACCTGCTGCACCTCTGCTGTCCGTGGTATATGAGGGGCAGACATCTTACTGACCTGCTGCACCTCTGCTGTCCATGGTATATGAGGGGCAGACATCTTACTGACCTGCTGCTGCTCTGCTGTCCGTGGAATATGAGGGGCAGACATCTTCCTGACCTGCTGCTGCTCTGTTGTCCGTTGTATGAGTGGGGCGGACATCTTACTGTGCTGCTGCTGCTCTGCTGTCCACTGTAAGAGTGGGGCAGACATCTTACTGACCTGCTGCTGCTCTGCTGTGCGTGGTATGTGAGGGCAGACATCTTACTGACCTGCTGCACCTCTGCTGTCCATGGTATATGAGGGGCAGACATCTTACTGACCTGCTGCTGCTCTGCTGTCCGTGGAATATGAGGGGCAGACATCTTCCTGACCTGCTGCTGCTCTGTTGTCCGTTGTATGAGTGGGGCGGACATCTCACTGTGCTGCTGCTGCTCTGCTGTCCACTGTAAGAGTGGGGCAGACATCTTACTGACCTGCTGCTGCTCTGCTGTGCGTGGTATGTGAGGGCAGACATCTTACTGACCTGCTGCACCTCTGCTGTCCGTGGTATATGAGGGGCAGACATCTTACTGACCTGCTGCACCTCTGCTGTCCATGGTATATGAGGGGCAGACATCTTACTGACCTGCTGCTGCTCTGCTGTCTGTGGAATATGAGGGGCAGACATCTTCCTGACCTGCTGCTGCTCTGTTGTCCGTTGTATGAGTGGGGCGGACATCTTACTGTGCTGCTGCTGCTCTGCTGTCCACTGTAAGAGTGGGGCAGACATCTTACTGACCTGCTGCTGCTCTGCTGTGCGTGGTATGTGAGGGCAGACATCTTACTGACCTGCTGCACCTCTGCTGTCCATGGTATATGAGGGGCAGACATCTTACTGACCTGCTGCTGCTCTGCTGTCCGTGGAATATGAGGGGCAGACATCTTCCTGACCTGCTGCTGCTCTGTTGTCCGTTGTATGAGTGGGGCGGACATCTTACTGTGCTGCTGCTGCTCTGCTGTCCACTGTAAGAGTGGGGCAGACATCTTACTGACCTGCTGCTGCTCTGCTGTGCGTGGTATGTGAGGGCAGACATCTTACTGACCTGCTGCACCTCTGCTGTCCGTGGTATATGAGGGGCAGACATCTTACTGACCTGCTGCACCTCTGCTGTCCATGGTATATGAGGGGCAGACATCTTACTGACCTGCTGCTGCTCTGCTGTCCGTGGAATCTGAGGGGCAGACATCTTCCTGACCTGCTGCTGCTCTGTTGTCCGTTGTATGAGTGGGGCGGACATCTTACTGTGCTGCTGCTGCTCTGCTGTCCACTGTAAGAGTGGGGCAGACATCTTACTGACCTGCTGCTGCTCTGCTGTGCGTGGTATGTGAGGGCAGACATCTTACTGACCTGCTGCACCTCTGCTGTCCATGGTATATGAGGGGCAGACATCTTACTGACCTGCTGCTGCTCTGCTGTGCGTGGAATATGAGGGGCAGACATCTTCCTGACCTGCTGCTGCTCTGTTGTCCGTTGTATGAGTGGGGCGGACATCTTACTGTGCTGCTGCTGCTCTGCTGTCCACTGTAAGAGTGGGGCAGACATCTTACTGACCTGCTGCTGCTCTGCTGTGCGTGGTATGTGAGGGCAGACATCTTACTGACCTGCTGCACCTCTGCTGTCCGTGGTATATGAGGGGCAGACATCTTACTGACCTGCTGCACCTCTGCTGTCCATGGTATATGAGGGGCAGACATCTTACTGAACTGCTGCTGCTCTGCTGTCCGTGGAATATGAGGGGCAAACATCTTCCTGACCTGCTGCTGCTCTGTTGTCCGTTGTATGAGTGGGGCGGACATCTTACTGTGCTGCTGCTGCTCTGCTGTCCACTGTAAGAGTGGGGCAGACATCTTACTGACCTGCTGCTGCTCTGCTGTGCGTGGTATGTGAGGGCAGACATCTTACTGACCTGCTGCACCTCTGCTGTCCATGGTATATGAGGGGCAGACATCTTACTGACCTGCTGCTGCTCTGCTGTCCGTGGAATATGAGGGGCAGACATCTGCCTGACCTGCTGCTGCTCTGTTGTCCGTTGTATGAGTGGGGCGGACATCTTACTGTGCTGCTGCTGCTCTGCTGTCCACTGTAAGAGTGGGGCAGACATCTTACTGACCTGCTGCTGCTCTGCTGTGCGTGGTATGTGAGGGCAGACATCTTACTGACCTGCTGCACCTCTGCTGTCCGTGGTATATGAGGGGCAGACATCTTACTGACCTGCTGCACCTCTGCTGTCCATGGTATATGAGGGGCAGACATCTTACTGACCTGCTGCTGCTCTGCTGTCCGTGGAATATGAGGGGCAGACATCTTCCTGACCTGCTGCTGCTCTGTTGTCTGTTGTATGAGTGGGGCGGACATCTTACTGTGCTGCTGCTGCTCTGCTGTCCGTGGAATATGAGGGGCAGACATCTTCCTGACCTGCTGCTGCTCTGTTGTCTGTTGTATGAGTGGGGCGGACATCTTACTGTGCTGCTGCTGCTCTGCTGTCCACTGTAAGAGTGGGGCAGACATCTTACTGACCTGCTGCTGCTCTGCTGTGCGTGGTATGTGAGGGCAGACATCTTACTGACCTGCTGCACCTCTGCTGTCCATGGTATATGAGGGGCAGACATCTTACTGACCTGCTGCTGCTCTGCTGTCCGTGGAATATGAGGGGCAGACATCTTCCTGACCTGCTGCTGCTCTGTTGTCCGTTGTATGAGTGGGGCGGACATCTTACTGTGCTGCTGCTGCTCTGCTGTCCACTGTAAGAGTGGGGCAGACATCTTACTGACCTGCTGCTGCTCTGCTGTGCGTGGTATGTGAGGGCAGACATCTTACTGACCTGCTGCACCTCTGCTGTCCGTGGTATATGAGGGGCAGACATCTTACTGACCTGCTGCACCTCTGCTGTCCATGGTATATGAGGGGCAGACATCTTACTGACCTGCTGCTGCTCTGCTGTCCGTGGAATATGAGGGGCAGACATCTTCCTGACCTGCTGCTGCTCTGTTGTCCGTTGTATGAGTGGGGCGGACATCTTACTGTGCTGCTGCTGCTCTGCTGTCCACTGTAAGAGTGGGGCAGACATCTTACTGACCTGCTGCTGCTCTGCTGTGCGTGGTATGTGAGGGCAGACATCTTACTGACCTGCTGCACCTCTGCTGTCCATGGTATATGAGGGGCAGACATCTTACTGACCTGCTGCTGCTCTGCTGTCCGTGGAATATGAGGGGCAGACATCTTCCTGACCTGCTGCTGCTCTGTTGTCCGTTGTATGAGTGGGGCGGACATCTTACTGTGCTGCTGCTGCTCTGCTGTCCACTGTAAGAGTGGGGCAGACATCTTACTGACCTGCTGCTGCTCTGCTGTGCGTGGTATGTGAGGGCAGACATCTTACTGACCTGCTGCACCTCTGCTGTCCGTGGTATATGAGGGGCAGACATCTTACTGACCTGCTGCACCTCTGCTGTCCATGGTATATGAGGGGCAGACATCTTACTGACCTGCTGCTGCTCTGCTGTCCGTGGAATATGAGGGGCAGACATCTTCCTGACCTGCTGCTGCTCTGTTGTCCGTTGTATGAGTGGGGCGGACATCTTACTGTGCTGCTGCTGCTCTGCTGTCCACTGTAAGAGTGGGGCAGACATCTTACTGACCTGCTGCTGCTCTGCTGTGCGTGGTATGTGAGGGCAGACATCTTACTGACCTGCTGCACCTCTGCTGTCCATGGTATATGAGGGGCAGACATCTTACTGACCTGCTGCTGCTCTGCTGTCCGTGGAATATGAGGGGCAGACATCTTCCTGACCTGCTGCTGCTCTGTTGTCCGTTGTATGAGTGGGGCGGACATCTTACTGTGCTGCTGCTGCTCTGCTGTCCAGTGTAAGAGTGGGGCAGACATCTTACTGACCTGCTGCTGCTCTGCTGTGCGTGGTATGTGAGGGCAGACATCTTACTGACCTGCTGCACCTCTGCTGTCCGTGGTATATGAGGGGCAGACATCTTACTGACCTGCTGCACCTCTGCTGTCCATGGTATATGAGGGGCAGACATCTTACTGACCTGCTGCTGCTCTGCTGTCCGTGGAATATGAGGGGCAGACATCTTCCTGACCTGCTGCTGCTCTGTTGTCCGTTGTATGAGTGGGGCGGACATCTTACTTAGCTGCTGCTGCTCTGCTGTCCACTGTAAGAGTGGGGCAGACATCTTACTGACCTGCTGCTGCTCTGCTGTGCGTGGTATGTGAGGGCAGACATCTTACTGACCTGCTGCACCTCTGCTGTCCATGGTATATGAGGGGCAGACATCTTACTGACCTGCTGCTGCTCTGCTGTGCGTGGAATATGAGGGGCAGACATCTTCCTGACCTGCTGCTGCTCTGTTGTCCGTTGTATGAGTGGGGCGGACATCTTACTGTGCTGCTGCTGCTCTGCTGTCCACTGTAAGAGTGGGGCAGACATCTTACTGACCTGCTGCTGCTCTGCTGTGCGTGGTATGTGAGGGCAGACATCTTACTGACCTGCTGCACCTCTGCTGTCCGTGGTATATGAGGGGCAGACATCTTACTGACCTGCTGCACCTCTGCTGTCCATGGTATATGAGGGGCAGACATCTTACTGAACTGCTGCTGCTCTGCTGTCCGTGGAATATGAGGGGCAAACATCTTCCTGCCCTGCTGCTGCTCTGTTGTCCGTTGTATGAGTGGGGCGGACATCTTACTGTGCTGCTGCTGCTCTGCTGTCCACTGTAAGAGTGGGGCAGACATCTTACTGACCTGCTGCTGCTCTGCTGTGCGTGGTATGTGAGGGCAGACATCTTACTGACCTGCTGCACCTCTGCTGTCCATGGTATATGAGGGGCAGCCATCTTACTGACCTGCTGCTGCTCTGCTGTCCGTGGAATATGAGGGGCAGACATCTGCCTGACCTGCTGCTGCTCTGTTGTCCGTTGTATGAGTGGGGCGGACATCTTACTGTGCTGCTGCTGCTCTGCTGTCCACTGTAAGAGTGGGGCAGACATCTTACTGACCTGCTGCTGCTCTGCTGTGCGTGGTATGTGAGGGCAGACATCTTACTGACCTGCTGCACCTCTGCTGTCCGTGGTATATGAGGGGCAGACATCTTACTGACCTGCTGCACCTCTGCTGTCCATGGTATATGAGGGGCAGACATCTTACTGACCTGCTGCTGCTCTGCTGTCCGTGGAATATGAGGGGCAGACATCTTCCTGACCTGCTGCTGCTCTGTTGTCTGTTGTATGAGTGGGGCGGACATCTTACTGTGCTGCTGCTGCTCTGCTGTCCACTGTAAGAGTGGGGCAGACATCTTACTGACCTGCTGCTGCTCTGCTGTGCGTGGTATGTGAGGGCAGACATCTTACTGACCTGCTGCACCTCTGCTGTCCATGGTATATGAGGGGCAGACATCTTACTGACCTGCTGCTGCTCTGCTGTCCGTGGAATATGAGGGGCAGACATCTTCCTGACCTGCTGCTGCTCTGTTGTCTGTTGTATGAGTGGGGCGGACATCTTACTGTGCTGCTGCTGCTCTGCTGTCCACTGTAAGAGTGGGGCAGACATCTTACTGACCTGCTGCTGCTCTGCTGTGCGTGGTATGTGAGGGCAGACATCTTACTGACCTGCTGCACCTCTGCTGTCCATGGTATATGAGGGGCAGACATCTTACTGACCTGCTGCTGCTCTGCTGTCCGTGGAATATGAGGGGCAGACATCTTCCTGACCTGCTGCTGCTCTGTTGTCCGTTGTATGAGTGGGGCGGACATCTTACTGTGCTGCTGCTGCTCTGCTGTCCACTGTAAGAGTGGGGCAGACATCTTACTGACCTGCTGCTGCTCTGCTGTGCGTGGTATGTGAGGGCAGACATCTTACTGACCTGCTGCACCTCTGCTGTCCGTGGTATATGAGGGGCAGACATCTTACTGACCTGCTGCACCTCTGCTGTCCATGGTATATGAGGGGCAGACATCTTACTGACCTGCTGCTGCTCTGCTGTCCGTGGAATATGAGGGGCAGACATCTTCCTGACCTGCTGCTGCTCTGTTGTCCGTTGTATGAGTGGGGCGGACATCTTACTGTGCTGCTGCTGCTCTGCTGTCCACTGTAAGAGTGGGGCAGACATCTTACTGACCTGCTGCTGCTCTGCTGTGCGTGGTATGTGAGGGCAGACATCTTACTGACCTGCTGCACCTCTGCTGTCCATGGTATATGAGGGGCAGACATCTTACTGACCTGCTGCTTCTCTGCTGTCCGTGGAATATGAGGGGCAGACATCTTCCTGACCTGCTGCTGCTCTGTTGTCCGTTGTATGAGTGGGGCGGACATCTTACTGTGCTGCTGCTTCTCTGCTGTCCACTGTAAGAGTGGGGCAGACATCTTACTGACCTGCTGCTGCTCTGCTGTGCGTGGTATGTGAGGGCAGACATCTTACTGACCTGCTGCACCTCTGCTGTCCGTGGTATATGAGGGGCAGACATCTTACTGACCTGCTGCACCTCTGCTGTCCATGGTATATGAGGGGCAGACATCTTACTGACCTGCTGCTGCTCTGCTGTCCGTGGAATATGAGGGGCAGACATCTTCCTGACCTGCTGCTGCTCTGTTGTCCGTTGTAGGAGTGGGGCGGACATCTTACTGTGCTGCTGCTGCTCTGCTGTCCACTGTAAGAGTGGGGCAGACATCTTACTGACCTGCTGCTGCTCTGCTGTGCGTGGTATGTGAGGGCAGACATCTTACTGACCTGCTGCACCTCTGCTGTCCATGGTATATGAGGGGCAGACATCTTACTGACCTGCTGCTGCTCTGCTGTCCGTGGAATATGAGGGGCAGACATCTTCCTGACCTGCTGCTGCTCTGTTGTCCGTTGTATGAGTGGGGCGGACATCTTACTGTGCTGCTGCTGCTCTGCTGTCCACTGTAAGAGAGGGGCAGACATCTTACTGACCTGCTGCTGCTCTGCTGTGCGTGGTATGTGAGGGCAGACATCTTACTGACCTGCTGCACCTCTGCTGTCCATGGTATATGAGGGGCAGACATCTTACTGACCTGCTGCTGCTCTGCTGTCCGTGGAATATGAGGGGCAGACATCTTCCTGACCTGCTGCTGCTCTGTTGTCCGTTGTATGAGTGGGGCGGACATCTTACTGTGCTGCTGCTGCTCTGCTGTCCACTGTAAGAGTGGGGCAGACATCTTACTGACCTGCTGCTGCTCTGCTGTGCGTGGTAGGTGAGGGCAGACATCTTACTGACCTGCTGCACCTCTGCTGTCCGTGGTATATGAGGGGCAAACATCTTACTGACCTGCTGCTGCTCTGCTGTCCGTGGAATATGAGGGGCAGACATCTTCCTGACCTGCTGCTGCTCTGTTGTCCGTTGTATGAGTGGGGCGGACATCTTACTGTGCTGCTGCTGCTCTGCTGTCCACTGTAAGAGTGGGGCAGACATCTTACTGACCTGCTGCTGCTCTGCTGTGCGTGGTATGTGAGGGCAGACATCTTACTGACCTGCTGCACCTCTGCTGTCCGTGGTATATGAGGGGCAGACATCTTACTGACCTGCTGCACCTCTGCTGTCCATGGTATATGAGGGGCAGACATCTTACTGACCTGCTGCTGCTCTGCTGTCCGTGGAATATGAGGGGCAGACATCTTCCTGACCTGCTGCTGCTCTGTTGTCCGTTGTATGAGTGGGGCGGACATCTTACTGTGCTGCTGCTGCTCTGCTGTCCACTGTAAGAGTGGGGCAGACATCTTACTGACCTGCTGCTGCTCTGCTGTGCGTGGTATGTGAGGGCAGACATCTTACTGACCTGCTGCTGCTCTGCTGTCCGTGGAATATGAGGGGCAGACATCTTCCTGACCTGCTGCTGCTCTGTTGTCCGTTGTATGAGTGGGGCGGACATCTTACTGTGCTGCTGCTGCTCTGCTGTCCACTGTAAGAGTGGGGCAGACATCTTACTGACCTGCTGCTGCTCTGCTGTGCGTGGTATGTGAGGGCAGACATCTTACTGACCTGCTGCACCTCTGCTGTCCGTGGTATATGAGGGGCAGACATCTTACTGACCTGCTGCACCTCTGCTGTCCATGGTATATGAGGGGCAGACATCTTACTGACCTGCTGCTGCTCTGCTGTCCGTGGAATATGAGGGGCAGACATCTTCCTGACCTGCTGCTGCTCTGTTGTCCGTTGTATGAGTGGGGCGGACATCTTACTGTGCTGCTGCTGCTCTGCTGTCCACTGTAAGAGTGGGGCAGACATCTTACTGACCTGCTGCTGCTCTGCTGTGCGTGGTATGTGAGGGCAGACATCTTACTGACCTGCTGCACCTCTGCTGTCCATGGTATATGAGGGGCAGACATCTTACTGACCTGCTGCTGCTCTGCTGTCCGTGGAATATGAGGGGCAGACATCTTCCTGACCTGCTGCTGCTCTGTTGTCCGTTGTATGAGTGGGGCGGACATCTCACTGTGCTGCTGCTGCTCTGCTGTCCACTGTAAGAGTGGGGCAGACATCTTACTGACCTGCTGCTGCTCTGCTGTGCGTGGTATGTGAGGGCAGACATCTTACTGACCTGCTGCACCTCTGCTGTCCGTGGTATATGAGGGGCAGACATCTTACTGACCTGCTGCACCTCTGCTGTCCATGGTATATGAGGGGCAGACATCTTACTGACCTGCTGCTGCTCTGCTGTCTGTGGAATATGAGGGGCAGACATCTTCCTGACCTGCTGCTGCTCTGTTGTCCGTTGTATGAGTGGGGCGGACATCTTACTGTGCTGCTGCTGCTCTGCTGTCCACTGTAAGAGTGGGGCAGACATCTTACTGACCTGCTGCTGCTCTGCTGTGCGTGGTATGTGAGGGCAGACATCTTACTGACCTGCTGCACCTCTGCTGTCCATGGTATATGAGGGGCAGACATCTTACTGACCTGCTGCTGCTCTGCTGTCCGTGGAATATGAGGGGCAGACATCTTCCTGACCTGCTGCTGCTCTGTTGTCCGTTGTATGAGTGGGGCGGACATCTTACTGTGCTGCTGCTGCTCTGCTGTCCACTGTAAGAGTGGGGCAGACATCTTACTGACCTGCTGCTGCTCTGCTGTGCGTGGTATGTGAGGGCAGACATCTTACTGACCTGCTGCACCTCTGCTGTCCGTGGTATATGAGGGGCAGACATCTTACTGACCTGCTGCACCTCTGCTGTCCATGGTATATGAGGGGCAGACATCTTACTGACCTGCTGCTGCTCTGCTGTCCGTGGAATCTGAGGGGCAGACATCTTCCTGACCTGCTGCTGCTCTGTTGTCCGTTGTATGAGTGGGGCGGACATCTTACTGTGCTGCTGCTGCTCTGCTGTCCACTGTAAGAGTGGGGCAGACATCTTACTGACCTGCTGCTGCTCTGCTGAGCGTGGTATGTGAGGGCAGACATCTTACTGACCTGCTGCACCTCTGCTGTCCATGGTATATGAGGGGCAGACATCTTACTGACCTGCTGCTGCTCTGCTGTGCGTGGAATATGAGGGGCAGACATCTTCCTGACCTGCTGCTGCTCTGTTGTCCGTTGTATGAGTGGGGCGGACATCTTACTGTGCTGCTGCTGCTCTGCTGTCCACTGTAAGAGTGGGGCAGACATCTTACTGACCTGCTGCTGCTCTGCTGTGCGTGGTATGTGAGGGCAGACATCTTACTGACCTGCTGCACCTCTGCTGTCCGTGGTATATGAGGGGCAGACATCTTACTGACCTGCTGCACCTCTGCTGTCCATGGTATATGAGGGGCAGACATCTTACTGAACTGCTGCTGCTCTGCTGTCCGTGGAATATGAGGGGCAAACATCTTCCTGACCTGCTGCTGCTCTGTTGTCCGTTGTATGAGTGGGGCGGACATCTTACTGTGCTGCTGCTGCTCTGCTGTCCACTGTAAGAGTGGGGCAGACATCTTACTGACCTGCTGCTGCTCTGCTGTGCGTGGTATGTGAGGGCAGACATCTTACTGACCTGCTGCACCTCTGCTGTCCATGGTATATGAGGGGCAGACATCTTACTGACCTGCTGCTGCTCTGCTGTCCGTGGAATATGAGGGGCAGACATCTGCCTGACCTGCTGCTGCTCTGTTGTCCGTTGTATGAGTGGGGCGGACATCTTACTGTGCTGCTGCTGCTCTGCTGTCCACTGTAAGAGTGGGGCAGACATCTTACTGACCTGCTGCTGCTCTGCTGTGCGTGGTATGTGAGGGCAGACATCTTACTGACCTGCTGCACCTCTGCTGTCCGTGGTATATGAGGGGCAGACATCTTACTGACCTGCTGCACCTCTGCTGTCCATGGTATATGAGGGGCAGACATCTTACTGACCTGCTGCTGCTCTGCTGTCCGTGGAATATGAGGGGCAGACATCTTCCTGACCTGCTGCTGCTCTGTTGTCTGTTGTATGAGTGGGGCGGACATCTTACTGTGCTGCTGCTGCTCTGCTGTCCACTGTAAGAGTGGGGCAGACATCTTACTGACCTGCTGCTGCTCTGCTGTGCGTGGTATGTGAGGGCAGACATCTTACTGACCTGCTGCACCTCTGCTGTCCATGGTATATGAGGGGCAGACATCTTACTGACCTGCTGCTGCTCTGCTGTCCGTGGAATATGAGGGGCAGACATCTTCCTGACCTGCTGCTGCTCTGTTGTCTGTTGTATGAGTGGGGCGGACATCTTACTGTGCTGCTGCTGCTCTGCTGTCCACTGTAAGAGTGGGGCAGACATCTTACTGACCTGCTGCTGCTCTGCTGTGCGTGGTATGTGAGGGCAGACATCTTACTGACCTGCTGCACCTCTGCTGTCCATGGTATATGAGGGGCAGACATCTTACTGACCTGCTGCTGCTCTGCTGTCCGTGGAATATGAGGGGCAGACATCTTCCTGACCTGCTGCTGCTCTGTTGTCCGTTGTATGAGTGGGGCGGACATCTTACTGTGCTGCTGCTGCTCTGCTGTCCACTGTAAGAGTGGGGCAGACATCTTACTGACCTGCTGCTGCTCTGCTGTGCGTGGTATGTGAGGGCAGACATCTTACTGACCTGCTGCACCTCTGCTGTCCGTGGTATATGAGGGGCAGACATCTTACTGACCTGCTGCACCTCTGCTGTCCGTGGAATATGAGGGGCAGACATCTTCCTGACCTGCTGCTGCTCTGCTGTCCGTGGAATATGAGGGGCAGACATCTTCCTGACCTGCTGCTGCTCTGTTGTCCGTTGTATGAGTGGGGCGGACATCTTACTGTGCTGCTGCTGCTCTGCTGTCCACTGTAAGAGTGGGGCAGACATCTTACTGACCTGCTGCTGCTCTGCTGTGCGTGGTATGTGAGGGCAGACATCTTACTGACCTGCTGCACCTCTGCTGTCCATGGTATATGAGGGGCAGACATCTTACTGACCTGCTGCTGCTCTGCTGTCCGTGGAATATGAGGGGCAGACATCTTCCTGACCTGCTGCTGCTCTGTTGTCCGTTGTATGAGTGGGGCGGACATCTTACTGTGCTGCTGCTGCTCTGCTGTCAACTGTAAGAGTGGGGCAGACATCTTACTGACCTGCTGCTGCTCTGCTGTGCGTGGTATGTGAGGGCAGACATCTTACTGACCTGCTGCACCTCTGCTGTCCGTGGTATATGAGGGGCAGACATCTTACTGACCTGCTGCACCTCTGCTGTCCATGGTATATGAGGGGCAGACATCTTACTGACCTGCTGCTGCTCTGCTGTCCGTGGAATATGAGGGGCAGACATCTTCCTGACCTGCTGCTGCTCTGTTGTCCGTTGTATGAGTGGGGCGGACATCTTACTGTGCTGCTGCTGCTCTGCTGTCCACTGTAAAAGTGGGGCAGACATCTTACTGACCTGCTGCTGCTCTGCTGTGCGTGGTATGTGAGGGCAGACATCTTACTGACCTGCTGCACCTCTGCTGTCCATGGTATATGAGGGGCAGACATCTTACTGACCTGCTGCTGCTCTGCTGTCCGTGGAATATGAGGGCAGACATCTTCCTGACCTGCTGCTGCTCTGTTGTCCGTTGTATGAGTGGGGCGGACATCTTACTGTGCTGCTGCTGCTCTGCTGTCCACTGTAAGAGTGGGGCAGACATCTTACTGACCTGCTGCTGCTCTGCTGTGCGTGGTATGTGAGGGCAGACGTCTTACTGACCTGCTGCACCTCTGCTGTCCGTGGTATATGTGGGGCAGACATCTTACTGACCTGCTGCACCTCTGCTGTCCATGGTATATGAGGGGCAGACATCTTACTGACCTGCTGCTGCTCTGCTGTCCGTGGAATATGAGGGGCAGACATCTTCCTGACCTGCTGCTGCTCTGTTGTCCGTTGTATGAGTGGGGCGGACATCTTACTGTGCTGCTGCTGCTCTGCTGTCCACTGTAAGAGTGGGGCAGACATCTTACTGACCTGCTGCTGCTCTGCTGTGCGTGGTATGTGAGGGCAGACATCTTACTGACCTGCTGCACTTCTGCTGTCCATGGTATATGAGGGGCAGACATCTTACTGACCTGCTGCTGCTCTGCTGTCCGTGGAATATGAGGGGCAGACATCTTCCTGACCTGCTGCTGCTCTGTTGTCCGTTGTATGAGTGGGGCGGACATCTTACTGTGCTGCTGCTGCTCTGCTGTCCACTGTAAGAGTGGGGCAGACATCTTACTGACCTGCTGCTGCTCTGCTGTGCGTGGTATGTGAGGGCAGACATCTTACTGACCTGCTGCACCTCTGCTGTCCGTGGTATATGAGGGGCAGACATCTTACTGACCTGCTGCACCTCTGCTGTCCGTGGTATATGAGGGGCAGACATCTTACTGACCTGCTGCACCTCTGCTGTCCATGGTATATGAGGGGCAGACATCTTCCTGACCTGCTGCTGCTCTGTTGTCCGTTGTATGAGTGGGGCGGACATCTTACTGTGCTGCTCTGCTGTCCACTGTAAGAGTGGGGCAGACATCTTACTGACCTGCTGCTGCTCTGCTGTGCGTGGTATGTGAGGGCAGACCTCTTACTGACCTGCTGCACCTCTGCTGTCCGTGGTATATGAGGGGCAGACATCTTACTGACCTGCTGCACCTCTGCTCTCCATGGTATATGAGGGGCAGACATCTTACTGACCTGCTGCTGCTCTGCTGTCCGTGGAATATGAGGGGCAGACATCTTACTGACCTGCTGCTGCTCTGCTGTCCGTGGAATATGAGGGGCAGACATCTTACTGACCTGCTGCACCTCTGCTGTCCGTGGTATATGAGGGGCAGACATCTTACTGACCTGCTGCACCTCTGCTGTCCGTGGTATATGAGGGGCAGACATCTTACTGACCTGCTGCTGCTCTGCTGTCCGTGGTATATGAGGGGCAGACATCTTACTGACCTGCTGCACCTCTGCTGTCCGTGGTATATGAGGGGCAGACATCTTACTGACCTGCTGCACCTCTGCTGTCCGTGGTATATGAGGGGCAGACATCTTACTGACTTGCTGCCCTGCTGTCCATGTATGAAAGGGACAGACATCTTACTAACCTGCTGCTGCTCTGCTGTCCGTGGTACGAGAGGGGCAGACATCTTACCAACCTGCTGCTGCTCTGCTGTCCGTGGTACGAGAGGGGCAGACATCTTACTGACCTGCTGCTGCTCTGCTGTCCGTGGTACAAGAGGGGCAGACATCTTACTGACCTGCTGCTGCCCTGCTGGCAGACATCTGTAACGATACTGGTGCTCATGTCAAGCACTCTGATACCCGATGTCTCGGGTCTAGTTTGCGCAATATAAAACTCCCCCCCAAAAAAAAAAATCTTACCGACCTGCTGCTGCCCTGCTGTCCAGGGTACGAGAGGGGCAGACATCTTACTGACCTGCTGCTGCCCTGCTGTCCGTGGTATGAGGGGGACAGGGCGATGCCTGCGCCCGACCTCCCTGCTTTTACTGCAGGACACACGGACTCTGCACTAGCGCCTGCCCAAGAAAGCACTGACCTCCCTTACTGGGAATGAGAAGGGGATATTTCCAGCCCTCACTGTGCACCCACCATCCCATGGAACCTAAGCAACTGATAAAAATGTCAGTCCGCTTTTGGAACTAAATGTATCTATTCAGAAAAGGTCAATATTATGTTTGACTTAAAATGGTTTTAACTAAAATCAGAAGATGCAATAAGATGTCACAAAATGGGAAATTGGCATACCGGAAACACAATCAAGTTAATTTACTAATGATAAAAAGGTAATATTTTGGGGGAAAAATTGGATATTTTAAGAAGATGACAACTTGATGTTTAAGGACAAAATGAGTGCACTTCCAAAAACATTTAAAGCTGGTATTTGAACGATAATTTATGTTAAGTTGGGAAAATATTATTGATGATTTATGACATAATTTCTTTGGTGGCAAAGAGTGCACATGTTTTTTTGTTTTTTTAATTTTTTTTATTTGAGTTTTATATAGCGCTGGCTAGACCCGGAGGTATCAGAGCGCTTTACATAGGGTTCCACAAAGTTACAAAATTACATCAGTTACCAGTTACATCAGTTACTAGAAAAACATTTCAAGAGCGTAAAGACGAGATAAATGGAGCTTAGAAGGGAGAGGGGGTAGGGTAAAAGGGTAGGAGGGAAATAGGGTGGAGAGACGAGGGAGAGTCTGTCCAAAGTCCGGCTGGGTAGGTGACGGCCGAGGGGCAAGTCCACAGCCCCTCTCCTCTATAGCTATCAGGTAACTCCACCGGGCATCGGCCAAATATCTAGGTCTCAACGGAAAAACATTTAAAAAGCATAGGGGACGAAAAAATGGAGCACAGAGGGGGAAAGGGGGTAGGGTAAAGGGGTGGGAGGGAGAATGCGAAGGCGAGACGAAGGAAGGTCTGCCCAAAGTCCGGCTGGGTAGGTGACGGCCAAGGGGGCCATCTCCTCTATAGCTATCAGGTAGCTCCACCGGGCATCGGCCAAAAACTAGGTCTAGTGCTTAACATAAGGAAACATTGTGTTACAAATTACAAAAATTATCACATTAATTACAGAGAGGTTACAAATTCAATACAGGAGTTATTATCGACCATGAAAAACAAGATCCACAGAAAAGAGAGGGGAAAAAAAGAAAAAGGCCATGGTGCTAAGGTAATGATTTTCATAACCTATTTATAATTTATTTCTTGATCTACAGTACATATATATATATATATATATATATATATATATATATATATATATATATATTCACTGAAAAAACCATAGGTTTCAGACACGTTATAGTTACAAATTAGCATTTAAAAACCTTTGAAATTCACTGAAAAAACCATAGGTTTTAGGGACAGTTATAGTTACTTGGACATTGCACTCAGTACAAAACCCGTGAAATTCCCCCGTTATAGTTAGTTCAGCTAACTATAACTCGCGCCCCGCAATGCACTGCTGATGACGTCACATATTACATCACTCATGACATGGTCAGTGACATCACTGATGACATCACTGATGACATCTCAAATGACATCACTGATGACATCATCCAGTGACTGTGTGTTTCTGTAAAGTTTAAATATTTTTAAAATATATAGGAAAAGACGTATTGAAGAATGAGTGGGTGTGTAAGTGTCTGTATGGATGATTTAGTAGGTGCGTGACTGACTCTATAAGTGAGTGATTTAACGTATCTTACTGAATGCATGGGTTAGTGACTAAACTGGGTGTATGTCTGTATCCGTCTGTCTGTTGCTGTGTAAGTGGCTGCATGTGTTTGTGAATAGCTAAATGAGTGTCTATATGAGTTATTGAATGCTTGTCTGAGTATCTGTATGGGTGCCTGAGTGTTTGTGTGGGAGGGGTGTGTGCAACTCTGTGCATAGATGTGTGAGTGGGTGATTCACTGGGTGGATGGTTTCAAGAGTGCATCTGTGATAGACTGTATGGGTGGGTAAGTGTGTGTAAGAGTGTGTTAGTGAGTGAATGTATGTCCCAGTGGTACATGTGTGAGTAACTACATATGTGATAGGCAGTATATATGTGTGTTGGAGTATATAAATAGCTATAAGCAAGAGTGAGTGATTGTGATAGTGGCTGTATGGATGATTGTGTGCTTGTATCAGTGATTGTATAAGAGCGTAACAATGTGCTACTATTTGTATGAGTAAGTGAGCTGGTGTGTGTATAACTGTATAGGTGAGTAAATGGCAGTGTGTTTAATTATTTGCATGACTGACTAGGTGTGTGAGTATCTCTATGGATGAGTGGCGTTGTTTGAGTGTCTATATAGGAGTAAGAGTGCATATGATAGTCCTGTACTGAGTGACCGTAAGTATGAGTGACTGTACGGGTGAGTGAGTGGATGTGTGTGTGTAGACCTAAGAATCAGTGAGTGGGTATGTAGTTATTGGTGTTGGAGTGTCTATGGTTTTGCGAATGGCAGTCTGTAATTTAGAGTGGGTGTATCAAAGGTTATATTAGGCTGTGAGGAGGTGCATCAGATTATCACGTGGATGATGTCATCAGTGATGTCATTTGAGATGTCATCAGTGATGTCATCAGTGATGTCACTGACCATGTCATGAGTGATGTAATATGTGACGTCATCAGCAGTGCATTATGGGCGCGAGTTATAGTTAGCTGAACTAACTATAACGGGGAATTTCACGGGTTTTGTACGAGTGCAATGTCCAAGTAACTATAACTGTCCCTAAAACCTATGGTTTTTTCAGTGAATTTCAAAGGTTTTTTAAATGCTAATTTGTAACTATAACGTGTCTGAAACCTATGGTTTTTTCAGTGAATTTCAAAGGTTTTTTAAATGCTAATTTCTAACTATAACGTGCCTGAAACCTACGGTTTTTTCAGTGAATTTCAAAGGATTTGTAAATGACAATTTTTAAATGTATTAATTGTTATATTAATTTTTTTCATACTGATTTACTACATTTTTAGAAACAATTTTTTTTACATATTTTATTTTTTAAATTACATTGTAATTACATTATACATTACATTACAAAAAATACTTTCTCAGAATGAATTACTTTAGTTTAAATACTTTGCAGATAGGCAATAGACTTTTAAGTACAGTAGTTACAGTTGTTGCAATGGGCAACACATTTTCAAACACAATGCAACATTCAGCTCAATGTGAATTTCTAGTAAAATGCAATTAGTTACTTTATGGATTACTTTTGTAACCACAGGACTGGATCCTAGATTCAGTCCTGGTACATCTCCTGTAAACAGTTGAGTAAAAGCGTTTTGGTTACAGTCGTGATTTTTAAGGAATATTATTGTATTTTAAAAGTTGACACTTTGAAACTTTTTCTCATAGAATCACCAATGTTATCCTATGGAAGGAAATTCACTTAGCAGGTAAAAACTGTTATCGTTACTTTTTCTTACTCAGTGTTGGATCCTGGATCCAGCACTGGTGCATCTCCTGTAAACAGTTGAAAGAATGCGTTTAAGTCATACTGTCGATTTTTAAGGAATATTTGTAGTTTGTGAAAATCAACACTTTGAAACTTTTTGCTGAAAACCAGTCAATGTTAGCCTATGAAGGAAATTCAAGTTACCGGTAAGTACGGTTAAAATTACTTTTGAGGATCAGTACTGGGCTGAAACATGCAGCACTGAGGTCTCTCCTGATAACAGGTGAGTAAATCGGAATTCGTATTTCGGCTGATTTTAGAGGAATATTTTAAAGTTCCAAAACTCCACACTTAGAAGAATTTCCAAGTGAAACCAGTCAATGTTAGCCTATGGAAGGAAATTCAAGTTACTGGTAAGTACGGTTAAAATTACTTTTCAGGACCAGTACTGGGCTGAAAGATGCAGCACTGAGGTCTCTCCTGATAACAGGTGAGTAAATCAGAATTCGGATTTCGGCTGATTTTAGAGGAATATTTGTATGTTTCAAAAATCAACACTTAGAAGAATTTCCAAGTGAAACCAGTCAATGTTAGCCTATGAAGGAAATTCAAGTCACCGGTAAGTACGGTAAAAATTACTTTTCAGGATCAGTACTGGGCTGAAAGATGCAGCACTGAGGTCTCTCCTGATAACAGGTGAGTAAATCGGAATTCGTATTTCGGCTGATTTTAGAGGAATATTTTAAAGTTCCAAAACTCCACACTTAGAAGAATTTCCAATTGAAACCAGTCAATGTTAGCCTATGAAGGAAATTCAAGTTACCGGTAAGTATGGTTAAAATTACTTTTCAGGATCAGTACTGGGCTTAAAGATGCAGCACTGAGGTCTCTCCTGATAACAGGTGAGTAAATCGGAATTCGTATTTCGGCTGATTTTAGAGGAATATTTTAAAGTTCCAAAACTCCACACTTAGAAGAATTTCCAAGTGAAACCAGTCAATGTTAGCCTATGAAGGAAATTCAAGTTACCGGTAAGTACGGTTAAAATTACTTTTCAGGATCAGTACTGGGCTGAAAGATGCAGCACTGAGGTCTCTCCTGATAACAGGTGAGTAAATCGGAATTCCTATTTCGGCTGATTTTAGAGGAATATTTGCACAATGGTGAAGGGAGGGGCGGGGCCTGAGGTGACATCCTTGCAAAGGCGCCCCGTGGCGCGTTTTAAGTTGGGGGATTAAGTCCCCTTGAATCCTGAGGGTCCCTAGGGGCCAACTAGACCACCAGGAACCTCCAATATGCGCCAGGGGCTGCGTTGCAGAGACGTGTAGAGAGGCCACACCCCTTTACACCCTCTGCAACGCAGCTCTGTGGCGCATTCTGGATGTACCTGTTGGGCTAGTTGGCCCCCAGGGACCCTCAGGATTGAAGGGATTTAATTCCCCATCTTAAAACGCACCACGGGGCCTGTTTGCACACATGTCACCTGAAGCCCCGCCCCTCCCTTCACCACTGTGCAAACGCGCCCGTGGCGCGTTTTAAGTTGGGGGATTAAGTCCCCTTGAATACTGAGGGTCCCCGGAGTCCAACTAGCCCACCATATACCTCCAAAAGCGTCACAGAACTGCGTTGCAGAGAGGTGTAAAGGGGCGTGGCCTCTGTACACCTCTCTGCAAGGCAGCTCCCTGGCGCATACTGGAGGTACCTGGTGGGCTAGTTGGCCCCAGGGACCCCCAGTATTCAAGGGGAATCGTTCCCCTCTGCAAACGCGCCAGGGGCGCGTTTGCAGAGTGGTGAAGGAAGGGGCGGGGCCTGCGGGCCCGATCGTTTTTTGTTTTTTGTTTTTTTCTCCCTGAAGGGGGGCTGTGTAGCCCCCTTCCTTTTTGGGCCCTGGGGACCCCATCCCCCAGGGCCTTACACCTTTTTTTTAAATTACCTTTAAAAAAAAAAAACGGGAAGGGGGCTGCGTGGCCCCCTTCCCTGGGCCTGTATTGGCCCTGGGGACCCCATCCCCGGGGCATGGCCTCTATATTTATTTTTTGAGGGGGCAGCGTGGCCCCCTCCTCTGGCCATTTTAAGGCCCCGGGGACCCCATCTCCCGGGGCCGGCCTTTCCATTTTTTTTTTTTTAAATGTTTCCTCTTTTTTGGGGAGGGGGCCGCGTGGCCCCCTCCCAGGCACTACTTGCCCCGGGACCCCATCCCCCGGGGCTGGCCCTCTCCGTTGGGGACTGTGGGGGGTCCCCAATCCCCCCACAGTCCCGCCGGCTCCCCACGTCCCTTGGGAGCCGGCATTGCTAGTTCCACATGGGGAGCAGCTGACATGCTGCTCCCCATGTGGAAAAGCAATCGCTTTGGATATTGGAAGAGAGAGCAGGTTTCCTGCTCTCTCTTCCAATATCCAAAGCAGTTTGCTATGGCAGGACGGGAGCCGCGAGGCTCCCGTCCTGCCATAGCAAACTACAGTGTCCCGGGGGTAGGCACCCCGGGACACTGCAGGAGCCGGCCCTGGGGGTGGTGGTCCCCAGGGCCATCAAGGGCTCCAGGAGGGGGCCGCGCGGCCCCCTCCCATTCAGTACACAGCCCCGGGAGGTGGTGGTCCCGGGGCTCTGGAAGTCCGTAACGGACCCCCATATTAAAATG
The DNA here is from genome assembly GCA_963921515.1 of Calotriton arnoldi. Lineage (NCBI taxonomy): Eukaryota > Metazoa > Chordata > Amphibia > Caudata > Salamandridae > Calotriton > Calotriton arnoldi. The sequence goes on from CAWUFW010007959.1 coordinate 841,961, forward strand.
TTTAGTGCCCCGGGGAGGTGGTGGTCCCCGGGGCGTGTGGGGGGGCTGGAGCCCCCCCCCCCCACACTGGTTTAATAATTTTTTTTTTAAAAAGCCCCGGGGAGGTGGTGGTCCCCGGGGCTGCGGGTGGGCTCAGAGCCCTCCCGCACCATTTTTTAAAAAAAGCCCCGGGGGGGGTGGCGGTCCCCGGGGCTTGGGGGCCCTTTGAGGCCCCCACACATTAAATTGAAGCGCGGGAGACCGCGCTTCGATTTTCTTTTTTCGGCAGGATTCGCGCACCCTGAGCGCATCCTGCCGATTTAAAAAAAAAAAAAAATGTTGTTTTTTGCCCAGGGGGTCCTTGTGGGACCCCTGAGCAAACCTAGGGGTCAGGGTGTTTCTACCCTGCCCCCTTTGTGCGCTTTGCGCACTTGTTTCTGTCCCTCGGTTCTACCGAGGGACAAAATGGCTGCCAACATTTCCTGAATCGGAATGTTGACAGCCAGCTGACAGCCAATTAACATGCAGCTCGTGATCGGGAGGGTACGCGGACCCTACTCGTCCCTAGATATCACTAACTTTTTACTTTTCATTTTCTCAGCAACTACTGAACGGATTTACACCATTTAACAAAAAGGGTTCTTTCTGAACCAAGAACTACCTCTTTGCCAAATTTGGTGTAATTCCGTTCAGCAGTTCGGGCTGTAGCCGTGTCTAAAGTTTCCTATGGGAAAATGCATGGGGAAAACGCGTTTTGGGACCCCCCTTTTTTCTCGGCCCCCGCTTGACGTATCACCCCGAGACTTTCAGGGTAGGAGCGGACCGGAGCGCCCCACGAAGTTTGAAAATGTCGCGAAGATACGTCAACCGGCAAGAGAGTTATTTCAAATAGAATGTCGCGGATTTCCTATGGATAATAGGTTGTAACTATAACTATCTACTGGCGACCGCCAGTAGATAATATCCACAAAAACCGAATATCCGGAATTAGAAACGGAACGGACACCAGTTTTCCTTCGTGCAAATTTTATTCAGTGCAATTCCGCCATGACGCGTTTCAGCCCCTAGAGGCCTTGATATACATATATACAAAGAAATGACCTATATGGAAACATGCATGTGTATATTATATTGTATATTTTTTAGCCAAGGGGCTCTTCTTTGTTTGATCCGACTATTGGGACCGTGCTATTGACCCTCGTTTTACCTAGTTTTAGCCAATATTTTAGGTTTTAACTGGTTTTATGGGATTTTTATGACTCGGTTCTGGTCGGTTCAGTGAAGGCTTATCTTTGGCTACCTAAAGTATATATATATATATATATATATATATATATATATATATGTATATATATACATGTTTATATACATGTATATAGCTGTATTTATACCTATATCATTGATGTTTTGTCTACTACTTATCATGCTGCTATTTCTTGGTACTGTAACTGCGAATTTGCACATTTTTCTTTACCAATCATTATGCTGCTATGTCCTGGTACTGTAACTGCGTATTTGCACACATTTTTTCCATGCAGGATTTAACCTTGCACTTTATGTCAGCACCTACTATAGAGCCATCCATCATGCTGCTATTTCTTGGTACTGTAACTGCGAATTGGCACATTTTTCTTTACCAATCATTATGCTGCTATGTCCTGGTACTGTAACTGCGCATTTGCACATTTTTTCCATGCAGGATTTAACCTTGCACTCTTACTACATGGTTTCCCGTTTGGTATGTCATGCCCATTAGTCTTGGGTATTTCATGCATTTTATGCGAGTGATGTGCCCTTTAGATATTCACTTTTTAGAAATTACCGGCTGCCTCAATCCTGTACCTTTTGAAGCTATGATGTTTGAATAGCTACAATTTTATGTGTCACGCACAGCACTTTATACTGCACTAGCACTTTTATTTTAGCACCTTAATTCCTCATGGCAGACTTTGCAATTTTTAATGGTAATTTGCAGTAGCAGAGATGTGATGAATCTTAATTGTACTGTTACTATTTATTACCCATACAATTTGTGGCCACTTGGCTTCATGTTTAGAATTTGATTAGCATTTACTATCTATGTTACTATAGTAGGCATTTAGTTGCATTAATATGTACTTGTTGCAAATGCACAATTTTGCGCAGTATAGTATGCCTTCTATGTCTGTCGTTATAGGAGGAGTGGCTAATTGTATAGCACGTTATTATTTAAGACACGTAAAACACTCGCACGTCATGTGATCAAGACCGGGGTAACCCGGTCGAAACGCGTCATGCAGTGGAGATCCTCTGATCAATAAAGCACCTATCTCACTGAAAGCTGTTTGTGGTCTGTACCTGATTTCCTGTTCGTAAGGAACTTGGCCCAGGATTTGCAAGCTCATATATATATATATATATATATATATATTTCTTTTTTTTCACTTTTATACATAACCTAACATGTACAGCAAGTAAAACAGGACGCCAGTGTGAGCACACAGAAGACATTGCCTCTGATTTTGTTGTAAAGGATGGTGGGGGAGGGTGGAGAAGGTAGGAAGAGGCACCATGGACCATGGGAGAGGCCAGTCCCAGTGGCTTGGGGTGTAGGACAGGGGTATTCGTGTTAGCGTCCAGTCCCAGGCTCCGTGCATGATGGATCCATATCCAGGACTCTGCCTGGGAAGACGGAGGAGGATCTGGTTCCAGTCCATAGTACGCCCTCCAGCGTCCCCATATCTTATTGAATTCCCGAGGGCAGCTTCTGGCAGCAAACACCACTTTTTCGGCTTACATACACATCCTCCCCTGTTATTCACTGGCCTGCTGTGGCCTCCAGACCTGTGCTATATCTCTCTTTGCGACCACCGGGTTCAGGGAACAAAACACCAGTTTCTTGTGCAGTAAATCAATATCCCCCAGTACCCCTGGGACAATGAAGTGGGTGTTACATGGGACCGCTTCTTTCAATACGTTCCCCTGTTCCCTAAGTATGTTCTCCCAGTATGTACAAATTTCCAGGCACTCCCATAACGTGTGGAAAAAGGACCCTGTAGGGGCCCCACGTCATAAGCAGTATCCTCTGGCAATTCTCCTCATTTTGTAGAGTCTATCTCCAGCTATATACTCTGTAAAGATTTTTAGATTGTACAAGTGGAACCGAGCCCTGATGACCCTAAAGCCGGGATGCTTTAGGGCCGCCTATCAGTCGCCCATGTCGCGATCACATCATATCCTGAGGTTGTCTGGTATATTATCACTTTGTAAGTGGCGGAGACCGACCCCCGTCCAAGCGGACCATCCACCAAGTGGATATACAGGGGGGATGCGTCCGTGATATCATACCAGTCCTAGTCTAATTATTTTATACACTGTAGAGAATCTGAAAATAATAAAATCATATTTGATATTTTGGTGGTGTTTACTTCTTTCACCGATTGGTGAAAGGGCTTCCTCAGAGGAATCTTTGCTAATATGTACTGTCCCAATTATTCACAGACATAGAATTGGTCAAACCCCATTGACACATCAGCCCCCTTTTCTAACACGCCAGTACTGATAGCATGTGAACTGCCTTACACTCCCGGCATTAAACATTCAAAGCAAGGTGTAGTGATAGGTACCTGTGAAAAGAGTGCTGTCAGCATGCTCATAGGATAGTGGTGCAAATATGACACAAGACTTTACACCTACCATCAAACTTCATAGCTGCAATGTGCCCTATGGGTATGTGTGATACCTTCAGCTAGTCCTGTTTTTTTACTCAGCTGCACTTTACTGCTGGGTTTTCTAGCCCATAGTTACAATGAAAACATCAACATTTCAATTTCCAAAACACAATGTGATGTTTCTTAAAAGCTCAGGGTTGACTTAAATCGAAACATTTGCTACGGGGGCACTTGGCAGCTATGAATGTCCACACAATAACAGCACCACTTTAATGTACCAGGTTAAGAGTGTAGAAAAGCTGTTACAAGCATGCTTAAAGCATTGAGTTTCAGGTGCCTTAGAATGCAGGGCTACAAATGAATCTGGTGGAATGAAAATTTTTCAAGGTTTTCACAAGGTGCTATGCTGTTGGCATGGTAACCGCCCATCTCATGTCATATTATTCAGTACGGAGTGTGTAAATAACCCTCCAGTGTTTCCAGGAATTTGTCTATTGCCCTAATCCTCAATCTCCCACCCCGCACTCACATTCCCCTGCACCTCAAAGAGCTCCACTGGCTCCCAGTCCACAAACAAGCACTGGTCAAACTCCCTGGAGCCAGTACGCTGAAGAGCTTTGGAGACGCACTTGTGTGCCTGTGAGTGGTACTGAGACCTGTGAAGACTTTGGCAGCATTTCCAGCAACCCCAGATGAAATTGTTTTCTGTTCTCTACTGATGAAGGATGAAATCCAGAAAAACATATTTCTAGAGATGTACAGCACTATTCGCTCCAACTTTGGTCAAAAATGACAGTTAATATTGAAGTATTAGCTAATTGTGTACTGATTTACCAGAATGCAAAGGGACAAATTGTGCTAGGACGTGAGGCAGTGTGCTCCCACCCCCCCCCCCCCCATTTGTTTAAAAGGCTCCCTTGTGAAGGAAATGACCCTCTTAGGGCCACCCGGTCTCTAAGACCACCTCTCAGCCTTCCATACCAAATGAAGAGTCGGTCAGAGAGTAGAGAATACAAACCAATAATTATTTATTAATATACACTCAGAGCGGAGCACCATCTGCCCAGTCACAAGGAGTGCTGCAGAGGGAACTGAAACCGAAAAGTCTAAAGATACATTATGTAGGCTTCAGAACCGACGAAAACACGCCCACAGTGGAATTTTCCAGGCAGGTGCAGCTAAACGGCAGAATACAAAAAAAGCAGTTCAGTGTTACTATCTTATACAAAGTTGCAAAAGCCAAGGTTACTCCATCCGGAGTCTGCCACTAGACAAGGGGGAAAGGGCTTCTATCTCACGAGAAAGCTATGTGCTAACAGGAACAGTGTGCTCATTAATAGAACAAAACCTAATAAGAGAAACGAAATCTAAGGGGGAACATTTCTCAGAATAACATCAAGTTAGTTTCGAATGACCTAAAATGGCGGCCATAAAGAAAATTGTGCAGCGCATGCTAACTTATACGAAGCACTGCGTCAGCATAAACAATTCCATTCTAACAGATCCTCATTTTAGCATAAGCTAAACATTTTCTAACTATAAACAAAATAGTAGGTAAAAAGGAACATAATATACAAACAGTTTAAGAACATACCAAATTATGAACATCGGGAAGGGAAACAGTAAGGAGGGAAGAACGCTCAAAAATACCCTCATCTATTTGCATTAAATTGTCAATATCTTTCTGCAACATTATGACAGCATTGGTATCATGAATGGATATCTTACGTTTAGGAGTGAGAATCGAAGTACAGTAGGAACAGCAAAGGGGGAGGCATTGTATAAGAATACAGCAGAGCACCAATACCACAATCAAATATGTTTAGCTTCTCAAAAAAGCCAGCCCCAACCACCAAAAAGAGACCAACTCTCCATTCCTTTGACGTTTTCAAGAATATCCAATATATGCTTGGTGATATTCTTTTCCATATTCTTGATCCCGACTACACACTGATCGCCAACTACCGCGCATACACCACCACTCTTAGCTAAAATAAAATCCACTGCATATCTGGTCTGTTCTGAATATATTTGCATACTCTCCAACTGGGTGGTGATGTCGCGTAATGCTGCAACGGTAGTATTGGATAAAATTTGTAGCTTACACCCAAAATACTCTCTAACTTTTTCACCTCTAGCCTCGGAAGTACCACCCAACGTGAAAATAGAGGAAAGGATGTATCCAAAAGTAATGCCATTACTATAATTATTGACCTCAATATCCGTCACTCTCTCACAGAACTCTTTTGTCTGAGTTCGCTTAACTCATCTTGTTTTAGGTTTGCCATGATAACAAGGCACTCCCAAAGGTAATACCATTCCAAGGGCTATATTGTCAGTGCCATTGTAAATATTAGAATACGTGCCATTGGACAAATAAAAAACCCAGGGTGTGCATAAATCGGTCCCTCATAATCCACTGCTGTATACCTGGAGTTCATTCCAAAAGTACTCAAATCCTCCTCATTCACCAGGGGGATTGTGTTTTTGTACAACACTATTCCTGAACAATGTATATACAGTGAAGTATATGGGCTATTTACAATAGGGCAACAAGCAGGATAGTAGCCAGCCTCCCGGGTAACTATCAATTCCTTGTAATGCCAACCCATCAATGTCACATTTTGTTCTTCCATATAAAAATTATCACAATAGGTATTGTTATCACATCCTGGATAGCCCATTCCTCGTGGCTTTCTATGGTATAGACATGGTCCTGGATAACCAAACTCAAATACTCCTTTTACTTCCGCAAAATCAGGTTGCTTAGTGTATGTATAATTCACAAGTGATAATGGGTATGCAGTCCACAAACTAGTAACAGATTGAGTGGGGTAGCAAGCTATCCCCTCTCCGAAAAACCTCTTATGTGTCTCCAAAAATACATTGCTTGGAGTTGCTCTCTTGTTTCTTGTCGGGGAGATAACCGTACCCTTGCTACACAAAGGCACACCTTGGTTATTTTCCAAAACCCATGATACCCCACTCAACATTATTATCAACAGAATTACGAGGACAGCACTAATTATTTTTTGTTTTCGGGTCCACACCACATTATGCAGTGCTACAGAAACCATTGGTTGCTCCTCTTCAGCAACTTTTCTACCAAAGGGATGCATAATGAATCGCAGAGTAGGCCAAAACACAAAGGAAATATAGTTCCCAGTGTCCGTCAGAGCCTCACTGGTACAGGCTCCTATTGTTTTTCAAAAGTTGGCACTCTTGAGCAACGGCGGTAGCGCTTGCTCCGTCCTAAGCTCTTCCCTATCTATCCCACATTGCTAAAGGTCGTATACTTCCTGAGTATACTTTCCTAACTAATGTTTCAACAGCAAACAAGGCACATGTAGGATTCCATGTATTCCAACTCCCTCATTGGTACTGCAACTCAGTACTTCCCTATCTTGTACAGTCCATCCCTAATCTTTTTTCTCCTTGAACTGCGTGTCCCTCAGCCGAGGGCGCAAATTTTACTGTTATGTTCCATATAGGTACCCTAATATAGGCCCGGGTAACATCATACCCTTTCACCTACATTATCTCCCCTACACTACACAGTAAGAAGCCTTTTAGGATTGAAACTTTACCTAGTTCTAGTCCTGGGCGCAAAAGGAGGGGTTCCCCTGAACAATAGCATTCTATAACTACATCAATAGACTCACACATGTAGGAAACCGGCTCTATATATACTACACCAAAAGGAGGTATAGTGTGTATAGAGTCCAGGTGACCCCAGAGGTAGGCAGAGGTTAAAGTTAGATAGAACCTTACTCTCTATTTGTGGTAGAGTGGTCGAGCAATAAGGCAGTATCAGAGGACAGTGTTAAGCATTTGATGTGCACACTCAGTCAGCAAATGAATTCACACACTAAAGGACTGAACGCTAAACCAATTGTTTTGGTATTAAAAAATATACTGTTGTTTTATTTTTAGAACCAAGCAAGCCTGGCACAGGTAAGCATTAAATACTTTACAGTAATAAGTTGCTGATTGTAGAACAGTTTGAAAATGCAATAGGAATTGTACTTTGCTTGATTTACAGGGGATGCTGTAGGTTGCAATACTTAGCAAATACAGTACATTAAAATGATTAGGTTTTTTCAGTAAATTACAGGTAAGTTACTTTTTACGTTACTTCTCTAACTCAGTGCTGGATACCTAGATTCAGCACTGGGACATTTCCTGCAAACAGGTAAGTAAATACGTTTTGGTTATTCGTGCGATTTTTAAAGAATATTTTTAGATTTCAAAACTCCACACAGAAACATTTTGGAAGAAAATTGTCAATGTTATCCTATGGAGGAAAAACAGGTTATCGGTTCACAGGTAAGTTATCGACTGTGGGAGTTAAGGTTCTGGAGTTAGACTCAGGGGTCCCCCAGGGTCAGTGATGCACTCTTGTTGCACCCTCAGCGGCACTAGGGCGGCCGAGTGCAGAGTGTTGAGGCCCAATGTTATCCAATGGGGGATAGGGAGCCTCCGGTTGGTGGCTGCTGGCAAGCAGGCCACTGGGTTGTGGGAGCAAAGCTCCTAGGGTTTAGGTCAGGGCAAATGGGGAAACAAAGTAGCACAAAAGGTGCACCCTCAGCGGCACTGAGGCGGCCGGGTGCAGAGTGCTGTTTCGACGTCGGGCGCCCTGTTGGTTTCAATGGAGAACCTCCGGTTTGCAAAAGCACTGCAGGCATGGAGACGAAGGACTTCTGGGTGCGACCACCACTTTGAGAGGTAAGTTGGGAAGTTAGGGGTTGGTTAGGCACTGTTGGTTTGGGCACACAGGGCCATGGGGCGTCAGGTGCAGGGGTGCCTTTTGGGGTCAGATCTTCTTACCAGCTCCTGGTCGCGGTTAGGGGGGCCTTCTGTATTTTGTCTGCAGGCGTCGGCTGGAGGCTTGAGGCAGGTCCGGGATCTCGGTTCAGGATCGCCGGGGTGACCTCTTCGTGGTGTTTTTCCACTCGAGCTCGGGCCGGGTTTGGCGGGTGCAAAGTGGGCTGGATTCGCGGTCTCCGGCTGCTGGCAGAGGTTGCCGTTGAACAAATCCGGTGTTCACGGGAGAAGCAGTCTTTGGAAGTGAAGGCAGGCAGGTCCTCCGGGGTATTTGAGGTTGCTGGCTGCAGGACACACCGGTATTTCGCAGGAGCAGGTTCGAGGGGAGACAGGCCTGTAGGGCTGGGGCCAAGTCAGTGGGCGTCGTCCTCTTGTTAGCTCTGCACGGCTGTTCGGTCCTTCTTCTTCTTTTCTTCTTTCTTGTCGTTTCTGGATCTGAGGAAGCAAGGTTCAGGATGCCCCCTAAATGCTAGATTTAGGGGAGTCACAGGTAGGTAAAGGGCAGGGACCAATGGGTCCCTTCCCTGGGATGGGTACACCCCCTATCGTGCCACCCTCCAGTGGGAGGGGGGCAGGAGCATGTCCCTGGTTGGTTGGGTCCCCCATCCTCAAGATGGCGGGGACTCGGAGTTGTGCTTCACCGCGCCTCCCCCACCTGAGGGGTGGAGTTGGCAGAGGTGGGCACACCTCTTTCCCTCACTTGTTTTTCCCTCCAGTTCTCCCGCCCAAAGTGGGGGGTAGAACCAGTGGGGACCAGTTGCTGAAGGCAGCAAATGGTCTGGGGAGGCTCACAAAGGCGGCAAGCCTTTGAAGCTTCCCCTTTGTGAACCCTGCCCATCCTGGGGGAGGAGGTTTGGCACCTCGTCCCAGGATGTGCATTGTTTCAGGCCCCCGAGAGCAGCAGGCTCTCGGCCCAGGGGTCCAGAAACATATCTGTTGGTGGCAGCCTGAGCAGCCATTCAGTCAGGTCACTAGAAGTTGGTCTAGTTTCAGGGGGCATCTCTAAGATACCCTCTGTCATGCATTTCACATTAACTCCCACACTGGCATCAGTGTGGGTTTAATGTGCTGAGAAGTTTGATACCAAACTTCCCAGTTTTCAGTGTAGCCATTATGGTGCTGTGGAGTTCGTAATGACAAACTCCCAGCACCATATACTCTTAATGGCAGCACTGCACTTACAATGCCCAGGAATGGACTTGGGCAATGTAGGGGTTCAGGGCTCATGCACCTGTACCCTCACCACTGGCATAGTGCACCCAGCTAGAGGGGTGACTGATCTATGCCAGGGCAGTGGTTTGTAGGCATAGCACACAGGGATGTGTGCCATGTCGACTCTTCACTTTGTTCTGCACCAAGACACGCAGCCTGCAAAGGCAGTGTATGAGTGTCAGGGTACAGAACCTCTAAAGGTGGCACAATAAGTGCTGCAGCCCTTAGAGGCCTTCTCTGGTCACAGTGCCCTGGGTACCTGTGGTACCATTTACCAGGGGATGACCTGTGGCCAGAGATTCCAATTGGGTTTAGGCTTCAATGCAATTTTAGGGAAGGAACATAGGCCCTGGGTACCTGATTAGCAGGAGCCCAGGGCACACTCAGTCAAAGAACATCAGCAATTCAGCAAAAAGTGGGGGCATACCATGCAGAAAGAGGGCACTTTCTCACAACACAGTATGAATGAATATTCATAAGGGTTCTTGGAAACCAGGCAGGGGCTAAACCACCTGCATAATATCTACGTACAAGGTTCATCCCATACGTCATCCTCAAATCCAACAATAGCTAATACAAGAAACAAGGGACAAAGAAGCCCTAGATACTTTCTGTATAAATACAGCACATCTTACTAGTGTTAGCTAGAGGGAACCGAGACTTCCAGGCTGACACATTGACCAGAGACGCTGAGTCTCCTGCATGCAGACGCTCCAGTAGACAGTGGTCTAATACATCCCTTGCGGGGTGTCGAAATCGAGACCAGGACGGGCTCCTACATTCTCACACTTCAGGTAATAGGGTTCGACTAAAACCTAGAGGGATTCTTGGCTTCACACCTACTCACATGCTAGGTGCACTTAGGTACATCTAGATAGGCATCGTAGGAGTACGCGCTTTCTTTTATCATGCGTTCTATATTCATGTATGTATTCATGATCATTGCAAGATGGTAGAACTGTACTATCCTTTTATATTCACTGTACTGCTAATCATATATATCTGCTACTGTCTAACGGTTGTTGCAGCACATCTATTTTACACTAGAAGAACAAATGTGCAATAAATTCTTATTGTAACTCGCCCGACTGTTTCTTCTGTGTAACTCTCTGAGACCGAATAAGTGAGCATGAGTGACTGAGCGAAAAGTAGTACATTTTTTCCATGATCCTTGGGGATCAGGGTTGTCATGTTCTAAGGTTGCCAGAAACTATTATCTCCCGATAAGAGGAGATTCTAGTGTCACTGTGAGCTAGCTAATGCAAACAGGCTAACATTCTCGGTGGGGGTGCTCGGAACTAGTCTGCCACCAAACCCACAGTTTATGTTACCTGAACGCGCAGATTCTGTATAAGAATATATAGGAACTAAACGACATGGCGCCACCAATGTTGGTTGGGTACTTATTTAACAGTAGAATCTGAGTAGTTAAGTCATGCTAATTCTCAAAGACCCCTACTCACAAAACACCAGAGACGTCTGGAGTGGGTGGGCACAAACTCTGCCACAGCTGAGTAGGCGAAATATCCTATTTATTGGCTGCTGGTTAATCAAGCTTGAAGGACATAGATTTCCTAAAATTGTGCAATAAAACCTTATCTTAGTTCCCTTGAGAAAACTTCTTTGTTACAAAATGACTGAGGGCAAAAATAACCCAGTAGTGGATCGACGCCTCTCAACAGGAGAAGATGTGGGCGCAATTCAAATTGCACCTAAATTCAGACATACAATCACCCTGAAACTATTAGAAAATGGTTTAACATCTAGGGGTGGCATAGTAGCTTTCGTGATTGAGGCACACAAATCAAACAAAATGGAGGTATTTTATTAGTGGGTTACATTCCCAGCAGCAGATGCAAGAACACACACATTTCACTCATACACAGAAGGAGATGCACCAGTGGAATATGGTTCCGTTCGATCACATAGAGGTTCCACTCACATACCAGGAACATTTATACTGGTTTAATGGCGCCCTACCCCACATAAGAAACAGAGTAAGATTAGGCCCACTCGTAGGAGAGGGGGCAACATGGCCAATATTAGCAGCCTACACACCACATCCTAACATTGAAACAATGCCACAGGCAGACTTACTCATACAACACAAAGATTTAATTAAAGTTTACAGAAACCTGACGCAATTCGTCATGAGGACTTACACAGTCCAACAAGCAACAGTTGCAACGAATGGAACTCAATCTCAGGGTACAGCAACTAAAATCACACCACAAACGTTACACGCGGTAATGGGCAAAATGCCCACAAAACGTGAACAAATGCCATTCTGGGTAGCTCACAAAATAACTCAGCTCGAGACAGTATTCCCGAATACTACCCCGTTTGAAAAACACAGAATGCTAACATTCTGCTTGCCCATTGGGATAACACCACAAGTAGAGGATTGCACCTCTTGGGGTACAGTCTTTGCTGCCATATATACCAGGACACATGGTATTCCTTCATTAGCAGTGATACCGGATGTATCTGAAAGAAACACGTTAGTTATAGATTCCTTACCTTAGAATTAACCCCAGGCGTCAGACTGGATCCGGAAAGTTTTTTCGTCAGCAGTACCTCTGCGTGTCGGAAGGTGGCGTCGGTCGGCTCCGCATTCGTTGTTGGCGTCGTGTCACCGGGATGACGTCACGGTAGCTACTTAGACGCCGCCCTCGCGTGCTGCTGTCAGTTCTTTCTTTTTATGCGCCAGCCAGCGCAGATCCGGGAAGTGCGGTACATCCAGTCATTTTTTGACGGAACTTTTTAGCGACTTTTTGTCAACGTCTTTTGAGTCTACAACTTCTGGTGCACGTTGGGATGCCCGGCTTCAAGGCTTACGGATCCTGTTACCGACTAATGTCGGTTACGGATCCGCACCGCGTGTGCCTCTTTTGCCTGGAGCGCGACCACGACCATAAGTCGTGCTCTGACTGCCGGTCCATGGCACCGGAGGCTTTGCGGGAGCGGTCCTGAAAGCTTCTTGAGCGTCGGTAGTCGGCTCCACGCCGTTCGAGGTCCCGGTCGAGAGGGAGGTCGAGGGACCGGTTGCAGAGCCATCACCATTCGTCCAAGTCATCGAAGTCTTCGCACTCGGGGTCAGGTAAGTCGAAGCACAAGAAGAAGTCAAAGAAGTATCGTCGCTCTTCGACTTCTCCTCGTCGGTCGGCCGACCCAACGAGGGATGAGGGCGGTGCCCCTCCTGCGGCTCCGCTTGCAGAGCCCGAAGAGCCGACTCCGAGTTTACCTCCCTTCCCGGGACCCAGAGCGACTTCCGCCCAGCTTCGTACGTTCTACGAGGCAATGCATGCCATCTTTGGGTGGTCCGAACTCGGTTGGGGGGGCCTAGGCCTTCTCCGCCGACGGCTCCGGCCCCTGTGCCGCAGGCCCCAATTAGATCCAGGCCTGGATCCGGATCGGCGCCGGTTGACCTTATTACACATCCACCGGCGCCGCTTCTTCTGGCACCGCTGCCGCATTTGACGCCGGTCGGCCCCCCGGCCGGCGTCGACCCCGGCCTCCATCCTGATGTGGACCCGGATCCGGACCGGCGTCGGGCGATGCCGGATCTGGTGCCGAGAGGGGTTTTTGTGCCCCTGTTCACTCCTGGGGTCCTTTTTCGACCAGATTGGCACCCAGGGGAAGAGGAGGAGGACTGGGAGGGGTCAGGTGACCCTCTGACTGAACAGTTGGATAGTGAACTGGACTGGAGAGAGGAACTGGGGGATGCCAGTGGTCCGGACACCTCCCCTGACCTTGGCATATTGTCTCCTCCTACCGTGCTTCAGAGGAGGGAGCGTCATACGCAGTGGTGTTGTGTAGGGCGGCCGAGGCTTTCAACCTCGTACTCCCTACAGTGGCAGTCACGACTAACCTCCTGATAGAGGTGCTTCAGCCGGTGGCGGCGAGCCCTTCGGAGCCTCTGCTTCCGTTTAATGAGGCCCTTACCGACGTCCTTTTGGGCACCTGGTCCAGGCCCAACACGGGGGCTCCCGTGGATAGGATGATTGCCCGACGCCACCGCCTGGCTCTGGGCGACCCCACTTTCCTCTCCCAACACCCCACCCCTGACAGCTTGGTGGTCTACTTCCAAGAGCGCATTCTCTACCGCTCCACCGGAAAGGGAATCCAAGAAGCTGGATCATCTTGGAAAGAAGATTTTCTCTTCCGCCAGCTTGGGACTGCGGTCGGTAAACACCGCATGTCTATTGGGACGTTATTCCCACTCTGTGTGGAACTCGGTTGCGCAAGTGCGGCCTCAGTGTCCGGAGGAGGCCCGGACAGTGCTCTCCCAGGCTATTGCCGCCGGGAGGGATGCGGCGAAGTTTACCATCCGTTGTGGGCTGGATACCACCGATTCTCTGGGTAGGACGATTTCCACGTCGGTAGCTCTTCTACGCTACGCCTGGATGAGATCGACTGGCTTTTCTGGGGATGTCCAGAATACATTCATGGACATGCCCTTTGATGGCCGTCGCCTTTTCGGTGACAAAGCGGACAACGCTTTAGAGTGTTTAAAGGACTCACGGGCTACGGCCAAGTCCTTGGGCCTCTACCGCTGCCCTGCGCAGTCTGCTTTTCGCCCCTTTCGTGGCTATTGAAGGGGTGCCCCACTATGTCCCGCCCAGAGCCACAGGCCGCAGCAAGTTGCCCAACCTTCGCGCGGCCGGGGACGTGGAAACAACTGCCATGGTTCAGGGGGCCAGCGGGCGGGCCAGTTCACTAACCCCCCCTCTGCAGCAGCCTCCAAACCTTCCTAGTCCGACATTTCAGGCCCATCAAACGCCAGTGGGCAGCAGGATTCGCCATCACCTCCCCCACTGGTGCACCATCACGTCGGACAGGTGGGTTTTGCAGATAGTCTGAAGGGGCTTCTCCCTCCCCTTCGAGGCTACCCTTCCAGCCATGCCACCTCAATACCACCGTATGTCGGAGGATCATCTGGGCCTTCTTCAACAGGAAGTCACGGCTCTCTTGGCCAAGGGAGCCATCGAGCGCTTTCCTGTCCTAGAAGTAGGTCGTGGTTGTTACTCCCACTACTTTCTGGTGCCCAAGAAGGACAAGGGCCTGCGTCCTATCTTGGATCTCAGGAACGTCAACCGCTTCCTCCGGAAGGAGAAGTTCGAGATGTTGACGCTCGCTCAGGTCTTGTCTGCCCTCGACCCGGGAGACTGGTTGGTAGCATTGGACTTGCAGGACGCTTACTTTCACATCCCCGTCCTGCCGGCCTACCGGCATTACCTATGGTTCACGGTAGGCCACGAGCACTTTCAGTTTACCGTGCTCCCCTTTGGCCTTACCAGCGCCCCTCGGGTGTTCACGAAAGTGATGGCGGTGGTCGCAGCTCATCTGCTCAGATCAGGGGTTCCAGTCTTCCCCTATCTCGATGACTGGCTGTTGAAGGCGGGCTCGCCCCAGACTGTCGTCTCCCACCTCCAGACTACGGCCGACCTCCTGCTCTCCATCAATGTGCCGAAGTCACACCTGATTCCCTCTCAGAAGTTCCTCTTTATTGAAGCGGTTCTGGACACGACGCGGTTTTGGGTCTATCCTCCCGAACAGCGAGTCCGGGATATTCGGGCTATGATTCTGATCTTTTCGCCTCTATCCCGGGTTTCGGTCAGGATGACCCTGAGGCTTCTGGGCCTCATGGCCATCTGCATCCTGCTGGTCGATCATGCCAGATGGCATATGCTGGCTCTGCAGTGGGACCTGAAGTTCCAGTGGGCACAGCATCAGCGGAATCTGTCTGATTGCGTACAGATCTCGGAGGGCACTGCAAGACAACTGCAGTGGTGGCTCACAAACCAGGATTGGGTCAACGGCAGATCCCTCTCCCTTCCCCAACCAGAGCACACAGTGGTGAAGGACGCATCCCTTCTGGGATGGGGCGGCCACATGGGAGAGGCAGAGATCAGAGGCCTCTGGTCTCCGGCGGAGTCCGGGCTCCACATCAACCTTCTTGAGCTACGGGCGATTAGTCTCGCACTGAAGGCATTCCTTCCCTCTGTCCGGGGAAAGAGTTGTGCAGGTGTTCACGGACAACACTACCACCATGTGGTACTGCAACAAACAGGGCGGGTGGGGTCATGGACTCTATGTCAGGAGGCCCTGCGACTCTGGACATGACTGGAACATCAGGGCATATCCCTGGTGGTTCAACACCTGGCGGGTTCCCTGAACACCAGGGCGGACGAACTCAGCCGCAGGTGCATGATGGATCACGAATGGCGTCTTCACTCGGAGGAGGTGCAAGGTCTCTTTCAGCAGTGGGGAGAGCCTTGGTTAGATCTGTTCGCCACCGAAGAGAATGCGCAATTTCAGCATTTCTGCGCGTTGGAGTTTCCAAGGCGGCACTCGCTAGGCGACGCTTTTCGTCGCGAGTGGAGTTGTGGTCTGTTGTACGCCTTTCCGCCTATACCACTTCTGCCCAGAGTGCTAAAGAAGATCAGGCGCGACCGGGCCCAAGTCATTCTTGTGGCTCCGGATTGGGTACGAAGAGTCTGGTATCCCGAGCTGCTCAACATGGCCATCGATCCTCCGATCCGACTGCCTCTTCTGTCGCAGCAGCAGGGGATGGTCCTCCACTCGAACCTGTCCAGCCCCCTTCTCCTTGCGTGGAAATTGAGCGGCGGCAGTTGACATCATTTGACTTGCCTCCCGAAGTTTGTAATGTAATCTTGGCAGCCAGGCGTCCCTCCACTAAGACGGTATACGCCTGCCGGTGGAACAAATTTGTGGCATGGTGCACAGCAAAGGCTGTGGATCCCCTCTCTGCCCCTCTTTCTGAGGTTCTCTTGTTTCTCCTCTCTTTGGCCCAGCAGGGCTCTGCTCTGGGCACTATCAAGGGCTATCTCTCGGCCATCTCTGCCTTCCTTCGGCTTCCAGATCAGCCTTCTCTTTTCAAGTCCCCGGTTGTAAATCGTTTCTTAAAAGGCATAACTCATCTCTTTCCTCCTATTCCTTTCGTTATGTCTCAGTGGAACTTGAATCTAATCTTGACTTATTTAATGTGCGCTCCCTTTGAGGCGCTTCACAACTGTCCTTTGAGACTTCTGACGCTTAAAACTGCATTCCTGGTTGCCATCACATCTGCCAGAAGAGTGAGTGAGCTCCAGGCTCTTTCATCTAAGCCTCCTTTCCTGCCTGTCCATCCGGCCAAGGTATTTCTCAGGACTCGTCCATCCTTCTTGCCCAAGGTTGTCACTGCCTTTCACATCGGGCAGACCATCACTTTGCCCACCTACTTTCTGCCTCCGCATCCTTCGAAAGAGGAAGAGAGGCTCCACCGTCTGGACCCAAAACGGGCGCTTTCCTTTTATCTGGATTGCACCAAACAGTTCCGGATGGATGACCAGCTCTTTGTTGGGTACGTGGGCGCCAAGAAAGGTCAGGCCGTACACAAGCGGACTATCTCCTGATGGGTCGTTTTGTGAAATAAAAGCCTGCTATTCTCTGGCGAAGAAGGAGCCTCCAGTGGGGCTCCGCGCCCATTCCACCAGGGCGACCGCAGCAACCATGGCTCTGGGACGTGGCGTTCCTCTGAATGACATCTGTCAGGCAGCTACGTGGGCTTCGTTGCACATTTTTACAAAACACTACTGTCTTGCCAGTCAAGCCCGGAGAGATGTCTTCTTTGGCCGTTCTGTTCTCCAGGACTTTCTGGTGTGATCTTGGTTTGCAGACCCACCTCTGGGGTTGGTATTGCTGGGGTATCTATTCTAAGGTAAGGAATCTATAACTAACTTGTTTCTTTCAGATGAACAAGTTACTTACCTTCGGTAACGATATATCTGTAAGAAACATTAGTTAGTTATAGATTCCTTACCGCCCCACCCATCCTCCCCGTTCTGCGAAATGATTTTTAGGGTTAAGGATATCCTTTCAGGGCCCTAGTTTTGTCTACCAGTGGTCAGTGTCTTGCATGGCTCTGCGTTTCTGGTGCGGAAAGTCGTGTACAGAACTGACGTCAGCGCGTGAGGGCGGTGTCTAAGTAGCAACCGCGACGTCATCCCGGCGACACGATGCCAACGATGAACGTGGAGCCGACCGACGACACCTTCCGACGCACAGAGGTACTGCTGACGAAAAAACTTCCCGGATCCTATCTGACAACTGGGTGTAAGTGCAAGGTAAGGAATCTATAACTAACTAATGTTTCTTACAGATATATCGTTACCGAAGGTAAGTAACTTGTTCATTAAGACAAATACAGAACGAGTACGGAGCAGAGCCTGCTCTGAACTTAGGGATGAAGTTACTAAATAACTATGACCAGGTATCAGCCATAATACTAGCTAATATTAAAGGGAGAGCAGCGTCAGTGGCAATCCCCCAATGCCTAAGGGAGTTCAGTCCATTAGATCAACAGCACGAACTACCCAAAATAATTAAAACTGCGTATGCAGAATTAGGCAGAGACAGTTTGGGTAGGAAGCTTTAAAACCTGAAAAGGCAGTCCTGAAAGGACACTTCTAAGCAGACACTGTGAGAAGTTGGCCTGGTATATGCTGTTCACTAATTAAAGTGGACACCTTGCACCAGGGCAAATCGACTCTTATGGTAGATAGGTTTAAGACAACCTTTTAAAGAAAGCTATCCTAGTGGTAGCTGTGGAGAGCAGCCTTCAGGCTAAGTCTCGGAGGAATGTAAAGCAGCTTGTTTTACCATATAATCTCTTGAATCACCAAATGAAAAGACACCACACAGGTATATATATCAAATATATATGTATTTATTTCTAAATAACTCTCTACTAATCTCTTTATGAGATTAGAAGACAAACATATGCACAAATCAACGTTTCCCAATAAGTTAAGCACAAAATATGGCTGGGGCCCTAGGGGCGTACCAGACCATATACTAAGTAAGAGACTTAGAAACAACGACTTGCAGGGAGACAAGGCCTAGGGCCTTCAGAAGTGCTGGGGCCTCACGAAACCACCCAAGGCAGGTAAGTAAAGGACCCACGGGGGACGCGTGCAGTGTGGATACACAGGCGCGAATCGCCGTTAACTTCAATGGGGCAAGTCGCGGTTGGAAATAAAGAGTTTTAGGATACTTCGGGAGAACCTACAAGCAAGTCACTTACAGGGTAAGTAGTTCTAGGGCCCACACCCACAGGAGCACCGTAGTGCTGGAGTTACCTCACCCAGGGAAGCCGGGTGCACAGGTGTCCTTTGGTGTCGGGTCGCGGCGTCGTTTTCAATGGCGAACAAAGAAGACTTGCTGCTTGCGGGAGCTGGAGAAGTGTCCGGTGGAATCCAAGCCTGGATTCTGAAGAAGGATGACCTGAAAGCAGAGGGGACAGTGTTCAAAGTCACTTGGCAGTGACCCGGGGCAAGGAAGATGGATGCCCACCGTCGTCGGTCGCTTCAGGTCGGTTGCGGGTGCCTTGACTCTTCAGCCACGTGGTCCAGGAGGCGTCGACGACAACCAGGAGCTGGATTCAGTGTGTCCCTCGACGTCTGCAGCTGACTGCGGTGTCGGCAACAAGATCGGAGCCAACAAGCCTTGGCAGCCGCAAGTCTCGGGGAGAT
Source organism: Calotriton arnoldi (assembly GCA_963921515.1). Lineage (NCBI taxonomy): Eukaryota > Metazoa > Chordata > Amphibia > Caudata > Salamandridae > Calotriton > Calotriton arnoldi. The sequence continues at coordinate 861,162 of CAWUFW010007959.1, forward strand.
GGAGAAAAGTCGATGGCGCAGACCAGCAAGGTCTGTGGAACTCACCCAGCGAGGGTAAGTCAGGGCAGGCCTGGGGCAACCAGGGGAGCCCTTTGGTTTCTTTAAGAAGTCTTCTGGGGACCCACAAGCCAGCGGGCAAGGGATCGCGAAGACACCTCGGGCGGAATCACTCAACAGGGGCCCACGGTCACTCGGGACGGTGTAGGCCTCTGATCTTCGGAGGGATTCCTGCTGGAGGTCGGGACCATACGTGGTCCAAAGCACAAGTTCGTAGAACGTTGTGAAGGGGTTGCACTCGACAATAGTGCACGGTACCCAGGGGTCGCGGTTCCTCGTTGCTCGTGGGGTCCACTTGCCTCAGCTTCGCTGGGGACTCACGATGGCCTGGGAGAGGTCAGGAAATCCACTTCTTGGGCTGCAGGGACTTCGGACTCCGGCGGGAGCGGCGTAGTTTGCGACCGTCGTTGTCGTTTTTGGTGCCTGCCAAGCAGGGGAGTCACTCCTTGACTCCAAGGGAGATTCTTCTGTCTTCCAAAGGTAGTGGAACGTCGAAGGGCCAGGATTCTTCTGTAGAGCGTCGTCCAGGGGTTATCTGCTTTGCAATGGCAAGGTTCCCCCTCTTATACTAAAAAGAGGGGATGGACTAGCTCTATGACCCCACCTATGGGAGGGTCAAGGGAGGGGTGGCTACACCCACTTCCCTTTGTCCAGTTTCGCGCCAGAGCAGGGGCAGGTAGCCCCTGAGCTGGTTTGAACTGGCATATGCACAGAGGAGCCTTCTGCTCCCCCAGTGCAGGACTTCAAAGCACTCTAAGAGTGCACCCACCCAGCCCCAATACACTAAACCCTGTCTGGGAGGTGGTCACACCTCCCTGTGACAGGATGCCTATTGTTGGGCTTCCTCCACTGTGAGTTTCGGTCATCAGCAGGAGGGCAGCCCAGTGTCTGTGACTGGTGGCATCCATTTTGTGATGCCAGGGCTCTTCAGGATTCTACTGCGTTTCCACAGCAGGTACATGTCTTATCCCTCTAGAAGGGTGGAATGCTACCCCCGCCGCCAAGATTGGCGGGGGGTAGTATTCCAAGATGTTTGACACCAAACACGACATGTTTTGATGCAGCCATTCCAAAGTTAGCATTTACCGCGAGGATATAATGCACTTAAATAGTATATGGTTTAACCGCATCCACAAACAGCACCAGAGAATAGACTCTGAGAGCTGCAGAGGGGCCCTGCTCAGGCAGAGGCACCCCCTCACATAGAAGCCAAGCACCCTGCCCTCAGGATTGATAGGGCCTGCCTTAGGGGTGACTGATAGGTTTATATGTGTGTGCAGGAGAGATATAGGAAACCTATATCTTAGTGAGGGGTGCTAGCACCACCTCACCCAGGCTGCAGTAGCAGGCCTGTGGTGTCAGATTTAGACTGCTTCCCAGGGGTGGCATAACACATGCTGCAGCCCCTGGTAGGCCTGTGAAGTACCTATGCCCTTGGCACCTAAGGTACCATATACTAGGGACTCATAAGGCACCACAGTATCCAATCACTAGTGCACCTAGAGTGCACTCCATGTCGTTTAGAGAGAACAGAGAGGCTGGGGCCCTGATTGGCAGGGACCCAGCCAGACTATAGCCAGAAACCAGTGCTAACATCAGAAAAAAGTGGGGGCAACATAAGAGGCAGATCCTACTCTCCTACACAACCCCCCAAACGTAGGGACACTAAACTAACCTTGACCAGTTGAGTCTTCGTGTTCAAAGTGGAAATACCTTGAGAGTCCATCTGCATTGGCATGTTGGGTCCCAGGCCTATGTTCCACTGTATAGTCCATCCCCTGTAGGGAAATGGACCACCTCAAAAGTTTTGGGTTTTCACCTTTCATCTGCTTTAGCCATAGGAGGGGCTTGTGGTCAGTCTGAACTATGAAGTGAGTGCCAAACAAGTATGGCCTCAGCTTCTTCAGGGCCCATACCACAGCAAAGGCCTCCCTCTCTATAGCTGACCAACGTTTCTCTCTAGGGGTCAGCCTTCTGCTAATAAAAGCTACTGGCTGGTCTTGACCTTCATCATTCAGTTGAGACAGTACAGCTCCCACACCCAGCTCAGAAGCATCTGTTTGGACAATGAACTTTTTGGTGTAGTCTGGACTCTGTAAGATGGGGGCAGTGCACATGGCCTGCTTTAGGTCTTCAAATGCCTTTTGACAGCTAGCTGTCCACTGAACCTTTTTTGGCATTTTCTTAGAGGTAAGATCATTCAAGGGGGTCACTATAGATCCATATCCCTTGACAAACCTCCTATAGTACCCAGTCAGGCCTAAGAAGGCTCTCACCTGTGTCTGGGTGGTTGGAGCAACCCATTCCAGTATGGTTTGGATTTTGCTCTGCAAAGGCTGAACCTGGCCTCCACCTACAAGGTGGCCCAGGTACACAACCTGACTCTGCCCTATCTGGCACTTGGTGGCCTTGATAGTGAGGCCTGCTTTCTGCAGGGCCTCCAAAACATTTCTGAGGTGGACCAGGTGATCCTGCCAGGAGGAACTAAAGACAGCAATATCATCTAGATAAGCTGAGCAATAAGTTTCCATCCCTGCCAGAACTTTATTCACCAACCTCTGAAAAGTGGCAGGTGCATTTTTCAATCCAAAGGGCATCACCACAAAGTGGTAGTGCCCACCAGGAGTCGAAAATGCTGTTTTGGCTTTTGCATCCTCAGCTAATCTGATTTGCCAGTAGCCAGCTGTGAGGTCAAATGTGCTTAGATACTTGGCTGAGGCCAAAGTATCAATCAGCTCATCTGCCCTTGGTATGGGATAGGCATCAGTCCTAGTGACTGCATTGAGGCCTCTGTAGTCTACACAAAACCTCATTTCTTTCTTACCACCCTGGGTATGAGGCTTGGGTACCAGGACTACTGGGCTAGCCCAAGGGCTATCTGAAGGCTCAATTACGCCTAACTCCAACATTTTCTGGACTTCAGTCCTGATACAGTCCCTGACATGGTCAGGTTGCCTGTAGATTTTATTCTTGACAGGCAGACTGTCCCCAGTGTCCACCTCATGGGTGCACCAGGTAGTCTGACTAGGGGTCAGGCTAAACATATGTCTAAACTGTTGCAGAACTTGTCTGCACTCAGTTTGCTGATGGTCAGTGAGGCTGCTTGCCAAAGCAACACCATCTACTGACCCATCATCAGGGTTCTGAGAGAGCAGGTCAGGGAGAGGGTCACTCTCCTCCTCCTGGTCCTCATCAGTTGCCATGAGCAAGCCCATGTCAGCCCTGTCAACATATGGCTTTAATCTGTTGACATGAAGCACCCTTAGGGGGCTCCTGGGAGTTCCAAGATTCACCAGATAGGTGACTTCTCCCTTCTGTTCAACTATTGTATGGGGGCCACTCCACTTGTCCTGGAGGGCTGCTGGGGCCACAGGCTCCAACACCCACACTTTCTGTCCTGGCTGGTATACAGTCAGCACAGCCTTTTGGTCATGCCAAGCTTTTTGTAATTCTTGGCTGGCCTCCAGGTTTTGGTTGCCTTTTTCATGTACTCTGCCATCCGGGAGCGGAGACCAAGTACATAGTCCATCACATCTTGTTTGGGGGGCTTGAGAGGTAACTCCCAGCCCTCTTTTACCAAACATAGTGGACCTCTCACAGGATGCCCAAACAGAAGCTCAAATGGGCTGTAGCCAACCCCCTTCTGTGGAACCTCTCTGTATGCAAACAAAAGGCAAGGAAGAAGAAGGTCCCATTTCCGCCTAAGCTTCTCTGGGAGTCCCTTAATCATTCCTTTCAAGGTCTTGTTGAAGCGTTCAACTAAACCATTGCATTGTGGGTGATAGGGGTGGTGAACTTATAAGTTACACCACACTCCTTCCACATTGCCTTCAGATATCCTGACATGAAGTTGGTACCTCTGTCAGAAATGACCTCCTTTGGAAAACCCACTCTGGAGAAAACTCCAATGAGGGCTCTTGCCACCACAGGTGCTGTGGTGGTCCTCAGAGGAATTGCCTCTGGGTACCTGGTGGCATGATCCACTACCACCAGGATAAATCTGTGCCCAGATGCAGTCTGAGGGTCAAGGGGACCAACAATGTCAATCCCTACCCTTTCAAAGGGTACCCCCACCACAGGTAGTGGTATCAGGGGGCCTTGGTTGTGCCACCTGCCTTACCACTGGCTTGGCAAGTGACACAGGAGCGACAAAACTCCTTTGTGTCCTCTGACATATGTGGCCAATGAAAATGTGGAACAAGCCTGTCCCAGGTCTTGTTTTGGCCCAAGTGTCCTGCCAAAGGGATATCATGTGCTAAGGTCAAGAGGAACCCCTAAACTTCTGAGGTATTACCAACCTCCTGGTGGCTCCAGGGGCTGGGTCTCTACCCTCAGAATATAGGAGTCCCTCATCCCAATAAACTTTATGGGACCCACTAGCACTCCCAGCAGCCTCAGCAGCAGCCTGCTGTCTGAGGGGTTCAAGAGAGGGGCAGCACTGTTGCTCCTTGCTCAGATCCTCCCTGGAAGGGCCCCTGCCCCCAAGAACTCAACCTGGTCAGGTTCAAGTTCCTCTGGGGCAGTTCCTTCTTCAGGTTCTGCTTCACCTCCCTCTGGAAGTGAATCCTTGATCTGAGACAGAGGGGAAGGCACTGCCTTTACCCTACTGCTCCTCCTCTTGGGAAGCATCTGGTCCATTGTTCCAGGATCCAGAGCTGGTTCAGTGTCATGCATTCTTGCTTGTGACCTGGTCACAGCAAATACCTCTGCAGGGATGCCCAACATCTCAGCTTGAGTCCATAACTCTACTTCAGACCAGGCTGAAGTCTCTAGATCATTGCCCAATAGACATACTACAGGGAGGTCTGCACTAACTACAACCTTCTTGAGGCCAGTTACCCCTCCCCAGGAGAAATTCACAACTGCCAGACTATGGTTGGTCTGGACATTGCTTGCATTGGTCACCTGGTACATTTCACCCAGGATGATCTGTCCAGGGTCCACTAGGTCCTCTGCCACCATGGTGACACTAGCACCTGTGTCCCTAAATGCCAAAGCCTGTTTGCCATTTATCAAAGGCTGCTGTTTGTACTTGCCCAGATTACTGGGGCTTACTAGGAAGGACATATCAATGTTTCCCTCACAAATCAGCATCGCCTGAGTGGTCACTCTGACTAGGTCAGAATCCACTTCAGAACCCAGGGTCAACCCTACTACACCCTTATTCTGAGTACCACCTCCACCAGTAGCTGAGCTAGGGGGCACAGTTGCCTTAGGGGCAGGAGTGGTGGTGGTTTGGTCTTTGGACTTGGTACAATCAGAAGTCCAGTGCCCTTTCTGTTTACAGAATTTGCACCAGGGCTTCTTTTGGCCTTTTCCCTTGTTGGACTGTGACTCCCCACCAGATGCAGATTTTTGGGGCCCTTGTGAAGACTTCTGGTCTTTTGACTTATCCCCACCTTTCTCAGAGCCTTTAGGATCTTGCTTCTTAGTGTCACCCCCTTGGTTCTGGGTTTTCTGCCTCACCCTGGTTCTGACCCATTTGTCTGCCTTCTTTCCCAATTCTTGGGGAGAGGTCAGATCAGAGTCCACCAGGTACTGATGCAACAACTGGTTCTGGCAATTATTTAGGATCTGTTCTCTCATCATCAGATTATACAATCCCTTGAAATCAGTAACCCTACTGCCAACCAGCCAACCCTCTAGAGCCTTGGTTGCACAATCAACAAAGTCAGTCCAGTCCTGAGTCTGTGCCTTCTGGGTATCTCTGAACTTCAACCTGTACTGCTCAGTGGTTAAGCCAAACCCATCTATCAGTGCACTCTTCAGGACCTCATAATCATCAGCATCCTCCTCTCTAACAGTGAGGAGCTTGTCTCTTCCTTTATCTGAAAAGGAGAGCCACAAGATTGCTGCCCACTGCTTTTGGGGGACCTGCTGTACTCTACAGGCCCTCTCCATAGCAGTTATCCACTTGTGGATATCATCCCCACTCTGGTAGGGAGGAACAACCTTGCTCAGGTTCCTATGGTCAGGAATATATTCTCTGCCTCTAGGGACACTGTTGCTGCCACCAGGGGGTTCTAAACCCTCCCTTCTGGAAGCTCTCTGGATCTCCAGGGCTTCTCTATCCAGTGCCAACTGCTTGGTTCTGAGGGCCACTTTGGCTTCCTCATACTGGAGCAGTTTGCACCTTCTCTCAGAGGAGGTCTCTCTTAAGTTAAAGTATGAGCTCCTCTCTTGGACAAATTCTCTGCCAGAGTGATAAGAGTGCTCAGATTCCCTGGAAGGGGATCTGTGCCTCTCATCCACTCTGCCAGTTCTCTTAGGGAGAACTCCTCTGTCCTGTTCAGGCTCCTTGAAGCCTGGCCCTTCAACCACAGAGTCTTGGTCATTCGGATTGTCCTCATCTGACCCAGATACTATGATTGACCCACCCACTGATTCAGACCCCTTAGCTCCTAGAGCCAATCTAAGGTCATCTGCTGTCAGCAGATCTATCAGGTGCAGGGTTGAGGGACTCTGTCCTAGCCTCAGGTGTCTGTCAACACACATGGCTCTCAAGTCAGAGAAAGCCATGTCCTTATACTGAGGCTGAGTGGATCCACTGGGTCCACCCCTTAAGGACATTCTAGTGTTGTGCAGTGTTGTACTACCTACACTAGTTTGTGGCCTACTGATCCTAGCTTGAGCTGTGGAAAGGGTGTGCTATCCCTTGGCACACAGCTCTAAGTTCAGTAGAACTTATTGATACTAAGCTTGACTTTATATGTACCTTGAGTACCTATAATGGTTTTCAGTTAGTAATTCAAATAGAGATTTTCTGGTAAAACAATGGCAAGCTGGAATCCCACACGCTGCCCACCAATGTGAGAAGTTGGCCTGGTATATGCTGTTCACTAATTAAAGTGGACACCTTGCACCAGGGCAAATCGACTCTTATGGTAGATAGGTTTAAGACAACCTTTTAAAGAAAGCTATCCTAGTGGTAGCTGTGGAGAGCAGCCTTCAGGCTAAGTCTCGGAGGAATGTAAAGCAGCTTGTTTTACCATATAATCTCTTGAATCACCAAATGAAAAGACACCACACAGGTATATATATCAAATATATATGTATTTATTTCTAAATAACTCTCTACTAATCTCTTTATGAGATTAGAAGACAAACATATGCACAAATCAACGTTTCCCAATAAGTTAAGCACAAAATATGGCTGGGGCCCTAGGGGCGTACCAGACCATATACTAAGTAAGAGACTTAGAAACAACGACTTGCAGGGAGACAAGGCCTAGGGCCTTCAGAAGTGCTGGGGCCTCACGAAACCACCCAAGGCAGGTAAGTAAAGGACCCACGGGGGACGCGTGCAGTGTGGATACACAGGCGCGAATCGCCGTTAACTTCAATGGGGCAAGTCGCGGTTGGAAATAAAGAGTTTTAGGATACTTCGGGAGAACCTACAAGCAAGTCACTTACAGGGTAAGTAGTTCTAGGGCCCACACCCACAGGAGCACCGTAGTGCTGGAGTTACCTCACCCAGGGAAGCCGGGTGCACAGGTGTCCTTTGGTGTCGGGTCGCGGCGTCGTTTTCAATGGCGAACAAAGAAGACTTGCTGCTTGCGGGAGCTGGAGAAGTGTCCGGTGGAATCCAAGCCTGGATTCTGAAGAAGGATGACCTGAAAGCAGAGGGGACAGTGTTCAAAGTCACTTGGCAGTGACCCGGGGCAAGGAAGATGGATGCCCACCGTCGTCGGTCGCTTCCAGGTCGGTTGCGGGTGCCTTGACTCTTCAGCCACGTGGTCCAGGAGGCGTCGACGACGACCAGGAGCTGGATTCGGTGTGCCCCTCGACGTCTGCAGCTGACTGCGGTGTCGGCAACTCGATCGGAGCCAACAAGCCTTGGCAGCCACAAGTCTCGGGGAGATGGAGAAAAGTCGATGGCGCAGACCAGCAAGGTCTGTGGAACTCACCCAGCGAGGGTAAGTCAGGGCAGGCCTGGGGCAGCCAGGGGAGCCCTTTGGTTTCTTTAAGAAGTCTTCTGGGGACCCACAAGCCAGCGGGCAAGGGATCGCGAAGACACCTCGGGCGGAATCACTCAACAGGGGCCCACGGTCACTCGGGACGGTGTAGGCCTCTGATCTTCGGAGGGATTCCTGCTGGAGGTCGGGACCACACGTGGTCCAAAGCACAAGTTCGTAGAACGTTGTGAAGGGGTTGCACTCGACAATAGTGCACGGTACCCAGGGGTCGCGGTTCCTCGTTGCTCGTGGGGTCCACTTGCCTCAGCTTCGCTGGGGACTCACGATGGCCTGGGAGAGGTCAGGAAATCCACTTCTTGGGCTGCAGGGACTTCGGACTCCGGCGGGAGCGGCGTAGTTTGCGACCGTCGTTGTCGTTTTTGGTGCCTGCCAAGCAGGGGAGTCACTCCTTGACTCCAAGGGAGATTCTTCTGTCTTCCAAAGGTAGTGGAACATCGAAGGGCCAGGATTCTTCTGTAGAGCGTCGTCCAGGGGTTATCTGCTTTGCAATGGCAAGGTTCCCCCTCTTATACTAAAAAGAGGGGATGGACTAGCTCTATGACCCCACCTATGGGAGGGTCAAGGGAGGGGTGGCTACACCCACTTCCCTTTGTCCAGTTTCGCGCCAGAGCAGGGGCAGGTAGCCCCTGAGCTGGTTTGAACTGGCATATGCACAGAGGAGCCTTCTGCTCCCCCAGTGCAGGACTTCAAAGCACTCTAAGAGTGCACCCACCCAGCCCCAATACACTAAACCCTGTCTGGGAGGTGGTCACACCTCCCTGTGACAGGATGCCTATTGTTGGGCTTCCTCCACTGTGAGTTTCGGTCATCAGCAGGAGGGCAGCCCAGTGTCTGTGACTGGTGGCATCCATTTTGTGATGCCAGGGCTCTTCAGGATTCTACTGCGTTTCCACAGCAGGTACATGTCTTATCCCTCTAGAAGGGTGGAATGCTACCCCCGCCGCCAAGATTGGCGGGGGTAGTATTCCAAGATGTTTGACACCAAACACGACATGTTTTGATGCAGCCATTCCAAAGTTAGCATTTACCGCGAGGATATAATGCACTTAAATAGTATATGGTTTAACCGCATCCACAAACAGCACCAGAGAATAGACTCTGAGAGCTGCAGAGGGGCCCTGCTCAGGCAGAGGCACCCCCTCACATAGAAGCCAAGCACCCTGCCCTCAGGATTGATAGGGCCTGCCTTAGGGGTGACTGATAGGTTTATATGTGTGTGCAGGAGAGATATAGGAAACCTATATCTTAGTGAGGGGTGCTAGCACCACCTCACCCAGGCTGCAGTAGCAGGCCTGTGGTGTCAGATTTAGACTGCTTCCCAGGGGTGGCATAACACATGCTGCAGCCCCTGGTAGGCCTGTGAAGTACCTATGCCCTTGGCACCTAAGGTACCATATACTAGGGACTCATAAGGCACCACAGTATCCAATCACTAGTGCACCTAGAGTGCACTCCATGTCGTTTAGAGAGAACAGAGAGGCTGGGGCCCTGATTGGCAGGGACCCAGCCAGACTATAGCCAGAAACCAGTGCTAACATCAGAAAAAAAGTGGGGGCAACATAAGAGGCAGATCCTACTCTCCTACAGACACCTACTGCTTCTAAAAAGAAGAGGGATAATAAAAAACAACAAAACTTTACAGAAAACAGATCTCAATCCCGAGGTAGATCTCCTCCACAGGAGCACTCTAAAAAGAGGTACAACCTTAGGAATAGGGATAACATTAGGAAACCTGACAGGTATTAGGATACTGATACACGTTCCTCTCGTTCCTTTCAGGGCTCGATGAAAAACTCTGAGAGAGAAGGATGGTCAGAACACAAAGAAGAGCGTACAAAGTCCAGAGACAAGCAGCACGCTCAAGACTATACTTCCAAAAAAGAAGAAAAGCCAAAATCAAAACCTCAGTTTAAAAAGAAGAAAGTTGCAGGCCTGAAGATCCGACATGAACAGATTTCTGAGGACACAACTTCTGAACGAGGAATGGGCTCAGACGACGCTAGACAGTGCGGCAGAAGTAACAATAGCTCGTCAGAACCTGATGGAATTTCTGGTGACAGTGGACTTGAATGATTACATCACGGTGGAAACACCAGATACGAGGGTGAACGTCCCACAAAAGTTACATGAAATAACACTCCAAATGGAGGGGGACAAGCCCAGGAAAGTTAAAAGTCTCTTTTGGGAGAACCTGTCATCTGGCTATGACATCCTATTAGCTGAACAAGATTGGCCGCCATCATTCGTTATGGAGTGCCCTAGGGGAGAAAATATAATTTTTCCAGCTTTCTCCAACCTCGTTCCCATTCATATTAAACACACGTATGCACGGGAGTGGGCAGTTGCCCTAGCTCCAGCATTATACAAAAATCATTCCGCATGGGATGAGTATTCAACCCACCATGTGATCCAGTTAAAAGTTTCACCAAATGCACAGAGACAATACCCAATAAAGCAAGAAGCTAAAAAAACAGGTCAGGGAGATCTTAGATCAACTTGAATATCAAGGGGTCATTGAAACATGCACCTCACCAATGAACAATCCTTTGTTTCCCGTATCAAAACCCGACAACTTATATCGTCTAGTTTTAGATTACAGACATTTAAACACATGCACAAAGACATTCGCTGTCCAAAATGCACACAGTGCCGCATTAATGAATAACATTGTGCGGAAGAAATACAAAACAACACTTGATATCTCAAATGGATTTTTCTGCCAAAATATAGTGCCTGAAAGCAGGTATTTGACCGCATTCTCAGCGTTGGGGTCCCAGCGACAATTTTGTTGTCTCCCCCAGGGGTATAAGAACAGCCCCGGGGAATTTTCATCAAGGGTAACTGAGTTACTCCAAAATTCTGATGAGGAAGCATTGTCCTATGTGGATGATATTTATCTGACGGACGATGACTTAGAGAGGCACTTGACCAGGGTGAACACCATAATTATGGGATTTGCATCTGAGGGCTACAAATTTAATTTTGAAAAATCGAAAATCGCCCACCTCAATGTCCTATTTTTAGGATATGAGCTGTCGAGTGAAGGAAAAAGTTTGGCAGCTGACTTTATAGAAAAGTGTGCGCTGCTCCAACCTCCAAAATCATTAAAAAATTTACAATCAATACTGGGATTCCTAAATTTCGGCAGAACATACATTTCAGATTACGCAGAAAGAGTAAAACCTTTCTACGACTTAATAAAACGTGACTTTTCAGTTAGACAGTGGACACAGGAACACACAAACATCCTACGTTTACTACAAGAAGACATGATAGCTTCAAAACACTTACAGACAAGAGTAAACGTACGCAACTTAGTGATCGTGTAATAGCGGGTCAATGCAGGTCCACTTACTTAACCTTCAATGAAGGCAAAACAGTACCAATCGCTTACAAATCACACCTGTATACAAACGCAGAAATGCGTTTCACTTCAACAGAGAAAATCCTGACAGCAGTTCAGACCGCTGTAGCAAGAGAAAGAGCACTGGATCAGGGAAAACGCATAATTGGCATAACCCCTGTACCAGTTTAGAGGCTGTTACAAAGGCTAGCATTCCAAATGCAAAAGCCTTACATCCGAGATGGATACAATGGGCTAATTCCCTTACTGCAATGGACGTTGAATACAGATTTGATCCAAGTCTAAAAACACAAGCATTTCTGCAATACGAACAGGAATACCCTCTGCCAAATGAAATCTTGCCTCTAGATCAGTATGAATACATAATTTACACTGATGGATCTGCTCAACCGGCCATAGGGAGTAAGCAACAATACAACGCAGCATGTGCTATCGTTAAAGGTCGCATGAGGGATGGAAAGTTCCATCCAAGTTGCACCAAGACGCAATCTCGAGGAGACTGCACGGCACAGTTGGCAGAGTTAAAAGCTTTATTACTGGCACTAGTGAATACGGATCACGAATTCCCCACACTAATAGGGTGTGATTCTCTTTACTGTGTGCAATCATACAATGAATATTTACATCATTGGGAACAAAACGGGTTCAAAGACGCAAAAGGTGGCACAATTAAGCATAAAATGCTATGGGAACAGGTAGTAGAGTTGAAAAACGAACTACCACAGACTCACGTGATCCATACACTGAGTCATCAACGTGATGGCGTTCACGTTGAAGGGAATTCATTGGCTGCTGAAGCCGCGAAGGGGACTGTACGCACAGCTTCAGTAGCTGCAATCACTCGTTCAAAAATGAGGATAGATGGTGAGATTATGGTTGCTGTCATTGCTTCGCGCAAAGGCAGCTCAGCAGTACCAAAGAAATTTCCACTCAAGTACTCCTACAAGTTAGATGCAAACAACATTTCATGTGCTCAGATTCCTGGAGTTGGGGATAGAGTAATACCAAATATGGATCATAGACAAGGTTTGATTGTTGCAGCACACGAGGGTTTGGGCTCTGCGCACACAGGTGTTACAGCGACTATTTCATTATTGAAACAACGCTATTGGTGGCCAGGTCTAACAAAGCAAACTAAAGACTATGTCTTGAAATGTGACATCTGCCAGCAGATTAAAGGCTCCACCATACCGCGCCCGGCACAGACACCGTTATTAAAATCAGACAAACCTCTTGCTTGTGTGTATCTGTATCACTGCGGCCCCTTACAATTGATGGGGCTTACAAGTATATCTTGGTGGCAGTGGATTCATGCTTAAGATTTCTATGGGTTTGGGCTCAGCGCTCGGCTGACGCTCGAACTGTTATCAAAGATTTGTGAATCTTTATAGGGACATACGCAGTTGGCACGTTACATTCTGACCGTGGCCTGGCGTTTAGCTCTCGGGCTTACAAAGAGGCCATGGAAAGTATGGGCGTAGGTTTGCGGTACTCCTCTCCGTACCATCCTGAGGAAAATTCGGTTGTGGAAAGGAAAAACCAGGACCTAACCAATCTTTAACAGCTAGGGTATTAGGCAAGGGCGGTAGTTGGGTCAATCACATATATGGGGTACAACAAGCTCTCAACAACCAGCCAAGAAGTTCTCTAGGGGGTGTCACTCCTTACGAGGTCCTATTTGGGACAAGAATGTGGGTACCTGATCTTGATTGTGAAGGCGCAGTGGCTGATGAGAAACCATTTGATAACCATGATCGTTTGGCTGTTTTATAGGATCTAAATGATTCCAGGACACAACAAAGTAACGTCCACAAGAAACAGACTGCCACTGGGGAAGTCAAGGCAGTCACGGCAAGACCTGTCTGGATCCCAAAAGTTGGGGATCTGGTCTGAGAGAAAATAGCGGATAAAAAAGAATTTGGGCCACCCTACAGAAAACCTGTACCGGTCTTAGCAATTCAAGGAAAAAAAACTGTACTTTTGCCGCCTCTTGCCTGGAAAAAGGAGAAAAGATTTGTCTCAATCGACTTAATCAAACCACACTATGTGGCCGATACTAAGCAGTAGGCCTCGTGGACTCCAAAGTAGCAGACGCCCTCCTCTCGCTACAATTCAAGAAGTTAAAACAGAAAGACTCATCACTTTTGAAGAGCCTCAGGTGCGGAATGAAGGACTATGCAACAATAATATGGAACTCGTTCCCCTTGAACCCGAAGTTCAACTTCAAAATCAAAGCTCAAAATTACAACCAAGTTGCAATTAGACCTAATACAAACGTCTACATCAACATGCCTCGACAAGAGCAAAATGCGATTTCAACAAAACCCGATGCAATTCCAACAATTGACCGAACTGCTTCTGGCTACTTCATGAACTTTGATACGTTTTCCTTGGATCCAAGTGAACCAGAAACGACGCCAGCCCAACAAACACGCAAGCAACAAGTCAAGGACTTTCTGAACTTTCTCAAAAAGACTTACCTGGTATCACCTTGGTTAGAACTCTGGGTAATTACAGGGATACTGTTCTTTCTTTTCTGGCTAGGTTTAGTTATAACTTTTAGCATGCTCATTATTGGACGATACCTTCAACAGAGCTCTACAGCCCAAAAAGTTAATTTGATTCTGAAGCCACATCAGTCATCACATCGTGAACAAAGAGACTTGTCATCAGTGAACATTACAGCAGTTCCTATACCGGACGGTATAGTTTGGGACAAGGTTGATTACAAAATATTCGGTCCTACTGAACTTTTAAAAATTTCTCATGTATTAAAAATTTCATTAAGTGATATCATTACCTCCAGTACATTTTCTGATGATTGGGACTCTGAAACTGTTAATAACATGTTGTCGTATTTAGAGAAAACTGCCACATTTACGAACACTGAATTGGTAGAAGGTACCTCAGACTATGACACTTTGTACTGTTACCAACATTATGGTCATCATTTCTTGCACAAATCTATAACACCTAGAAATGTTTTTGAGTACCACCAGTGGGAACATTGCCCTACACCATCAAAAAGTAGTTCGCAAACATTTGCACAGAAATGTTCATATTTTTCAGGGTTTAACACCACTGATCCGACCTCATATTATTATAAATTTACACCGACATCGGCACTGAAAATTATGTTGACTAACACCAAACAGATTTACTCTGCTTCCTTTATTACCCAATTGTCTGAACAGGGTTTTCACCTATGGAAGGACACAATAGACTTAAAATCAGTCTGGGGTTCTAGGGACTGGCAAGTCCAGGGAACAGAAACGCTATTTGGAGCATGCCTCATTCCACAGCTGATGATATTTCTAAATGACACTGTGCAACAGACATCCTGTTTTGGACTAGCCAAGAACAAGGACCTTAACACACCTCAGTTACCAACACCATCACAAATGGGTGGGGGCAAAATTCTACAACACAACAAGTAGTAGGAATGGTTGACATTTTACAATACAATAGATCAGACCGTAATTGGAAAGAATGGTTGGTTTGGCCCTTAGACACGAACAGATGTCAGAAAAGATTCTTGGGTATCACTGAAGGGTTCAATATCCATAGGCCAGACCCACGTTATGTACAAAGAGAACACCCAGGGGTAGTGACATCCTACAGTGTTGGGAAGTTGTGCCTTGATTGGCTAGAAACCTCAACACTCACAGAAGTGAAACAGCACTTATCATTACTCACACAAGACATGGATCTTAGGGATTTTTTACTAGGTCCCAGGAAACACTGTCAGAAACGTTTTATATATGCTGGCATTTATGCTGCCTACAATGAAATTTGGAAAATATCCCAACAAGAGGCCGCAGAGAGAATATGGGAAATAGACCGTATTAACTTAGAAAAATCATTAGCTGTGGTAGACAATGGGTTAACAACTTTGACCTCCAGGATATATCCCTTAGGCAACATTGTATCTTCTGCGATAGACATACTGGAACAAGATTTAGCCATATTACAACACAGGCAATCTCAGTTACGTTCTATTATGTTGTTGAGCTGGACGCTGCAATCTTTGCGTGCAGGCTATGTGCATTGGCGTTTTATCAACAGTACGTCTCTGTTTTCGGAATACAATCTAACAGATAAACAGGTAGAAATGGCACAAAGGGGAGCAAAATATACAATGTGTATTGAAAAACTGGATAGATTACCATTTACGGTGGCAGAATCACCATCAACGGAATGGCTAATCCACGGCCACATAACTCTACCAGTCACTACTTTTCAGTTTCAATATTGCCTTGAGCAAAGTCAGGCAGGCAAGTATGAAAAAATGGGTAAGGAACACATTAAGGAATCTTGGGAGTTACCATACAGATTTCGATGCCGGATTGGGGATCGAGAAGTGTTTCTAAGCGGCACAAACTGCAAGAACGCTTTAAGCGGTTCTCTCATGTGCCACGACATTTCACTGCATGGAGCATGTAATGGTTTGGTAGCAAACTTGTCCTGCCACATGAAAGGGACTCCAGCGGCCGTGACTACTCCGGTATTCGATCTGTTCTCGAATGGGAGTTACTTGATGCTGAACAGTCAAGGTTGCTGTGGGATACTTCCGGGCATTGTCTATCTGGTCACTGTGAACTCCCGGGTTACTTGCTGTATGCAAGTATTGTTTCCCCCAATGAATACAGTCAGGGAGGCTCCGTTATGGCCTTCGTTGAATGTTTCCTTTATACAGTTTGATACTTTGAGCAGACTGAAAGCCATGCTTTTACAGCAAACCGTACCCTTAACCTCCACTCGAGAGACCTTTGATCTTCAAATCGCAAGGACCTCGACTGAGATACAGGCACTTATATGTACAAACTGCCCCTTTCACTTCGCAGAAATGGTGGGTCGTATCTTTAACATGTCTGATACGAGTGGTATTGTACACCTATTTAAGACCATAGGGTCAGGATTTCTAAGCACCTTTCAGACAATCCTCGGAGTTATTCCAAATTTTATACACTCCGTATTTAGAAGCATTTTTGGAGGTCTACCTCTGATTCTGCTCTCAATAGCAGGAATCCTGATTGTCATTTTTCTGCTACGCAATGGACGGCCCAATCACCAACGAGATGGCAAAAGCGCTCCTGGAGCGGAAATACCGTGAGCATGGTACAACATCTGGGCACACCTCGGCTACGGGCCTACTGAGCGCCTCTTGGTTCCTATTGTTTAGACCAGTCTGGATGGACTGCTTCTTACCTGTTCTTCGATGCCTGTTTTGCGTTGCAGAATGCGTGTTGGATCTCTGTCTGACACTTGCATCGGACACGCCTGCGGACTTGAACACCAGGCTGGAACCACTGAGGGCCCAAGCTCGGCAATGTCCCCAGCGTATTTCCATATTGATGGCTGCAATCCTCGAGAATCCGCAGGTGCCTTTTACAACCGGGTTGAGCATCAGCTCTTCTACTAGCACTAAGGTTTTAACAACAGCACCGGCTGCCTCTACACCAGCTATTGGCAGCTCTGAATATCATCTGTGCTCCATTGACGCACTCTGCGAGGTGTTACAAGGACCGTCCTCTGCAGCGGCGGGCAACAACAATGTTGAGTCTCCCAGCCAGGACACTTAATCTCTAATTCGCTCATCGTGTGCTGGGAGTGAATTCAGGTTTTTCTTTTGGTTTCAAAACTCCACTAAATTTGGAACATTTCCTAAAAATTGACACTTTCGCTGAAAAGCATGGCCTTCTGATGCTTGTAGTGGTTCGACTTATATAAACAAACTTATCTAGGACTTTGGCTTAAATAACAATTCCAAAAACTAATTTTCAGAAGCATTTTTCACCTCTTAGACTATTTATAAAAGATGTTAATGTTTTAAAAATGTTTTTACGTGGCTCACTGATAATTTTATGCACTGCTACCTAGTAAAAATAGTAGTTCACTAGCATTTTATTATTGTTGACTATTCGGAAGAGGAGTGGGTGTTATGTTCCATATAGGTACCCTAATATAGGCCCGGGTAACATCATACCCCGTCACCTACATTATCTCCCCTACACTACACAGTAACGAGCCTTTAAGGATTGAACCTTCTCCTAGTTCTAGTCCTGGGTGCAAAAGGAGGGTTTCCCCTGAACAATAGCATTCTATAACTTCATTAATAGACTCACACAGTATGAATGAACATTCATAAGGGTTCTTGGAAACCAGGCAGGGGCTAAACTACCTGCATAAGATCTACGTACAAGGTTCATCCCATACGTCATCCTCAAATCCAACAATGGCTAATACAAGAAACAAGGGACAAATGAGCCCTAGATACTTTCTGTATAAATACAGCACATCCTAATAGTGTTAGCTAGAGGGAACCGAGACTTCCAGGCCGACACACTGACCAGAGGCGCTGAGGCTCCTTCATGCAGACGCTCCAGCAGACAGTGTTCTAACACATCCCTTGCGGGGTGTCGAAATCGAGACCAGGCAGGCTCCTACATTCTCACACTTCAGGTAATGGGGTTCGACTAAAACCTAGAGGGATTCTTGGCTTCACACCTACTCACATGCTAGGTACACTTAGGTACATCTAGATAGGCATCGTAGGAGTACGTGCTTTCTTTTATCGTGCATTCTATATTTATGTATGTATTCATGATCATTGCAAGATGGTAGAACTGTACTATCCTTTTATATTCACTGTACTGCTCATCGTATATATCTGCTACTGTCTAACGGTTGTTGCAGCACATCTATTTTACACTAGAAGAACAAATGTGCAATAAATTCTTATTGTAACACGCCCGACTGTTTCTTCTGTGTAACTCTCTGAGACCGAATAAGTGAGCATGAGTGACTGAGTGTGAGAAGTTGGCCTGGTATATGCTGTTCACTAATTAAAGTGGACACCTTGCACCAGGGCAAATCGACTCTTATGGTAGATAGGTTTAAGACAACCTTTTAAAGAAAGCTATCCTAGTGGTAGCTGTGGAGAGCAGCCTTCAGGCTAAGTCTCGGAGGAATGTAAAGCAGCTTGTTTTACCATATAATCTCTTGAATCACCAAATGAAAAGACACCACACAGGTATATATATCAAATATATATGTATTTATTTCTAAATAACTCTCTACTAATCTCTTTATGAGATTAGAAGACAAACATATGCACAAATCAACGTTTCACAATAAGTTAAGCACAAGATATGGCTGGGGCCCTAGGGGCGTACCAGACCATATACTAAGTAAGAGACTTAGAAACAACGACTTGCAGGGAGACAAGGCCTAGGGCCTTCAGAAGTGCTGGGGCCTCACGAAACCACCCAAGGCAGGTAAGTAAAGGACCCACGGGGGACGCGTGCAGTGTGGATACACAGGCGCGAATCGCCGTTAACTTCAATGGGGCAAGTCGCGGTTGGAAATAAAGAGTTTTAGGATACTTCGGGAGAACCTACAAGCAAGTCACTTACAGGGTAAGTAGTTCTAGGGCCCACACCCACAGGAGCACCGTAGTGCTGGAGTTACCTCACCCAGGGAAGCCGGGTGCACAGGTGTCCTTTGGTGTCGGGTCGCGGCGTCGTTTTCAATGGCGAACAAAGAAGACTTGCTGCTTGCGGGAGCTGAAGAAGTGTCCGGTGGAATCCAAGCCTGGATTCTGAAGAAGGATGACCTGAAAGCAGAGGGGACAGTGTTCAAAGTCACTTGGCAGTGACCCGGGGCAAGGAAGATGGATGCCCACCGTCGTCGGTCGCTTCAGGTCGGTTGCGGGTGCCTTGACTCTTCAGCCACGTGGTCCAGGAGGCGTCGACGACGACCAGGAGCTGGATTCGGTGTGTCCCTCGACGTCTGCAGCTGACTGCGGTGTCGGCAACTCGATCGGAGCCAACAAGCCTTGGCAGCCGCAAGTCTCGGGGAGATGAAGAAAAGTCGATGGCGCAGACCAGCAAGGTCTGTGGCACTCACCCAGCGAGGGTAAGTCAGGGCAGGCCTGGAGCAACCAGGGGAGCCCTTTGGTTTCTTTAAGAAGTCTTCTGGGGACCCACAAGCCAGCGGGCAAGGGATCGCGAAGACACCTCGGGCGGAATCACTCAACAGGGGCCCACGGTCACTCGGGACGGTGTAGGCCTCTGATCTTCGGAGGGATCCCTGCTGGAGGTCGGGACCACACGTGGTCCAAAGCACAGGTTCGTAGAACGTTGTGAAGGGGTTGCACTCGACAATAGTGCACGGTACCCAGGGGTCGCGGTTCCTCGTTACTCGTGGGGTCCACTTGCCTCAGCTTCGCTGGGGACTCACGATGGCCTGGGATAGGTCAGGAAATCCACTTCTTGGGCTGCAGGGACTTCGGACTCCGGCGGGAGCGGCGTAGTTTGCGACCGTCGTTGTCGTTTTTGGTGCCTGCCAAGCAGGGGAGTCACTCCTTGACTCCAAGGGAGATTCTTCTGTCTTCCAAAGGTAGTGGAACGTCGAAGGGCCAGGATTCTTCTGGAGAGCGTCGTCCAGGGGTTATCTGCTTTGCAATGGCAAGGTTCCCCCTCTTATACTAAAAGAGGGGATGGACTAGCTCTATGACCCCACCTATGGGAGGGTCAAGGGAGGGGTGGCTACACCCACTTCCCTTTGTCCAGTTTCGCGCCAGAGCAGGGGCAGGTAGCCCCTGAGCTGGTTTGAACTGGCATATGCACAGAGGAGCCTTCTGCTCCCCCAGTGCAGGACTTCAAAGCACTCTAAGAGTGCACCCACCCAGCCCCAATACACTAAACCCTGTCTGGAAGGTGGTTACACCTCCCTGTGACAGGATGCCTATTGTTGGGCTTCCTCCACTGCGAGTTTCGGTCATCAGCAGGAGGGCAGCCCAGTGTCTGTGACTGGTGGCATCCATTTTGTGATGCCAGGGCTCTGCAGGATTCTACGGCGTTTCCACAGCAGGTACATGTCTTATCCCTCTAGAAGGGTGGAATGCTACCCCCGCCGCCAAGATTGGCTTGGGGGTAGTATTCCAAGATGTTTGACACCAAACACGACATGTTTTGATGCAGCCATTCCAAAGTTAGCATTTACCGCGAGGATATAATGCACTTAAATAGTATATGGTTTAACCGCATCCACAAACAGCACCAGAGAATAGACTCTGAGAGCTGCAGAGGGGCCCTGCTCAGGCAGAGGCACCCCCTCACATAGAAGCCAAGCACCCTGCCCTCAGGATTGATAGGGCCTGCCTTAGGGGTGACTGATAGGTTTATATGTGTGTGCAGGAGAGATATAGGAAACCTATATCTCAGTGAGGGGTGCTAGCACCACCTCACCCAGGCTGCAGTAGCAGGCCTGTGGTGTCAGATTTAGACTGCTTCCCAGGGGTGGCATAACACATGCTGCAGCCCCTGGTAGGCCTGTGAAGTACCTATGCCCTTGGCACCTAAGGTACCATATACTAGGGACTCATAAGGCACCACAGTATCCAATCACTAGTGCACCTAGAGTGCACTCCATGTCGTTTAGAGAGAACAGAGAGGCTGGGGCCCTGATTGGCAGGGACCCAGCCAGACTATAGCCAGAAACCAGTGCTAACATCAGAAAAAAAGTGGGGGCAACATAAGAGGCAGATCCTACTCTCCTACACAACCCCCCAAACGTAGGGACACTAAACTAACCTTGACCAGTTGAGTCTTCGTGTTCAAAGTGGAAATACCTTGAGAGTCCATCTGCATTGGCATGTTGGGTCCCAGGCCTATGTTCCACTGTATAGTCCATCCCCTGTAGGGAAATGGACCACCTCAAAAGTTTTGGGTTTTCACCTTTCATCTGCTTTAGCCATAGGAGGGGCTTGTGGTCAGTCTGAACTATGAAGTGAGTGCCAAACAAGTATGGCCTCAGCTTCTTCAGGGCCCAAACCACAGCAAAGGCCTCCCTCTCTATAGCTGACCAACGTTTCTCTCTAGGGGTCAGCCTTCTGCTAATAAAAGCTACTGGCTGGTCTTGACCTTCATCATTCAGTTGAGACAGTACAGCTCCCACACCCAGCTCAGAAGCATCTGTTTGGACAATGAACTTTTTGGTGTAGTCTGGACTCTGTAAGATGGGGGCAGTGCACATGGCCTGCTTTAGGTCTTCAAATGCCTTTTGACAGCTAGCTGTCCACTGAACCTTTTTGGCATTTTCTTAGAGGTAAGATCATTCAAGGGGTCACTATAGATCCATATCCCTTGACAAACCTCCTATAGTACCCAGTCAGGCCTAAGAAGGCTCTCACCTGTGTCTGGGTGGTTGGAGCAACCCATTCCAGTATGGTTTGGATTTTGCTCTGCAAAGGCTGAACCTGGCCTCCACCTACAAGGTGGCCCAGGTACACAACCTGACTCTGCCCTATCTGGCACTTGGTGGCCTTGATAGTGAGGCCTGCTTTCTGCAGGGCCTCCAAAACATTTCTGAGGTGGACCAGGTGATCCTGCCAGGAGGAACTAAAGACAGCAATATCATCTAGATAAGCTGAGCAATAAGTTTCCATCCCTGCCAGAACTTTATTCACCAACCTCTGAAAAGTGGCAGGTGCATTTTTCAATCCAAAGGGCATCACCACAAAGTGGTAGTGCCCACCAGGGGTCGAAAATGCTGTTTTGGCTTTTGCATCATCAGCTAATCTGATTTGCCAGTAGCCAGCTGTTAGGTCAAATGTGCTTAGATACTTGGCTGAGGCCAAAGTATCAATCAGCTCATCTGCCCTTGGTATGGGATAGGCATCAGTCCTAGTGACTGCATTGAGGCCTCTGTAGTCTACACAAAACCTCATTTCTTTCTTACCACCCTGGGTATGAGGCTTGGGTACCAGGACTACTGGGCTAGCCCAAGGGCTATCTGAAGGCTCAATCACGCCTAACTCCAACATTTTCTGGACTTCAGTCCTGATACAGTCCCTGACATGGTCAGGTTGCCTGTAGATTTTATTCTTGACAGGCAGACTGTCCCCAGTGTCCACCTCATGGGTGCACCAGGTAGTCTGACTAGGGGTCAGGCTAAACATATGTCTAAACTGTTGCAGAACTTGTCTGCACTCAGTTTGCTGATGGTCAGTGAGGCTGCTTGCCAAAGCAACACCATCTACTGACCCATCATCAGGGTTCTGAGAGAGCAGGTCAGGAGAGGGTCACTCTCCTCCTCCTGGTCCTCATCAGTTGCCATGAGCAAGCCCATGTCAGCCCTGTCAACATATGGCTTCAATCTGTTGACATGAAGCACCCTTAGGGGGCTCCTGGGAGTTCCAAGATTCACCAGATAGGTGACTTCTCCCTTCTGTTCAACTATTGTATGGGGGCCACTCCACTTGTCCTGGAGGGCTGCTGGGGCCACAGGCTCCAACACCCACACTTTCTGTCCTGGCTGGTATACAGTCAGCACAGCCTTTGGTCATGCCAAGCTTTTTGCAATTCTTGGCTGGCCTCCAGGTTTTTGGTTGCCTTTTTCATGTACTCTGCCATCCGGGAGCGGAGACCAAGTACATAGTCCATCACATCTTGTTTGGGGGCTTGAGAGGTAACTCCCAGCCCTCTTTTACCAAACATAGTGGACCTCTCACAGGATGCCCAAACAGAAGCTCAAATGGGCTGTAGCCAACCCCCTTCTGTGGAACCTCTCTGTATGCAAACAAAAGGCAAGGAAGAAGAAGGTCCCATTTCCGCCTAAGCTTCTCTGGGAGTCCCTTAATCATTCCTTTCAAGGTCTTGTTGAAGCGTTCAACTAAACCATTGCATTGTGGGTGATAGGGAGTGGTGAACTTATAAGTTACACCACACTCCTTCCACATTGCTTTCAGATATCCTGACATGAAGTTGGTACCTCTGTCAGAAATGACCTCCTTTGGAAAACCCACTCTGGAGAAAACTCCAATGAGGGCTCTTGCCACCACAGGTGCTGTGGTGGTCCTCAGAGGAATTGCCTCTGGGTACCTGGTGGCATGATCCACTACCACCAGGATAAATCTGTGCCCAGATGCAGTCTGAGGGTCAAGGGGACCAACAATGTCAATCCCTACCCTTTCAAAGGGTACCCCCACCACAGGTAGTGGTATCAGGGGGCCTTTGTTGTGCCACCTGCCTTACCACTGGCTTGGCAAGTGACACAGGAGCGACAAAACTCCTTTGTGTCCTCTGACATATGTGGCCAATGAAAATGTGGAACAAGCCTGTCCCAGGTCTTGTTTTGGCCCAAGTGTCCTGCCAATGGGATATCATGTGCTAAGGTCAAGAGGAACCCCCTAAACTTCTGAGGTATTACCAACCTCCTGGTGGCTCCAGGGGCTGGGTCTCTACCCTCAGAATATAGGAGTCCCTCATCCCAATAAACTTTATGGGACCCACTAGCACTCCCAGCAGCCTCAGCAGCAGCCTGCTGTCTGAGGGGTTCAAGAGAGGGGCAGCACTGTTGCTCCTTGCTCAGATCTTCCCTGGAAGGGCCCCCTGCCCCCAAGAACTCAACCTGGTCAGGTTCAAGTCCCTCTGGGGCAGTTCCTTCTTCAGGTTCTGCTTCACCTCCCTCTGGAAGTGAATCCTTGATCTGAGACAGAGGGAAGGCACTGCCTTAACCCTACTGCTCCTCCTCTTGGGAAGCATCTGGTCCATTGTTCCAGGATCCAGAGCTGGTTCAGTGTCATGCATTCTTGCTTGTGACCTGGTCACAGCAAATACCTCTGCAGGGATGCCCAACATCTCAGCATGAGTCCATAACTCTACTTCAGACCAGGCTGAAGTCTCTAGATCATTGCCCAACAGACATTCTACAGGGAGGTCTGCACTGACTACAACCTTCTTGAGGCCAGTTACCCCTCCCCAGGAGAAATTCACAACTGCCAGACTATGGTTGGTCTGGACATTGCTTGCATTGGTCACCTGGTACATTTCACCCAGGATGATCTGTCCAGGGTCCACTAGGTCCTCTGCCACCATGGTGACACTAGCACCTGTGTCCCTAAATGCCAAAGCCTGTTTGCCATTTATCAAAGGCTGCTGTTTGTACTTGCCCAGATTACTGGGGCTTACTAGGAAGGACATATCAATGTTTCCCTCACAAATCAGCATTGCCTGAGTGGTCACTCTGACTAGGTCAGAATCCACTTCAGAACCCAGGGTCAACCCTACTACACCCTTATTCTGAGTACCACCTCCACCAGTAGCTGAGCTAGGGGGCACAGTTGCCTTAGGGGCAGGAGTGGTGGTGGTTTGGTCTTTGGACTTGGTACAATCAGAAGTCCAGTGCCCTTTCTGTTTACAGAATTTGCACCAGGGCTTCTTTTGGCCTTTTCCCTTGTTGGACTGTGACTCCCCACCAGATGCAGATTTTTGGGGCCCTTGTGAAGACTTCTGGTCTTTTGACTTATCCCCACCTTTCTCAGGGCCTTTAGGATCTTGCTTCTTAGTGTCACCCCCTTGGTTCTGGGTTTTCTGCCTCACCCTGGTTCTGACCCATTTGTCTGCCTTCTTTCCCAATTCTTGGGGAGAGGTCAGATCAGAGTCCACCAGGTACTGATGCAACAACTGGTTCTGGCAATTATTTAGGATCTGTTCTCTCATCATCAGATTATACAATCCCTTGAAATCAGTAACCCTACTGCCAACCAGCCAACCCTCTAGAGCCTTGGTTGCACAATCAACAAAGTCAGTCCAGTCCTGAGTCTGTGCCTTCTGGGTATCTCTGAACTTTAACCTGTACTGCTCAGTGGTTAAGCCAAACCCATCTATCAGTGCACTCTTCAGGACCTCATAATCATCAGCATCCTCCTCTCTAACAGTGAGGAGCTTGTCTCTTCCTTTATCTGAAAAGGAGAGCCACAAGATTGCTGCCCACTGCTTTTGGGGGACCTGCTGTACTCTACAGGCCCTCTCCATAGCAGTTATCCACTTGTGGATATCATCCCCACTCTGGTAGGGAGGAACAACCTTGCTCAGGTTCCTATGGTCAGGGACATATTCTCTGCCTCTAGGGACACTGTTGCTGCCACCAGGGGTTCTAAACCCTCCCTTCTGGAAGCTCTCTGGATCTCCAGGGCTTCTCTATCCAGTGCCAACTGCTTGGTTCTGAGGGCCACTTTGGCTTCCTCATACTGGAGCAGTTTGCACCTTCTCTCAGAGGAGGTCTCTCTTAAGTTAAAGTATGAGCTCCTCTCTTGGACAAATTCTCTGCCAGAGTGATAAGAGTGCTCAGATTCCCTGGAAGGGGATCTGTGCCTCTCATCCACTCTGCCAGTTCTCTTAGGGAGAACTCCTCTGTCCTGTTCAGGCTCCTTGAAGCCTGGCCCTTCAACCACAGAGTCTTGGTCATTCGGATTGTCCTCATCTGACCCAGATACTATGATTGACCCACCCACTGATTCAGACCCCTTAGCTCCTAGAGCCAATCTAAGGTCATCTGCTGTTAGCAGATCTATCAGGTGCAGGGTTGAGGGACTCTGTCCTAGCCTCAGGTGTCTGTCAACACACATGGCTCTCAAGTCAGAGAAAGCCATGTCCTTATACTGAGGCTGAGTGGATCCACTGGGTCCACCCCTTAAGGACATTCTAGTGTTGTGCAGTGTTGTACTACCTACACTAGTTTGTGGCCTACTGATCCTAGCTTGAGCTGTGGAAAGGGTGTGCTATCCCTTGGCACACAGCTCTAAGTTCAGTAGAACTTATTGATACTAAGCTTGACTTTATATGTACCTTGAGTACCTATAATGGTTTTCAGTTAGTAATTCAAATAGAGATTTTCTGGTAAAACAATGGCAAGCTGGAATCCCACACGCTGCCCACCAATGTGAGAAGTTGGCCTGGTATATGCTGTTCACTAATTAAAGTGGACACCTTGCACCAGGGCAAATCGACTCTTATGGTAGATAGGTTTAAGACAACCTTTTAAAGAAAGCTATCCTAGTGGTAGCTGTGGAGAGCAGCCTTCAGGCTAAGTCTCGGAGGAATGTAAAGCAGCTTGTTTTACCATATAATCTCTTGAATCACCAAATGAAAAGACACCACACAGGTATATATATCAAATATATATGTATTTATTTCTAAATAACTCTCTACTAATCTCTTTATGAGATTAGAAGACAAACATATGCACAAATCAACGTTTCACAATAAGTTAAGCACAAGATATGGCTGGGGCCCTAGGGGCGTACCAGACCATATACTAAGTAAGAGACTTAGAAACAACGACTTGCAGGGAGACAAGGCCTAGGGCCTTCAGAAGTGCTGGGGCCTCACGAAACCACCCAAGGCAGGTAAGTAAAGGACCCACGGGGGACGCGTGCAGTGTGGATACACAGGCGCGAATCGCCGTTAACTTCAATGGGGCAAGTCGCGGTTGGAAATAAAGAGTTTTAGGATACTTCGGGAGAACCTACAAGCAAGTCACTTACAGGGTAAGTAGTTCTAGGGCCCACACCCACAGGAGCACCGTAGTGCTGGAGTTACCTCACCCAGGGAAGCCGGGTGCACAGGTGTCCTTTGGTGTCGGGTCGCGGCGTCGTTTTCAATGGCGAACAAAGAAGACTTGCTGCTTGCGGGAGCTGAAGAAGTGTCCGGTGGAATCCAAGCCTGGATTCTGAAGAAGGATGACCTGAAAGCAGAGGGGACAGTGTTCAAAGTCACTTGGCAGTGACCCGGGGCAAGGAAGATGGATGCCCACCGTCGTCGGTCGCTTCAGGTCGGTTGCGGGTGCCTTGACTCTTCAGCCACGTGGTCCAGGAGGCATCGACGACGACCAGGAGCTGGATTCGGTGTGTCCCTCGACGTCTGCAGCTGACTGCGGTGTCGGCAACTCGATCGGAGCCAACAAGCCTTGGCAGCCGCAAGTCTCGGGGAGATGAAGAAAAGTCGATGGCGCAGACCAGCAAGGTCTGTGGCACTCACCCAGCGAGGGTAAGTCAGGGCAGGCCTGGAGCAACCAGGGGAGCCCTTTGGTTTCTTTAAGAAGTCTTCTGGGGACCCACAAGCCAGCGGGCAAGGGATCGCGAAGACACCTCGGGCGGAATCACTCAACAGGGGCCCACGGTCACTCGGGACGGTGTAGGCCTCTGATCTTCGGAGGGATCCCTGCTGGAGGTCGGGACCACACGTGGTCCAAAGCACAGGTTCGTAGAACGTTGTGAAGGGGTTGCACTCGACAATAGTGCACGGTACCCAGGGGTCGCGGTTCCTCGTTACTCGTGGGGTCCACTTGCCTCAGCTTCGCTGGGGACTCACGATGGCCTGGGAGAGGTCAGGAAATCCACTTCTTGGGCTGCAGGGACTTCGGACTCCGGCGGGAGCGGCGTAGTTTGCGACCGTCGTTGTCGTTTTTGGTGCCTGCCAAGCAGGGGAGTCACTCCTTGACTCCAAGGGAGATTCTTCTGTCTTCCAAAGGTAGTGGAATGTCGAAGGGCCAGGATTCTTCTGGAGAGCGTCGTCCAGGGGTTATCTGCTTTGCAATGGCAAGGTTCCCCCTCTTATACTAAAAAGAGGGGATGGACTAGCTCTATGACCCCACCTATGGGAGGGTCAAGGGAGGGGTGGCTACACCCACTTCCCTTTGTCCAGTTTCGCGCCAGAGCAGGGGCAGGTAGCCCCTGAGCTGGTTTGAACTGGCATATGCACAGAGGAGCCTTCTGCTCCCCCAGTGCAGGACTTCAAAGCACTCTAAGAGTGCACCCACCCAGCCCCAATACACTAAACCCTGTCTGGAAGGTGGTTACACCTCCCTGTGACAGGATGCCTATTGTTGGGCTTCCTCCACTGCGAGTTTCGGTCATCAGCCGGAGGGCAGCCCAGTGTCTGTGACTGGTGGCATCCATTTTGTGATGCCAGGGCTCTTTAGGATTCTACCGCGTTTCCACAGCAGGTACATGTCTTATCCCTCTAGAAGGGTGGAATGCTACCCCCGCCGCCAAGATTGGCGGGGGGTAGTATTCCAAGATGTTTGACACCAAACACGACATGTTTTGATGCAGCCATTCCAAAGTTAGCATTTACCGCGAGGATATAATGCACTTAAATAGTATATGGTTTAACCGCATCCACAAACAGCACCAGAGAATAGACTCTGAGAGCTGCAGAGGGGCCCTGCTCAGGCAGAGGCACCCCCTCACATAGAAGCCAAGCACCCTGCCCTCAGGATTGATAGGGCCTGCCTTAGGGGTGACTGATAGGTTTATATGTGTGTGCAGGAGAGATATAGGAAACCTATATCTTAGTGAGGAGTGCTAGCACCACCTCACCCAGGCTGCAGTAGCAGGCCTGTGGTGTCAGATTTAGACTGCTTCCCAGGGGTGGCATAACACATGCTGCAGCCCCTGGTAGGCCTGTGAAGTACCTATGCCCTTGGCACCTAAGGTACCATATACTAGGGACTCATAAGGCACCACAGTATCCAATCACTAGTGCACCTAGAGTGCACTCCATGTCGTTTAGAGAGAACAGAGAGGCTGGGGCCCTGATTGGCAGGGACCCAGCCAGACTATAGCCAGAAACCAGTGCTAACATCAGAAAAAAAGTGGGGGCAACATAAGAGGCAGATCCTACTCTCCTACACTGAGCGAAAAGTAGTACATTGTTTCCACGATCCTTGGGGATCAGAGTTGTCATGTTCTAAGGTTGCATGAAACTATTCTCTCCCCGATAAGAGGAGATTCTAGTGGCACTGTGAGCTAGCTAATGCAAACAGGCTAACATTCTCGGTGGGGGTGCTCGGAACCAGTCTGCCACCAAACCCACAGTTTAAGTTATCCAAACGCGCAGATTCTGTATAGGAATATATAGGAACTACACGACAGTACCTGGTAACCCCAGGCACAGTATGATCAATGAACAAGCACTCCTCTTGGATAGCTCATATTTCTTGTGGGACAGCCTCGTTCAGAACAGCATCATTTTCTTCATCGGTCTGTGTCCAGGTCAGCTGAGCATCAGAAAAAGGGACAAACCTGGGCACCGACTCAGACTCAGAGTCACCTATGCCGTCCTTGACCCATTGATTGTAGGGCAGAGGAATCCGTCGACAATGGGTGGCATGCACCTAGTTCTTCCGACCAGCAACTTTCACAGCTGACCGAGTCACCAATAGAACTTGCTCCGGTCCCTTCCACCGCAGCTCTAAGCTTTTCTTCTGCTGGAAGTTCCGGAGGAGGACGTAGTCACCAGGCTGGATGTTGTGGCCGGGTCCCTCTGGTATAGGCAGTAGGGACTCCCGCACCTGCCGGTGACTAGAACGTAAACTTTCGGTTAACTGGCCAAGATAACCAAGCAACACAGGGTATTCAATATTCCAGAACTTACGAGGACGTGGGATACCCCAGACATTTGCCGGGCGTCCGAACACGACCTCGTAAGGTGAAAATCCTGTTCTAGAATGAGCTGTCATTCTTGATGATAAAAGGGCTAATGGTAGAGCATCTGGCCACTTTAATCCTGTTGCCTCCTGTATTTTTGCCAATTTCAGTTTGAGAGTACCATTGTACTTCTCAACTAAACCCGCTGACTGAGGATGATTGGCAGCATGAAATGTTTGCTTTACGTGCAACCCTTCACAGATCAATTGAATCACTTTAGCATTAAAATGACTTCCGTTGTCACTCCAGGTAACACGGGGCAAACCGAAACGAGGAAAGAACTCTTTTAGGAGTACCTTTGTTGTCGTACTGGCTGTATTATCTTTAGTAGGATAAGCCTCAACCCATTCACTAAACGCACAGACAACCACCAAAGCCTATTTAAGATTGTTACATCTCTCTAATTCTATATAGTCCATCTGCAGGACCTCAAAAGGAAAAGTGGGTGGTGCAAAATTACCAGGCGGGTTAGGGGTACCCTTCCCTGGATTATGCATCAAACAGACCATACAGTATTTCACCAAATGTGCAGCTGTTTTAGAAATATTATCATTATGCCATACAGGAGCTAATACTTTACAAATGCCTTTTGCACTAATGTGAGCTGGACCATGTGCCTTAGTCACTACAGGAAGAACATATGCATCTGGCAACATCCATTTCTGCTGCCCTGATTTATCAATCCAACACCCTTCCTCATCCAACTGTGCTGTACTCTCTTGCCACTTCGCTAATTCCTCTATCGTGGCTTCACTCTGTATTTCCTTGACACTTTCAAGAGTATTTTCAAACATAACGACTTCTGGAACCCATCTAGCTGGACCTGCAACAAACATGCGTTTCATTTTACTTTGAGCTGTTTCCTTAGCTACCTGATCTGCAAAAGCATTACCTCTACCCACATTATCTGTAACTTTCTTATTGGCGCTACACTTTACTATCGACAATTTCTTGGGAAACGTTAAAGCAGACAAAAGTCACAATATAAGGTGCCCATGTTGAATCTTCATGCCATGGGAAGTAAGGAACCCTCTTTCTGCCCAAAGTCGTCCAAAATTATGGGCGACCCCGAACGCATACTGGCTGTCAGTATAAATATTAACAGTCAGTCCTTCACTTAACTCACAAGCTCGAATAAGGGCAACAAGCTCAGCAGCTTGAGCCAAATGATAGGGAACCCGTGATGTCTCTACCACTGTTCGCAATGTAGTAATAGCATAGGCTGCAGTAGTGGTGCCATCTGGTAATTTGAAACAAGAGCCATCGACATATAGTTCTCCCTGAGGGTCAGATAAGGGAACATCAGTCAAGTATACCCGTCCCTTCGTCTCTTCTTCCGTCCAGAAAATACAGTCATGTTTGTCGACTGCATCATTCTCAGAAGGGAGGGTTAGTAACGTGGCTGGATTCAGAGTAGCACATCTCTTAATTGTAATGTGTTTAGCAAACAATGTCAATTCATAACCGGTAAGACACACACTGGTGAGGTGCTGTGTCTTTGTCTTATTCAAAAGCGTTTCCACAGCATAGGGTACCATAACTGTGAGATCAGTATCAAGGACGAGCCCAGCAGATTTTCTGATTGAAACTGCCACGGCCACGACCGCGACCGCTCTCAGACAACTCGGGAAGGCCCTAGCAACAGGGTCAAGCACAGCAGAAAAATTAGCACAAGGCCTTTGTTTATCTCAAAATTTTTGTAATAAAACAGAAAGTGCGCAGCCAGCCATCTCAAGGACATACAATACAAACGGTTTAGTATAATTTGGTGTACCCAGTACCACAGCCGAACAAAGTGCAGCTTTCAATTGCTCAAAAGACTGCTGACATTCAGGCGTCCAAGGCAAAGGCTCATGCACTGCTTTTGTTGTTAATACAAGCAAAGGTTTGATTAGTAATGAATAACTGAGAATCCACTGGTGACAGTAGGAAGTAATACCTATAAAAGCACGTACATCTTTCTGAGTTTGGGGAATAGGCATTTTAACGATGGTACCAATACGCTCAGTGGTCAATCTCCAACCCTCCTTCGACAGCAGGTGACCTAAATAGGTGACCTCCTGTCGACAATACTGACATTTCGAAAGAGAGACCTTATGCCCTTGAGATGCCAAATGCAACAACAACCGCACAGTACCATCCCTACAACCTTGTTCCGTGTCAGAAGCTATTAAGAGACCATCAACATATTGCACCAACACGTTACCTGAAGAAAGCGGCAATAAATTCAATTGACTTTTCAACGCCTGACTATAAATACTAGGACTTTCCGTATAGCCCTGAGGAGCACGTCAGAATCTAAAGCTTCTGCCGGCCAGTGTAAAGCCAAACAAATACTTACTATCTGGATGAATAGGAATACTAAATAAACAATTTTTCAGATCAATAACAGAGAAGAACTTTGCAGTAGATGGAATCATCGTCAAAAGCGTAGTGATATCAGGTACCACCAGGAACTGTGGAACTACAATTTTATTAACCTCCCGCAAATCAATCACAAAGTGAATAACATCTTCAATAATATCAGAGGAACCCAAAGGTGTCCTCTTAAGAACCGGAAGAATAGGACTATTACAAACATTAGCAGACATCTCCTCAACCACTCCCTTTCGTATCAAATCCTGGACAATTTGAAGAAGGGCCTGTTCGCCTGCTTCCAGAATCTTGTACTGAGGAATGCGGGGTAGAATAGCATTATCCTTAATTCGTATAGAAACTGGTGGTATATGCAACAGACCCACATCAGTATCACCTGTGGCCCACAATGTAGGTGGGACCTGAGCAAATTCAGGTGGAAGAGGCGCATCCTGAGACAAACATTGCTTTGCACTCACACCCGGACCCATAGTAATATAAACACCTGCAGGAGAGCAATAAATAGTTGCATGCAATTTCTTCAACAAATCCAAACCCATCAGATTTTCACCGCTATCAGAAGTGAGAAGGAATGGAGAATCCACAACCAATGGTAAGGGCAAGGGGGTGTGAAATGGGGCTAACAACCGGTACTCCTGAAAAACCCACTGAAACGTTATTTTGGCCAGACAGAGCCGCCCCAGGGACCATGTGACGAGAAACAGAACTTTTTGTAGCGCCTGTATCCACTAAAAATTCTTTACTCGATCCTTGCAAATCCGCCTTGACATATGGGCCATGCTGATCTACAGGTATATGCACTGGTCCTGTACCCTGTCCCTGGCTGTCCTAACTGTAAGTCATCCCAGTCACATCATCAAAATCACAATCCTCATTATAGTACTGACCATCCTTGGAGTGGTCAAAATAATTATCATAACGGCCCTCAGAATCTGTCTGTCTACCTGTACCACGTCCTCTAGTGCTGGCACCACGTCCCCGTGGGGATGCAACCTTCTGCAAAAGTACGGGGCACTCGCTACGCCAATGGCCCTCCTCCTTACAATACGATACCAAAGGGGATGATGGACGGAGCGTTAGAGCAAATCAAACACTCACCCCCAGTCAACTGATCTGGGTTTAATCCATCATCATTCTTTAGCTCACTCCACCACCCCAGTTCAGACATGGCCATATGCAAATCAGTCTGACCCTGTGCCTCATGGAAACAGTCCAGCCCGAACTGCCAAGCCATGCCTTCCCTGGACCGGAAACAAGCATCCTGGGACCGGTTTCGGGTTCAAAACCCTCATCAGCCAGGCTATCTTGAATCCAGTGGCAAAGTGAGCAAGGGACCCACGTCTGGGCATACCCTGCCAACTTAGGGCGGACAAAGCGATACCAAAGGGGATGATGGACGGAGCGTTAGAGCAAATCAAACACTCACCCCCAGTCAACTGATCTGGGTTTAATCCATCATCATTCTTTAGCTCACTCCACCACCCCAGTTCAGACATGGCCATATGCAAATCAGTCTGACCCTGTGCCTCATGGGAACAGTCCAGCCCGTTCATTAAACCCAGATCAGTTGACTGGGGGTGAGTGTTTGATTTGCTCTAACGCTCCGTCCATCATCCCCTTTGGTATCGCTTTGTTCGCCCTAAGTTGGCAGGGTATGCCCAGACGTGGGTCCCTTGCTCACTTTGCCACTGGATTCAAGATAGCCTGGCTGATGAGGGTTTTGAACCCGAAACCGGTCCCAGGATGCTTGTTTCCGGTCCAGGGAAGACATGGCTTGGCAGTTCGGGCTGGACTGTTCCCATGAGGCACAGGGTCAGACTGATTTGCATATGGCCATGTCTGAACTGGGGTGGTGGAGTGAGCTAAAGAATGATGATGGATTAAACCCAGATCAGTTGACTGGGGGTGAGTGTTTGATTTGCTCTAACGCTCCGTCCATCATCCCCTTTGGTATCGCTTTGTTCACCCTAAGTTGGCAGGGTATGCCCAGACGTGGGTCCCTTGCTCACTTTGCCACTGGATTCAAGATAGCCTGGCTGATGAGGGTTTTGAACCCGAAACCGGTCCCAGGATGCTTGTTTCCGGTCCAGGGAAGACATGGCTTGGCAGTTCGGGCTGGACTGTTCCCATGAGGCACAGGGTCAGACTGATTTGCATATGGCCATGTCTGAACTGGGGTGGTGGAGTGAGCTAAAGAATGATGATGGATTAAACCCAGATAAGTTGACTGGGGGTGAGTGTTTGATTTGCTCTAACGCTCCGTCCATCATCCCCTTTGGTATCGCTTTGTTCGCCCTAAGTTGGCAGGGTATGCCCAGACGTGGGTCCCTTGCTCACTTTGCCACTGGATTCAAGATAGCCTGGCTGATGAGGGTTTTGAACCCGAAACCGGTCCCAGGATGCTTGTTTCCGGTCCAGGAAGACATGGCTTGGCAGTTCGGGCTGGACTGTTCCCATGAGGCACAGGGTCAGACTGATTTGCATATGGCCATGTCTGAACTGGGGTGGTGGAGTGAGCTAAAGAATGATGATGGATTAAACCCAGATCAGTTGACTGGGGGTGAGTGTTTGATTTGCTCTAATGCTCCGTCCATCATCCCCTTTGGTATCGCTTTGTTCGCCCTAAGTTGGCAGGGTATGCCCAGACGTGGGTCCCTTGCTCACTTTGCCACTGGATTCAAGATAGCCTGGCTGATGAGGGTTTTGAACCCGAAACCGGTCCCAGGATGCTTGTTTCCGGTCCAGGGAAGACATGGCTTGGCAGTTCGGGCTGGACTGTTCCCATGAGGCACAGGGTCAGACTGATTTGCATATGGCCATGTCTGAACTGGGGTGGTGGAGTGAGCTAAAGAATGATGATGGATTAAACCCAGATAAGTTGACTGGGGGTGAGTGTTTGATTTGCTCTAACGCTCCGTCCATCATCCCCTTTGGTATCGCTTTGTTCGCCCTAAGTTGGCAGGGTATGCCCAGACGTGGGTCCCTTGCTCACTTTGCCACTGGATTCAAGATAGCCTGGCTGATGAGGGTTTTGAACCCGAAACCGGTCCCAGGATGCTTGTTTCCGGTCCAGGGAAGACATGGCTTGGCAGTTCGGGCTGGACTGTTCCCATGAGGCACAGGGTCAGACTGATTTGCATATGGCCATGTCTGAACTGGGGTGGTGGAGTGAGCTAAAGAATGATGATGGATTAAACCCAGATCAGTTGACTGGGGGTGAGTGTTTGATTTGCTCTAATGCTCCGTCCATCATCCCCTTTGGTATCGCTTTGTTCGCCCTAAGTTGGCAGGGTATGCCCAGACGTGGGTCCCTTGCTCACTTTGCCACTGGATTCAAGATAGCCTGGCTGATGAGGGTTTTGAACCCGAAACCGGTCCCAGGATGCTTGTTTCCGGTCCAGGGAAGACATGGCTTGGCAGTTCGGGCTGGACTGTTCCCATGAGGCACAGGGTCAGACTGATATGCATATGGCCATGTCTGAACTGGGGCGGTGGAGTGAGCTAAAGAATGATGATGGATTAAACCCAGATCAGTTGACTGGGGGTGAGTGTTTGATTTGCTCTAACGCTCCGTCCATCATCCCCTTTGGTATCGCTTTGTTCGCCCTAAGTTGGCAGGGTATGCCCAGACGTGGGTCCCTTGCTCACTTTGCCACTGGATTCAAGATAGCCTGGCTGATGAGGGTTTTGAACCCGAAACTGGTCCCAGGATGCTTGTTTCCGGTCCAGGGAAGACATGGCTTGGCAGTTTGGGCTGGACTGTTCCCATGAGGCACAGGGTCAGACTGATTTGCATATGGCCATGTCTGAACTGGGGTGGTGGAGTGAGCTAAAGAATGATGATGGATTAAACCCAGATCAGTTGACTGGGGGTGAGTGTTTGATTTGCTCTAACGCTCCGTCCATCATCCCCTTTGGTATCGCTTTGTTCGCCCTAAGTTGGCAGGGTATGCCCAGACGTGGGTCCCTTGCTCACTTTGCCACTGGATTCAAGATAGCCTGGCTGATGAGGGTTTTGAACCCGAAACCGGTCCCAGGATGCTTGTTTCCGGTCCAGGGAAGACATGGCTTGGCAGTTCGGGCTGGACTGTTCCCATGAGGCACAGGGTCAGACTGATTTGCATATGGCCATGTCTGAACTGGGGTGGTGGAGTGAGCTAAAGAATGATGATGGATTAAACCCAGATCAGTTGACTGGGGGTGAGTGTTTGATTTGCTCTAACGCTCCGTCCATCATCCCCTTTGGTATCGCTTTGTTCGCCCTAAGTTGGCAGGGTATGCCCAGACGTGGGTCCCTTGCTCAGTTTGCCACTGGATTCAAGATAGCCTGGGTGATGAGGGTTTTGAACCCGAAACCGGTCCCAGGATGCTTGTTTCTGGTCCAGGGAAGACATGGCTTGGCAGTTCGGGCTGGACTGTTCCCATGAGGCACAGGGTCAGACTGATTTGCATATGGCCATGTCTGAACTGGGGGTGGTGGAGTGAGCTAAAGAATGATGATGGATTAAACCCAGATCAGTTGACTGGGGGTGAGTGTTTGATTTGCTCTAACGCTCCGTCCATCATCCCCTTTGGTATCGCTTTGTTCGCCCTAAGTTGGCAGGGTATGCCCAGATGTGGGTCCCTTGCTCACTTTGCCACTGGATTCAAGATAGCCTGGCTGATGAGGGTTTTGAACCCGAAACCGGTCTCAGGATGCTTGTTTCCGGTCCAGGGAAGACATGGCTTGGCAGTTCGGGCTGGACTGTTCCCATGAGGCACAGGGTCAGACTGATTTGCATTTGGCCATGTCTGAACTGGGGTGGTGGAGTGAGCTAAAGGATGATGATGGATTAAACCCAGATCAGTTGACTGGGGGTGAGTGTTTGATTTGCTCTAACGCTCCGTCCATCATCCCCTTTGGTATCGCTTTGTTCGCCCTAAGTTGGCAGGGTATGCCCAGACGTGGGTCCCTTGCTCACTTTGCCACTGGATTCAAGATAGCCTGGCTGATGAGGGTTTTGAACCCGAAACCGGTCCCAGGATGCTTGTTTCCGGTCCAGGGAAGACATGGCTTGGCAGTTCGGGCTGGACTGTTCCCATGAGGCACAGGGTCAGACTGATTTGCATATGGCCATGTCTGAACTGGGGTGGTGGAGTGAGCTAAAGAATGATGATGGATTAAACCCAGATCAGTTGACTGGGGGTGAGTGTTTGATTTGCTCTAACGCTCCGTCCATCATCCCCTTTGGTATCGCTTTGTTCGCCCTAAGTTGGCAGGGTATGCCCAGACGTGGGTCCCTTGCTCACTTTGCCACTGGATTCAAGATAGCCTGGCTGATGAGGGTTTTGAACCCGAAACCGGTCCCAGGATGCTTGTTTCCGGTCCAGGGAAGACATGGCTTGGCAGTTCGGGCTGGACTGTTCCCATGAGGCACAGGGTCAGACTGATTTGCATATGGCCATGTCTGAACTGGGGTGGTGGAGTGAGCTAAAGAATGATGATGGATTAAACCCAGATCAGTTGACTGGGGGTGAGTGTTTGATTTGCTCTAACGCTCTGTCCATCATCCCCTTTGGTATCGCTTTGTTCGCCCTAAGTTGGCAGGCTATGCCCAGACGTGGGTCCCTTGCTCACTTTGCCACTGGATTCAAGATAGCCTGGCTGATGAGGGTTTTGAACCCGAAACCGGTCCCAGGATGCTTGTTTCCGGTCCAGGGAAGACATGGCTTGGCAGTTCGGGCTGGACTGTTCCCATGAGGCACAGGGTCAGACTGATTTGCATATGGCCATGTCTGAACTGGGGTGGTGGAGTGAGCTAAAGAATGATGATGGATTAAACCCAGATCAGTTGACTGGGGGTGAGTGTTTGATTTGCTCTAACGCTCCGTCCATCATCCGCTTTGGTATCGCTTTGTTCGCCCTAAGTTGGCAGGCTATGCCCAGACGTGGGTCCCTTGCTCACTTTGCCACTGGATTCAAGATAGCCTGGCTGATGAGGGTTTTGAACCCGAAACCGGTCCCAGGATGCTTGTTTCCGGTCCAGGGAAGACATGGCTTGGCAGTTCGGGCTGGACTGTTCCCATGAGGCACAGGGTCAGACTGATTTGCATATGGCCATGTCTGAACTGGGGTGGTGGAGTGAGCTAAAGAATGATGATGGATTAAACCCAGATCAGTTGACTGGGGGTGAGTGTTTGATTTGCTCTAACGCTCCGTCCATCATCCCCTTTGGTATCGCTTTGTTCGCCCTAAGTTGGCAGGGTATGCCCAGACGTGGGTCCCTTGCTCACTTTGCCACTGGATTCAAGATAGCCTGGCTGATGAGGGTTTTGAACCCGAAACCGGTCCCAGGATGCTTGTTTCCGGTCCAGGGAAGACATGGCTTGGCAGTTCGGGCTGGACTGTTCCCATGAGGCACAGGGTCAGACTGATTTGCATATGGCCATGTCTGAACTGGGGTGGTGGAGTGAGCTAAAGAATGATGATGGATTAAACCCAGATCAGTTGACTGGGGGTGAGTGTTTGATTTGCTCTAACGCTCCGTCCATCATCCCCTTTGGTATCGCTTTGTTCGCCCTAAGTTGGCAGGGTATGCCCAGACGTGGGTCCCTTGCTCACTTTGCTACTGGATTCAAGATAGCCTGGCTGATGAGGGTTTTGAACCCGAAACCGGTCCCAGGATGCTTGTTTCCGGTCCAGGGAAGACATGGCTTGGCAGTTCGGGCTGGACTGTTCCCATGAGGCACAGGGTCAGACTGATTTGCATATGGCCATGTCTGAACTGGGGTGGTGGAGTGAGCTAAAGAATGATGATGGATTAAACCCAGATCAGTTGACTGGGGGTGAGTGTTTGATTTGCTCTAACGCTCCGTCCATCATCCCCTTTGGTATCGCTTTGTACGCCCTAAGTTGGCAGGGTATGCCCAGACGTGGGTTCCTTGCTCACTTTGCCACTGGATTCAAGATAGCCTGGCTGATGAGGGTTTTGAACCCGAAACCGGTCCCAGGATGCTTGTTTCCGGTCCAGGGAAGACATGGCTTGGCAGTTCGGGCAGGACTGTTCCCATGAGGCACAGGGTCAGACTGATTTGCATATGGCCATGTCTGAACTGGGGTGGTGGAGTGAGCTAAAGAATGATGATGGATTAAACCCAGATCAGTTGACTGGGGGTGAGTGTTTGATTTGCTCTAACGCTCCGTCCATCATCCCCTTTGGTATCGCTCCTCCTTACAATAAGCACACTGATTCGGCCCCAACTGTGTTGCAGAAGGCTGCCTAGTACGTGGCAGCTGTCGAGAAGGACCACCACGTCCCGTATTATTTCCCCTAAAGACTTGTTGCAACAACACCTTCATCTTTAAATCCTTATGCTCCTTATCGGTTCTATCCTTTTCCTCCTGATCTCGATGTTCATAATACTGGGCCATATTCAAAATAACAGAGGGAGAAGACGTGGACCAGGTACTCTCCGATGCCTGCAGATGAGTCATGATCTCAGGGAGAAGATTAGAAGCAAACCTATCAACAAACAATCAAACTCCTCCCTCAAAAGACATGTCTTGTCCACTATAATCCAAAAATGTATCTTCAAACGAGTAAAAAAATCAGACACACTCTCATCCTTCTTCTGCCGACAAGCTGTCAATTTGTCCCAGCTTACCTTCTTAGGTGGAATAAGTGAATGCATGTATGTAATAATTCGACCTGGCAAAGCAAGTTTCTTGGCGCAGGGTTTATCACCTGGCTTCCTCTCCTGATCCCATCCTTTAATTACATCCCATGTACCGCCCAATTCCGCAACATGATCTTGAGTATGAACCTGTCTCCAAACATCAACCGGAACTAAAAGACCCAAAAACATTTCTATATCAGCAAGAGTCATTAGTAGAGGAAGCAGCCTCTGTTAATTCTTTATAATAAGCTGTAGGATTTTTCCTGGGATCAGGTAAATGAGCCTTAAGGGCTAAAACCTCACTCCTTTTCCACGGAGTATAAACCCATTGCTCCTGGAAACTAGCTGCCACAGCCGGTCTAGTAACTATTCTCCGCTGATCCGTCACTTCAGGTATCTCCGGATGATAAATAGGATGAACCTCTCGCATCAGGAACTGAGCTACCGGGGTAGGACTCCTCTCAAGTAATCTACCCCTATAGGCAACTAATGTTGTAACATTTCCAAACATGTGACCTGGCTGTAAATCAGTAACATATACACGATCTTTTGACATCAAATAAAATTTGGGGCGCTTCTGACCCAATATGCGTTTGCCAAAGATTAATCAATGCAGTGGACATTTGTTTAAGGGCATGTTGCTGTATGAAGGGCTCAAAATCTTGCATAACCTGCCAAATATCCTCAACACTATAACGTGCATTACGAGCCCATCGCACAGCCTGTTCAGCTACCACTTGTTTCTCATCATCCCCCACCTCAGAACGTACTAACGGACCTATGCGATCCCTAAATTTGACCAATCTCTGTCCTCAAACCCTTGTACTGGCATGGCACCATCCTGAAATAATGGTGGGTGAAAAACTAGAGGAGAAGACACAACAGAACCAGCAGCTACAACTGTAGCCTGAGATTGTACCGGAGGAGAAAGAGCAGCAGGCACAGGTGTCAAAGCAATAGAAGTACTAGGACTCACAGTCGTCAAAGATAGCGAGGGCAAAGAAGGAGCAGGGGCGCTGTAGCTGATTCTGCAAGAGTAACGGTCATGGAAACAGGAGCAACCGAAACAGATGGGACAGACTGGGGCAACTGCAAAGGGACAGTAGGGTACATTCTCTGCGGGGCATATTGGGGGAGGGGGTCGAGTATCTAACAATTCCTCTACAAAAGTATTGTCATCCTCTTTAGCCACATACGACTTGTCAATGTGCAACCGGAATCTCCTATACTCACATTCTATTCCTGACTCCTGTTTTTCTCTATCAAATGCCACAGCTTTCTGTGTCAATGTTTGCATTCTCCCTTTCCGTGCATCCCTCTCCATCTTTAACTGTCTCTGTTTAACATCCTTCTGCCAAGTTCTAAAAGAGTCAAACATAGACTGTCTACTTCTCTTAAATAACTGTTTTTGTAACAACCCAGTTTTTTGTTCATCAAAGGTGCCCGTCAAAGGCCACTGCAATTCGGCGTTGTCCCTCGTATATTTGTGCCATAGTGTACTAAACATAATAGGGCCAAGGCCGTGTTTCACATACATCAAAATTAGGAGTGCCTTCCGGAGGGGCAGGCTGAGCTTCTTCCAATAGAGCATCTGCAGAACAACAGCGACAACACAAACTCAAAACCCTGCTAAAACTAGGCATCTTTAAAAAAATCAATAGTTCTACCTAGCAAAATACTTGCAAATATCTTTCCCAAAACGGTCCTTAGACGGCACCAAACTCAACCCAAACTGTACCATATCCACAAAGAACCAAAACAAACTCACCTGATATCAGTAGTACAAGCGAACCAATTCTCCACTCCCGACTCTTCAGACCAAACGATCAGATCCAAGGGTTTCGCAGTTCAGGACTCCAGTCGGGATGACCACTGGGTGAGGCACCCACTGGTGGGACAGAGGCAGCAGCTGCGACTACCAAACTCTTCGTGCAGGGATCCCTGAGCCTTCAGTCCGACCTGACGATACTCCCGTCCTGCCCTCCAATTACAGACAAGGGATGGGGCATAACCCGAAGGAGTCCCTGTTCGGGCATAACTGAAGGAAATTACCCTCTTAGGGCCACCCAGGTCTCTAAGACCACCTCTCAGCCTTCAGTACCAAATGAAGAGTCGGTCAGAGAGTAGAGAATACAAACCAATAATTATTTACTAATATACACTCAGAGCGGATCACCATCTGCCCAGTCACAAGGAGTGCTGCAAAGGGAACTGAAATCGACAAGTCTAAAGATACATTATGTAGGCTTCACACCCACAGTGGAATTTTCCAGGCAGGTGTAGCTAAACGGCAGAATACAAAAAAAAACTGTTCAGTGAACATATCTTATACAAAGTTGCAAAATCCAAGGTTACTCCATCCGGAGCCTGCCACTAGCCAAGGGGGAGAGGGCCCCTATCTCACGAGAAAGCTATGTGCTAACAGGAACAGTGTGCTCATTAATAGAACAAAACCTAATAAGAGAAACGAAATCTAAGGGGGAACATTTCTCAGAATAACATCAAGTTAGTTTTGAATGACCTAAAATGGCGGCCATAAAGAAAATGGTGCAGCGCATGCTAACTTATACCAAGCACTGCGTCAGCGTAAACAATTCCATTCTAACACTTGAGACAGCAAGCTCGTGAGCTTTGGAGACACGCCTGTGTGGCTGTGGGTGGTAATAATGAGACCTGTGAAGATTTTGACAGCATTGTTGATGAAATTGTTTTCTGTTCTCTAATGATGAAGGATGAAATCTAGAAACACATGTGTCTAGAGATGTACAGCACTATCCGCACCAACTTTGGTGAAAAATAACAGTTAATATTGAAGGAATAGCTAATTGTGT
The DNA here is from genome assembly GCA_963921515.1 of Calotriton arnoldi. Lineage (NCBI taxonomy): Eukaryota > Metazoa > Chordata > Amphibia > Caudata > Salamandridae > Calotriton > Calotriton arnoldi. Next base: position 903,699 of record CAWUFW010007959.1, read on the forward strand.
ACTGCATTTACCATAATGCATAGGGGCGAACTGTGCTGGGATGTTAGGTAGTGTGCTCCCAACCGCCCTTCCACTATTCAAACTCCTAATGCACACATGGAAAGCCTTTTACAGCATTGGCCCTAACAACCCTATAAACCACATAAACTCCACAAACCTACCAGACACCGCTGCTCAGCCAGAGGCCTGGTCACCCCTCACCACATAGGCAGATGCAGATCCCACTGTCATGCCTTCTCCTACCTCGCTCCTAAGACCTGGAACAACCCGCCCCTGCTCATCAGAGCTGCCTCCTTAGTTCTCGAATTCTACAAGTAATTGAAGACCTAGCTCTTCCCCGAGCCCCGGCCCTGGTTTGGCCCATAAAGCTACTGCTTCATCACAAGAATACCCTCCCGAGTGAGTTGTGCGCTATAGAAATACACATAACATAACATAAGATTAACACATTTGAATATAGCATGCTTACTTCTTTATTCCATTAATTGCCCTGATATGTGAGGTAACGAGATGTGACTGCTGGTAATGAGATGTGAGTGTAAGTGAGAGGGCAATATACAGACATTCTATGCCTAAAATATTCTAACATAAGCCATTCCACACACTGCCAGTGGGAAGACACTGCATACCCTTCATTATTTCTCCTTTAAATTAAATATGTGCTTTATAACAGCATGTTTTGAAAACACTGGATAAACACAGTTTTGGCATATTTTGTGGGTTAGGCAGCAGAATAAACGCTGATAAGCAGTGTTTTCAAAAGGTTTGGAAAACACCACTCAAATCCACAAAAAATAAACACTGAAATCAAGACAGAGTAAGTATTTAGGTGACACAGGTATGAAGAATTAAGACAGTTTAGAGATCAGTTGGTGTGTTTGGCAGACACCGGTGTGAGTAACGGAGAATGTCTTCAGATCTACCACAGTGTTTGGTGGACACTGGCACGAAGTATGAAGAAAGGTTTTAGATCCATCGCTGTGTTTGATAGACACCAGTATGAAGCACAGTGAAAGGTTACTGAACCATCACAGTGTTTATTATACTGTGGTGTAATGTATGAAGACATTTTTCTCTGATCCATTGCCGTATGTGGTAGAATCTGGCATGACATATAAAGAAATAATTCAGATCCATTGCAAAGTTTAATAGACACCAGCATGAAGTATAAATAAAGATTTTAGCTCCAGTGCAGTGTTTGGTAATCATTGGATTGAAGTATAAAGTACGTTTTCAGATGCAGCACAGTGTTTGGTAGACACTGATAAATCATGAAGAAAGTTTACAGATCCATCACAGTGTTTGGTAGACACTGATCTGATGTTTGAAAAACATGTTCAAATCTATCTGTGTTTGATAGAGACCAGTGTGAAGTATGAAGGAAGATTTCAGATCAGTGACAGTGTTTCAGAGTCACCGGTATCAAGTATGAAAAAAACTTTTAGATCCATCGCCGTAGTTGGTGTTTTAGAGACACTTGTATAAAGTATGAAAAAAAGATCAGATCCATTGCTGAATTTGGTAAACACCTGTGTGAAGTATGAAGAAGGATTATGACTCATCACAATGTTTAGCAGACACCAGTTTGGAATATGATGAAAGTTTTCAGATCCATCACAGTGTTTGGTAGACTTTATTATAAAGTATAAAGGAAGTTTACTGATCCATCGCAGTGTTTGGTAGACTTTATTATAAAGTATAAAGGAAGTTTACTGATCCATCGCAGTGTTTGGTAGACTTCATTATAAAGTATAAAGGAAGTTTACTGATCCATCGCAGTGTTTGGTAGACTTCATTATAATGTATAAAGGAAGTTTACTGATCCATCGCAGTGTTTGGGAGACTTCATTATAAAGTATAAAGGATGTTTACTGATCCATCGCAGTGTTTGGGAGACTTCAATATAAAGTATGAAGGAAGTTTACTGATCCATCGCAGTGTTTGGGAGACTTCATTATAAAGTATAAAGGAAGTTTACTGATCCATCGCAGTGTTTGGGAGACTTCATTATAAAGTATAAAGGAAGTTTACTGATCCATCGCAGTGTTTGGTAGACTTCATTATAAAGTATAAAGGAAGTTTACTGATCCATCGCAGTGTTTGGTAGACTTCATTATAATGTATAAAGGAAGTTTACTGATCCATCGCAGTGTTTGGTAGACTTCATTATAAAGTATAAAGGAAGTTTACTGATCCATCGCAGTGTTTGGTAAACTTCATTATAAAGTATAAAGGAAGTTTACTGATCCATCGCAGTGTTTGGTAGACTTCAATATAAAGTATAAAGGAAGTTTACTGATCCATCGCAGTGTTTGGTAGACTTCATTATAAAGTATAAAGGAAGTTTACTGATCCATCGCAGTGTTTGTTAGACTTCATTATAATGTATAAAGGAAGTTTAGTGATCCATCACAGTGTTTGGTAGACTTCAATATAAAGTATAAAGGAAATTTACTGATCCATCACAGTGTTTGGTAGACTTCATTATAAAGTATAAAGGAAGTTTACTGATCCATCACAGAGTTTGGTAGACACTAATTGGAAGTTTGAAAACCGTTTTCAAATCCATCAGTGTTTGGTAGACACCTGGGTGAAGTATGAAGAAAGATTTCAGCTCCATCACAGTGTTTGGTAACCATCAGTGTGACCAATGTTTTCAGACCCATTGCAGTGTTTGTTTGCCACCTGTATGAAGTAATTTTACAGATCCATCCATGTTGGGTTGATGTTAGCATGAAATAGGAACAGAGTTTTCAGATCCATTGCAGCCTTTGGTAGACCCTGGTATGATGTATGAACAATGTTTTACTATCCATCGCAGGGTTTGGTAGACACTGATGTTAGAAATGGGATTTTTGGTAGGCTAGGGTATGGGCCAAAGCCAGGCAAAAACCACCACTCTAGTCAGGATAAGGGAGTTACACTTCTAAAATAACCCCTGCTCACCCCCTTGGTAGCTTGGCACGAGCAGCCAGGCTTATCTTAGAGGCAGTGTGTAAAGCGTTTGCACATAACCAACAGTAATACAGTGTACGCACTACAAAAGGACACCACACCAGTTTAGAAAAATATCCAATATTTTTATATAATTAAGGCAAGATCAAAAGCGATAAAAATCCACAATACTATACTTCAAAGTTCACAGTTCCAAAAATACGCTGATTTAAAAGAGTTCCTTGTGTGGATAGCTCCGTCCGGGCTACCACGGCGTCGTGAACAACAAAATCCAAAAGGTTTGGCTGGTCGCGGGCCAGCTACGGTGTCGGGAAGACCCTCAAAAACAGTACCTGTGAGAAATGCAGGGCGTTGAGGCCCTTGAAGTCACTCGCGTTTGCAGGTCGAGCTCCTCTCTGGTGGAATCAGGAGCACTGGCGCCGGCAGGCGTCGGGTGCTGAGGTGCGCAGCGGTGCGGTGTGCGGTGCCCACAGGTCGCGGTGTGAGCAGCGGCTCGGTCGCGGCGTCAGATGACGTCGTCGGTGAGACCAGGGTCGCGGTGTGAGATGAAGGCGGTGCTCGTCACGGTGCTAGCAGGTCACGGTGCAAGCAGCGGCGTCGCCGTTGCTGAAGCGCTGTTGTCGGCTGACGAGCGGGAGTCGATGGCACCGGCGTCGGTGGGCCAAGGCTGCGGTGTGGGATGAGGGCGGTGCGTCGTGTAACTTACGAGTGGTGCCCCCGAACCACGGTGCAAGCAGCGGCGTGGATCTCGGCGGGAAGTGGCGGCATCAGGAAGGCCACGGCGTCGTCGTGTAGCGAGGCGGTGCAGAGTGCGGTGCCCACAGGTCAGTTGTGAGAGCACCGCTCCCACTCCATGCTCTGACGCATCGGTCTGCACGACAAATTGTTTGGAGAAGTCGGGGGCCTTGAGCATGGGGGCCGTGCACATGGCGGCCTTCAGGGTATCAAACGCCTTCTGGCAGGACTCAGTCCAGATCCCCTTTTTCGGCTGCTTCTTGGAAGTCAGCTCAGTTAAGGGGGCCACGATGGTGCCATACCCCTTAACAAACCTCCTGTAGTATCCGGTGAGTCCTAAGAAGGCCCTCACCTCCGTCTGGGTCTTGGGGGGCTCCCAAGCCAGAATGGTGTCAATCTTGGGCTGTAGGGGCGCCACCTGGCCGCTCCCTACCTGGTGTCCCAAGTACAGCACCGAACCCTGCCCGATCTGGCACTTACTGGCCTTAATCGTGAGGCCTGCCATCTGCAGCGCCCCCAACACTTCCCTGAGGTGTTGTAGGTGTTCGTCCCAACTGGAGCTGAACACCCCAATGTCATCCAGGTATGCGGCGCTGATTTCCTCCAGCCCGGCCAACACCTGGTTGACCAACCTCTGAAAGGTGGCAGGGGCATTCTTCAACCCGAAGGGCATCACACAGAACTGGTAATGTCCATCCGGAGTTGAGAATGCTGATCTTTCTTTGGCTCCCTCGGTTAGAGCGATCTGCCAGTACCCTGACGTTAAATCGAACGGACTAAGGAACCTGGCCGCTCCCAACCGGTCGATGAGCTCATCGGCTCAGGGGATGGGGTGGGCATCAGTCCGCGTGACGGCATTGAGGCCCTGATAGTCCACACAGAACCGCAGTTCCGGGGTGGCGCCGGGTGCCGTGGCCTTTGGAACCAAGACCACGGGGCTGGCCCATGGGCTGCTGAACGACTCAACCACCCCTAACGCCAGCATCTTCGAGACCTCCTCCTTGATGCTGGCCTTGACCCGGTCAGCCAACCGGTAAATCTTATGTTACACCGGGGGGCTGTCACCGGTGTCCACGTCGTTGGTACACCAGTGAGTAACACCTGGGGTCAAGGAGAACAGGGGGGCAAACTGCCCCAACAACTGGCGACACTCGCTCTGTTGCTCAGCGGTCAGGGCCGGGGAGAGGGTCACACCATCCACCGACCCGTCCCCCTCTTGGGCAGACAGGAGGTCCGGGAGAGGCTCACTCTCCGCTTCCTCTCTGTCGTCCGTCGCCAAGAGCATGCTCACTTCGGACCTCTCGAAGTGGGGTTTGAGGCGGTTCACGTGGAGGACCCGTAACGGGTTCCGGGGAGCCTGCAAATCCACCAGGTAGGTGACCTCACTTTTGCGCTCCACCACCTCAAAGGGCCCTGTCCACTTGTCCTGCAAGGCACAAGGTTCCACAGGGGCCATGACCCACACTTTCTGGCCAGGTTGAAACTCGACCAGAGTGGCATTCTGGTCATACCACTTCCTCATTTCTTCCTGGCTGGCCTCGAGGTTCGCCTGAGCGAGTTTCCTGAAGCTGGCAGTTTGGTTGCGGAAGGCCAGCATGTAGCTGAACACATCCTGTGGTGTCTTCCTGGGAGTGGCCTCCCAGCCTTCCTTCACCAAGCTTAGAGGTCCGCGCACGGGGTGACCGTACAGAAGCTCGAAGGGACTGAACCCGAGAGACTTCTGGGGTACCTCCCGGTATGCAAAGAGAAGGCACGGTAAGAGGACGTCCCACTTACGCCTCATGGGTTCGGTGAGACCCTTGATCATGCCCTTCAAGGTCTGGTTGAACCTTTCTACCAGACCGTTACCTTGGGGGTGGTATTGGGTGGTGAATTTGTACGTAACACCACACTCCTTCCATAGGGATGTCATATACTTCGATATGAAATTGGTCCCCCTGTCAGAAACCACCTCTCTGGGGAGCCCTACGCGGGAAAAGATCCCCATTAACGCCCGGCCCACCACTGGCGCCGTCGTTGTCCTGAGAGGGATTGCCTCCGGGTACCGGGTGGCATGGCCCACCAAGACCAGGATGTACCTGTTGCCCATGGCTGTCTTGGGATCCAGTGGCCCCACGATGTCCATCCCTACCCTCTCAAAAGGTGTCCCCACCACGGGGAACGGTTGGAGAGGAGCTTTGACCTTCCTCCCACTCTTGCCACTTGCCTGGCAAGTTTGGCAAGACCGACTGTGCATGTCCGACTGCCTTCGCATTTGAGGCCAGAAAAAGTGGGTGACAAGCCGGTCAAAGGTCTTGTCCTGCCCCAAATGTCCTGCCAAAGGCACGTCGTGAGCCAGACCCAGTAGGAAGGTCCAGAAGCGCTGGGGTACCACCAGCACACGGGCTGACCCAGGTTCCGCGACCTTAGGCTCGCTGTACAGGAGATCATTCTCCCAATATATCCAGTGTGATCCGGACTGATCACCAGTCGCCTGGGCTGCGGCCTGCTGCCGCAGACCCTCCGGAGAAGGGCACTCTCTCTGCTCCCGGCAGAACTCCTCCCTGGTGGGGCCCCCTTCTTGCTGCCAATGGGTCAGCTCAGAGATGTCCCCCAGTTCGGCTAACTGCTCCCCTGTAGGCACCGGGGCATCCCCCTCGAGGTCCGCCTCCTCCCGGGCCGGGGGAACTTCAGGGGCCGGTTTCCCGCGCCCCTTGCCCTTTCTCTTGGCAGGGACCTGGGCCACTGTTTCAGGCTCTGGGTCCCGCTGATCACCCTCTCTGGCCGCCATTGACTGAGTGGACACGCATGCCCACTCTGGCAACCCAAGCATCTCCAAGTGGGACCTGAGCTCAACATCCTTCCACAAGGACTGCTCCAGGTCGTTACCGAGCTGACAATCGACAGGCATGGAAGGGCTCACAACTACCCTCAAAGGACCTGAGACCCCCCCACTCAAAGGGAACTTGCGCTACCAGACACTGGCGCTCCGAATTGTCGACTGCAATCACCTGGTGGAATGCCCCGGGGACTACCTGCTTCTCAGAGACCAGGTGACACCGAACTGAGGTCACACTGGCTCCAGTATCCCTGAGAGCCTCTACCCTTTTCCTGTTGATGGTCACCCAGGTGCTGTATTTCTTTGTGTTAGGGGGCACCTGGGCCCCTGGGACCATCTCACTGTCCCCTGCGAGACAAGGGTCATTTCTGCGGGGTCCCCGCCCTCCTGCTGGGACTCCTCCTCCTCCCCAAGCGCTACGCTAGCCAACACCTTGGACTGCCCCCCGGTGGGTGGCTGTGCCCCCTTGGCGCACCTGGGGTCCCCCCTCATGTGGCCCACTTGGTCACAAGCAAAACATTTGCGGGGGCCGGTCTCAGCAGGCCTTCCTGATGAGACACCTGGCTTCTTATCTCCGGGGGGATGGGAACCTTTACCCGGGGTGTTATTTTGGGGCCCTTTAGAGAACTCCTGTGTTTTACCCTTGTCCCCCCCACTTTTCTGCTGGGGACCCTGCCCACCTTTGGCTGAGTCTCCCCCAAACGCTTTCTTGTGGACCCTGGTGCTCACCCAGCGGTCCGCCTCCATAGCAAGCTCCCTGGGGTCAGTCAGCTTGCTATCAACTAGGTGCTGGCGCAGATCTGCAAAACATAGACTGGACAGGTGCTCCCATGCAATCAAATTGTAGAGCCCCTTATAATCCGTCACATTACTGCCCTTTACCCAGCCATCCAACGATCGACAAAACACATCCACACATTCCAACCACGTGTTGGCATCGGACTTCTTACTGGACCTAAACTGGTCCCTGTACTTTTCAGGAGTAAGACCATACTTAGTGAGGAGGGCATCCTTCATGTCTGGATAGGTGAGGTGATTCCCCTTACCCAAAGCTATCAGAGTATCCCTCGCTTCTTTGGGGAAGAAGGACCACAATCCTGCTCCCCAATTCTCTTCGGGGACCCCATTCATATGGATTGCGGCCTCGTACCCCTGGAACCACCTTTGTATGTCGTCCCCCTTCTTGAACTCCTTGCCTACATTCTTGGGAATGTGCACGATTCTGTCTGTCTGCCTCGACGAGTTGCTGCCACCATCTGAGCTGGTTCCTTTCTCTCGGTCCAGCTCCTTCATCCTAACTTCGTGTTCCAATACCATTCTCTTTTCTTCCATGGCTAATCTAATCTTTTCCAGTTCTGTGGCTACCTTCCTTGCTTCCCGTCTGTCCTCCAGCTCCTCTGGGGACAGGCCACTGTTGCCTGGCCGGGAGGTTCCCCCCCCCCCCCAACAGCACATCCATCCTAGGACTAGGCTCCTCCACCTCCCCACTAAGATCACCAGATTGCCCACTTGCGGCTCTGGCTGCTACCCAGGCCCTCAGCGCCTTTTGTAGCTCGTCTTTCCTCGTGAGGCCTCTGACTTGGACTTTGAGGTTTTTGCACACGGATTTCAATTCTCTAACAGTATAGAGCTCCAACCTCTCCTCCTCAAAGGTAATGTCCATGGATGCAACGGATGACGCTATTGATTCCGGCATGATGACGTAGAAGGTTCACCTGGTAAGATCACAAAAATCGTTCAAAAAGAAAACGGGCTAGTATGTGGTACGTAATGGTCTGCGATATGGTAGTGGTGCACCCCAATCACTGTAAGTCAAGTGCAAACGCAAGTCCTATCCTCACCGCTGACAACCAATGTTAGAAATTGGATTTTTGGTAGGATAGGGCGTGGGCCAAAGCCAGGCAAAAACCACCACTCTAGTCAGGATAAGGGAGTTACACTTCTAAAATAACCCCTGCTCACCCCCTTGGTAGCTTGGCACGAGCATCCAGGCTTATCTTAGAGGCAGTGTGTAAAGCGTTTGCACATAACCAACAGTAATACTGTGTACGAACTACAAAAGGACACCACACCAGTTTCGAAAAATATCCAATATTTTTATATAATAAAGGCAAGACCAAAAATGATAAAAATCCACAATACTATACTTCAAAGTTCACAGTTCCAAAAATACGCTGATTAAAAAGAGTTCCTTGTGTGGATAGCTCCGTCCGGGCTACCACGGCGTCGTGAACAACAAAATCCAACTGTTCTGGCTGGTCGCGGGCCAGCTACGGTGTCGGGAAGACCCGCAAAAACAGTACCTGTGAGAAATGCAGGACGTTGAGGCCCTTGAAGTCTCTCGCGTTTGCAGGTCGAGCTCCTCTCTGGTGGAATCAGGAGCGCTGGCTCCGGCAGGCGTCAGGTGCTGCGGTGCGACGCGCAGCGGTGCGGCGTGCGGTGCCCCGAGGTCGCGGTGCGAGCAGCGGCTCAGTGGCGGCATCAGATGACGTCGTCGGTGAGACCAGGGTCGCGGTGCGAGATGAAGGCGGTGCTCGTCACGGTGCTAGCAGGTCGCGGTGCAAGCAGCAGCATCGTCGTTGCTGAAGCGCTGTCGTCGGCTGACGAGCGGGAGTCGATGGCACCGGCGTCGGTGGGCCAAGGCTGCGGTGTGGGATGAGGGCGGTGCGTCGTGTAACTTACGAGCGGTGCCCCCGAACCACGGTGCAAGCAGCGGCGTAGATCTCGGCGGGAAGTGGCGGCATCAGGAAGGCCACGGCGTCGTCGTGTAGCGAGGCGGTGCAGAGTGTGGTGCCCACAGGTCGCGGTGCGAGCAGCGGCTTGGTGATGGCGTCAGCAGGCGTCGTCGGTGAGACTAGGGTTGTGGTGTGGCATTGCGGCGGTGCCCTCTGCGGTGCCAAAGCTTTGGCGTGAAGCAAGGCGGTGCGAGCAGTGGCTCGGTGATGGCATCAGCAGGCGTCGTCGGTGAGACCAGGGTCACGGTGCAGCGTTGCGGCGGTGCCCTCTGCGGTGCGGAGTGCGGTGCCCACAGGTCGCGGTGCAAGCAGCGGCTCGGTGGTAGCATCAACAGGCATCGTCAGTGAGACCAAGGTTGCGGTGTGGCGTTGCGGCGGTGCCCTCTGCGGTGCCTTCAGGACACGGGGTCGGCAGGGTCGTCATAGGCGTCGTCGAGGTGGTGTTCTTCGGGTTGCAGTACGAAACACACAGTCCCCAGTGCTGCGGGTCGAAGAACCTGGAGTCTTTGATGTTCCTGAGACTCCGTGAACAGGGGGCAAGCTCTACTTCAAGCCCTTGGAGAGTCTCACCAATGCGATTGCAGAAAGTCCAGTCCAGGCCTTTCACTGCCCAAGACAGAAGCAGCCACTGAAGGTCAGCCCAGCAAAGCACGCAGCAAAGCAGTCGTTCCTTTTAGCAGCTTCTCCGGCTCTTCTTCTTGGCAGTCTTCTTGATCCAGATGAGTTCTAAAGTTCAGGGGTCTGGGCCCCAGTATTTGTACACAAAAACCCTTTGATCTTCCAGGCAGAGGGTGTCTGTGCCCGGCCAGAACCAGTTCGGCCTTCTCTGGGGTGATTTCCTGGCAGGAGGTGGAGACGGCTTTGTCAGAGGCAGACCAGGCCCTTTGAGGTGCAAGGAAATCTCCTCCCTCTTCCCCCATCGCAGCCCAGGTCTATTTAGCCCTTTCCTGACCTACCTAGACTATCGGGAGCCACCCTGCTTCCTAGCCATCTGTCGTCCAAAACTCAGACAGGCAATCCACATTCCAGCAGAGGCACGCGGGATGACCGAGCAAAATAATACCCACTTTCTAAAAGTGGCCTTTACGAACTCAGAGTGAAAAGGGCACCTTCGCTAAAAGCTGCGTCTTTAGATTCTGAGCTCAGGCATACCAAACTTCCTTTACTTATACCTTTTTCCGGGCTACTTACGTGGGTGGCACAATCCGTGCTGCTGGCCCACGAGTAGCATTCGATTCACCGTCCCCAGCACCCGTAGTGCACTTTACTAGGGACTGATACGCAAATCGAATAGCCAATTGGGAGAACCTTAATCCATAACACATTTTATCCCAGAAGCACCTGCACTTTACCACTGGTCAGCAGTGCGAAAAGTGCGCAGAAATGTTACGCCAGCAAAACAGAGTCAAAAACCGGGAGGTTAGAAAGCAAAAACTCAGTGGAAACACACCAAAAGATGCCAAGTCTAACAACTGATTTGAAGCATGAAGGAAGTTTTCAGTTGTCAATTGTGAAAATGGTCAGTAGATGAGGTTGGTTCCAACCATACAACTAGGACGAACAAGAGATATTGAAAAATTATAGTTTCAATAAATGGTCCAAAGCTTACAACATCTTACACCATTTTCTTAGCATTCTCTAATGACCTGATAGTGTTGTCGTAAGTAAAATGCGCCCAAATCTATATGCAGGCTGAAAAGAGGTAGTTAGATGGATCTTGAAGGGTGCACCTGAACGACTTAGCGCTCTGTGATGTATATTATCTCTTTCATTCGATAACCTTCATAATTGTGGTGTAAAACTCTGTAAGAAGAAAGCTAGTGTATATGCTATATGGAGCTATAATTTCAGAGATAAAGTTGGAAATTTAGATGCAGACCATATGTTGAACTGGTACTTGTGCTGGTAATGACGATGTCCCTGTGACCTCAAATTACTACAAATCTTGTCCATTTTCTTTAAGAGTCTCTTTTGATTCCATCAGTGTTTTCCCCATATTGCCTTCCACTTTTCTTTGCCTACCACAATAAACCCTGACTACCTAGTGTAAACTTACCCAACAGCTGCAAGAAAAGCATTAGGTTAAACACTTGGTAACTAAATAGGTTGTGATTAAATACTCTCTATGACATTTTGTTAAGATATGTAATATCTATTAAAACTTCATTTTTCCTAAGTTAATTGGGTGGACTGAGAAGAATTGCCCAGCCTGAGCCCAGGAGTATGCATCACATGCAGTAGACATAAACTGAGTACAAATTATGGCTCAGAACAAACTCAAGTATTGGAACTGAACAACCTTGCATATATACATCTATTTACCTTAATAATACACAACTGCAAATCAGTGTTAAAATGAGGCACATATGACATATAATGTCATTTCATGTGCATTCATTTGCCAGGCATGAATACTATCAACATTTGAATGAACTGTTGTATTAACTATTCAAAGAAGTCAACCATTTGCCCTTACAACATTTACTCCTTTCCTACGCGCCCTTGCAGTCTGAGTCCATGTCATATTTCAGTGCAGCGCCATGTGTTTGCAATGTACTGCATACTGAATCTTCTATGCGTCTCTGTGCTGCCATTGGGTGACACTATGGCAGCAGCGGTATCTAGTATAACGTGGTTAACTTCCTTTTTTGTCCTTTGCTGGGTGTCCACCTCAGGGGAGGAGCACAATTAAGTGCGCGCTATAAACAACGTGAGCCCCTCCAATCACAAGCTCTCATTGTCAGCTTGTCACACTGAACTTACTTCAATTCAAAAAGAGAAGCATACCAACCATGAGTAGCACTTCCCAATATGACATATATAGATATATTTATTTACATCTGTCTTTATTATTATGAATACCACAAGTTACGTGTGACTCTTTCTCTTCCTAGGTTAGTTTATAATTTGCTACGAGTTGTTAATGAAATTCAGATTTTTGTTCCTCTACTTCAGGTGCTTGAAAGGGAACTGTGGACCATAGATGGAAAACTAAAGCCATTTCTCCTGGGTGGTATTGAAGGTATGTTTAAGGGCATGGTACATAGAGGTTGTATGTTACTTGGCTGCCACTATATTGACATAGCAAGTTCTAAATATAATGACACATCACAGCAACCCTACACCTAATCTGAACCACCACCAACTTCAGCCCATCAATAAATAGAAATATGTTTAATTCTGTGTTTTAAATTACCGTAATTTAGCCCTGATTATAAGCCTACCTCTAAATCAAATTACATTTAGTGACTTACCTTAACCTAAAGTCAGACCTACACCTAACATTTGATTCATTCAAGACAACTTGCATTAAATAAAATAGGTACAAATAATACTGATCCTAAACTATTCCTAATTGATTTATATTTTAATCAAATTGAATAAAAAGTAACCTTAACCTAATTTAAATGCATTCACACCTCTAGCTTTAAATTAATTTAAATAACATTTAAATTGAATAATTACCTTTAACTTTAATGTTAACGCTATTCCTACTCCTAAATAACAAAAATATACCTAATCCTAAACTGAGTGCCCACTCTAACCCTTGGAACTTCGTCAGGGCTTTCTCAAAAGGTCAGATGAGTGGATATAATTACAGTTGTCCAAGAGTGTCCATAGAGGTGTATCGTCACCTACTTATATTGCCCAATTTCAATCATACTAAATTACTCTTAAGCGTAGACAGGTCTTCCAATCGTATCACTTTGTTGCTGGTTATTATGCCGTGCGGTACCTGTGTGCTATTGTAAAGGATGCTATTTTGGGATTTATCGACAACTCTCTGCTCTAAATTTGAGGATTATTGTGTGTTCTGGGGCCTCCTATTTTGTATGCCCATTCGATCTCCTTTTTAAGATATCTTTGTTTGTTATTGCCCATTCTTGTTTTCTTAGAATCAAGGGGAGTGACTGCTTTTACCTTTGTGCTACACAACTTAGAACATATCCCCGTTTATTGGAAGACCTGTCTACGCTTAAGAGTAATTTAGTATGATTGAAATTGGGCAATATAAGTAGGTGACGATACACCTCTATGGACACTCTTGGACAACTGTAATTATATCCACTCATCTGACCTTTTGAGAAAGCCCTGACGAAGTTCCCGTGGCACTGGGGAACGAAACGCGTTGGCTGTGTGCCGGTTTTTATAAGAAACAAACAACTTTAATAAAAAGAAGAATTTTTGGACTTTGTATGCTTCTCGACTGATTTTAATTAGAGTGCACCTTCCTTTCTTGTGGACTTTCTCTATTAATTGACATCCCTCAGCAGCGGATGCCGGGAGCAGTTGCACTCGCGTGAGATATTTGAAACTGGTGGAATTCAAGTGCTTGACCTTGGTCAGCTGCTGTGCGCTTTTTTTGCCCACTCTAACCCTTAATTAATGTAAATTAAATAAAATGGAGAGCTCTAACCGAGGCCTAATGTGAATTTTAAGTATAATCCTAAACAATTTTTGCTTCAATTAAATTAAATAAAAAGTAAGCTTTTTTATTTTGTTTTATTGTTTGCCATAATCAATGAGATGTGCCAGAAAAAAAAAAAGAATGTATACCACTGCCTGAAAGGCGAATCCAGTTCAGTAGCATGAGAAAGCGTATTAATCATTAGAATAAATACAGTTTAAAATCAGACTGGTGCTACCTTTCCCTAATCAGCGCAGGTTAGCAAACAAGAGTACTAATCCGTCAACAATTACTCCTGTACACCATATTAGGGCTGGCTTAATGAAAGCTTTAGCTGTCTTTCTAACCTTGTGTATTCCAGAAAATATCATACAACAAATATACACATATAGAGGAGCTCCCACTCAACACTCTTTCACCATTGGTCCGTTGACATGTCACTCAAAGTATACTCCCTGGAGGGTCACAAGCTGATGTTTGATGGGTCGCCAAAGTCCAGCTAATAAACAAAGACGCCTTTAAATCCTGTATTTATCGCGTCACATTTGCTTCACTTCAAAGACAGATGTCAAATGTTAGGCTATGTCTTCTGCTGCTTATTTATTAAACTCCAAAGTTGGTGTATACAAACGCTTCTCACTTTCCAGACAGAGAAAGAAAAAAGTTAATAATGTAACAATCCTTATGTGGCATTAAGTGTACAAGCAAAGTCGAAGGATGTCATTATTTCCTAACGCATAACGACATGTAAATACTTGTAAATGAACTGCACACATTCAGCAGTTAGGAAAGCAAAATGATGCACTTTTATGTAATTCTGAAGTGTGATAGAAACAGAGATTTTAGTAGGATCAGAACAATTCAAGACACTTTACTTGGTGATGCACAAAAATAAATATTCACTGAATCCCGATATCCACACATTAACATTTGTGTGCAATATGGTTTTATCTATAAAATTGTATGTCTGTGCAAGTTTGGTGACCATTTCAATGGAAAATGTGCTGTCTGTATACAACAATGCACTACCATATGATGCTTTCTTTACATATAAAAGTCGCCCGCCTCATGTCCATTAAGGCTAGGTGGGCCGTGAAAGTTTGTCACTTAAAAAGTGGGTCATGGTTCTAAAAGCTTGAGGCAGCACTGAGCTAGAGGGTTTATGCAGATTTTGAGCTTGAAGCCACACACCCCCTCCCCACAGGTTTGTGATTAACATTTCAGCCACTCGAGAGAGCCCTTTAGTAACTACTTGTGGAACTAGCTCTCCCCTATTGGAGGGTTGTACCCGCACTATCAGTATGCAGCAAACACTCCTCTCAACTCAAAGACAAAGCTTACACCCACGAAAGATAAACAACAAAAATAAGCTATTTAACTGTTCTTGTTATTACCAGTGACTAAAGGTTCCTACAAATAGTGGCGTGTGATCACAAACGTATTTTTCTAAATCAAGAAATGTATTGACATCTGTACATTTGGCTCATTATTATGAACCAGCTGTGACAAATAATTAATTCTATGGAAAACACGAACAAATTAGTAAAATAGCAAAAGGTGTGTATGCAAATTTATTTTCTAAAGCCACAACCCCACAACTTGGTTCAGGTCATTTAAAACACTTGCTTCTGTCGAGCTGGACCTCTATTAACAATAACTAGAACTGCAGCTTTGTGACAGTATTTCAATGCCTTTGCAGTTGACTTATGAGGAACACCTAGTAACAACTAGTGAAACTGCAGCCTCATGTAAGAATTTCAATGCTTTTGCATCTTACTTGATAGGGGCTCCGAGTAATGACTAGTGGAACTGCGGCTTTATGTTGGATTTAAAAGTGTTTTTTCATTAGACTTTTGAGGAGTACAAAGTGACGACAAGTGGAACTGCGCATTGATGTAAGAATTTCAATTCTTTTGCATTTGACTTGTGAGGGACATAGACTAACGACTTGTGGGACTGCACCTTCATGAAAGAATTGTACTTCTGCATTCAACTTTTAAGGGACACCTAGTAACGACTAGTAGAACTGCAGCTTCATGTAAGAATTTCAATGCTTTTGGATCTGACTCAACAGGGACACTTAGGGCCTCATTTTGATGTCGATCGGAAAGCCTCTGACCGCTAATCGGAGGCTTTCCGACCGACATAGAAGGTTTACATCCGACCGCCAAATTATAATGTTGGTGGTGGGAGTGTAATCTGGCCGGGGAAACTGACTGGGTTCCAACAGGCTCAAGTACCTATATATGCTAGGTTGTCTTTACAAGTGTTCCCTAGTAATGATGACATTTATTGAAACTTTTGATATTGATTCATCAGTATATTCCAGCATTGGCATAGTTACTTATCCTACTGCAATCAAGCACAATTTATTACAGTAGCAAAAGTGCATATGTATATTTTTATGTTGAAGTCACACCCCCTTTAACTTTGTGAAGAACCTTTGAATCCGTTGAATCTTACTCAAGAGGGACATTTAGTAACACCGTGAGTTATTTCAGCTTTGTGAGAGACTTCTTAAGCAGTTGCTTCTGGCTTGAGAGGGATATCTAGAAACATTATGAAGTGCCGAAGTCTAGTTAAATACTTCACAATTTTTCTTCCATCTCGTGAAGGACATCTAGTAATTACTTGAGTTACCATAGCTATGTGTAAGACCAGACTGATTGGCTTTGGCAATGCTTGTTATGTACTGTATTGATCAGTCCCGACCCTCATATATAGAATTTTCCATTGCCATACACCAGACTGCCCCTCTCCTCTAAATGTTTAAGGTTGGGCGTACACTGCTGCTCCATATACTGATCAATGTCTTTAGGTGTTGGTATCAATCCAAGGGTGTAAAGCACCGTCTTGTATTTGGGCAAACCTATTTTGCCTTTCGCAACAAACAGTGTCATGTGGAGAAGGTCAACTGTATTTGAGTCCCGAGCACTCTGGCCATTTCCTTGTGAACTGCCAGCCTAATCATAGAAGGTGGTGCATTCACATATAGTATGAATAGGTGACCATGTCCCTTTAACACCTTAAACATATTGGAGAAGTAATCAGTCCCTTGGAGTACAAATGTGACCAGTGATACTATATATTGGTACAGCATCTTTAACTAGATTAGTCTGGAGGTGGAATGCATAGTTGCATCCCCTGTGTGTGCTAAGGCTACGTCCCAATCCATATCTTGTATCGACCCTAAGACTGTGGTTCATTTCTCTATCAAGCCCTGCAAAGTGTCTGGAAGGTTATTATGAATGGTCCCAAAGAAGACTGAATCCATCGGCCTTACCTCCATCACCAACCTCGCCTCCAATGGAGAGCAGTCCTGATGTCCTGATAATAGATCCTATGACTCTCTAGGGCATGGCGTACCTGTAAATGCCAGAAATGTTTGTTTTGGGTATTTCACAATTTGTTTGCAGTTCCAGAAATAGATTTGACACAAGCAAGCCCATCATGTCACCCTGCTACGATAGACCATTAAGATTCTGCATTCTGCACCACATCCATTGAGCTACCTCATCCATAATAGGGTTTATCTCATTATTTTATCGTCCCATCCTATCAGCTTCTTAGCCGTATCCCAACCAGTAATGACAGCAGTCATGGCCTGAGGCAGGTCAGGGGTGTCCTTATGTCATACAAATAGTACAGATACTTCTTTCTGGCACATCACGGTCGATCTAATCTGATGGAAGGTTTGTCTATTTGTGATGACGCCCATTCTTTCAACACAGTAGTTCCAGGAGTAGTTCCTAAAGCGTGGAAGGTAGCCCCTTTCATAAGTTAAGTGATGAGTTTTGAGAGAACAATGCAACTGTTTAAGGGTCCCATAATAGGGTTATTAAGGTATAAAAGAACATATAACATAACATAAAAAACCAAAGTAGTGACAGCATCTCAAATATAGTACCCATGCTTAATATGAACAAGGGGTGGGGACTTCCCAATTTGCAAAATCATCCCTGAAATCCTTATAGCAGCACAGCGATGTTTTGTTCACAGAAAGTTTCTCGATCCCTGTTGATTTCCGTACCCAAGTAACAGAATCCACTCTTACTCTCTACACATATAGTAGCCTCGAAGCCAACTTATTAATTTAACATACACTCAGTGAGGTTCAAAGTACAATACCTTATGAGACGGTGCAGGGTGGGGATAGGCTCAATAGGTGGCTAACCCGAATCACAATGTTTCACATGAGTTTTTATAGTTTTCAATACATATTGAGCAAGGTACACAGCCAATCAGGACATTTTACCCAGCATAAAATGATAGGAATTTCCAAGCATTTATCCAATCATTAATCGAAAAAAGTCATTTAGCTATATTTGGTATTGACTTACGAAGTGTTTTGAAACCCAAACAAAACAACAGTACACTCTGGTAGTCTCATAAATTCCTTCATTTCTTTGCGGTCACTAAAAGTTCAGCACAGGTCATCAGGCCTTCAGATGTTCTGCAAGCTCATTATTAAGGGTCACAAAACGGAACTCGAACCAAAATGGATTCCACAGTAGTCATCCTGATGATTCCATGTTGAGTAAACCCTGAGTATTTTAAATATTTCACCATAACCTCAGACAACCTGGCTATCATAGTGTGTGGAGTAACCATAAGGAGTACACGGTCTGCGTAGAGAGATATACAATACTCAGTACCGTCCCTCCAACTGACGCCATGAATTACTAAGTCATTCCTTGTCCAACAGGCTAGATGTTCAACTGAAAATGCAGATCTGAGAAAGGAATGAAGGCACCCTTGCCTAGTTCCTCTATGTAAAGCAAACTTTTCAGACAATGTTCCATTGACCCCAGCCGAATCTTCGATTGTGATACAGTATGGCCACATGGGCTAGAAAGTGCGATCTCATAGACATTTCACATACAACTCCGAAACAAAAGTGCCATTCTAAGGAGTCTACAGCTTTCTCACTTTCAAGAGATCGGTGCTTAATTAGTAAAATAATGAGTGCCGGTGCCCAAAGCTCTGCTCAGAAGCCCGCGGCCGGTACTATTAAATGTCCCCGTGCCGAATACCAAGGCTCGTAGTCCTGAATTCGTCTCATGCCTCCTTAATCCACCACCAGGCACTGCCTGCCCTTTTAGGGGGCAGGGAGTGTCTGGTGGAACTCTTCAGGTTCATGCTTTCTGCCTTACTGACAGTGTTTTTGTGTTCTCTTCCTTCTTCTTTTCCGTTTTTATATTTTTCCCTTTTTATCTCTCGGAGAATGTCCAATAAGGAAATAATAAGTGCTGGTGGGCCCCACCGACCCCAAAAATGAGTTCCGATGGGCCTCACCACCAGCTCAAATGTAGCACTGCAAGAGACTATATAGAAATATTGCCCCAAAGAGAATTTGCACAGTCCAATCCAATATAGAGGTGACATAACTTCAGTCTAGTGACCCTATGATGGTATGGTGGCTCTTTTTGGTTGTTCCTATGAGCTATAATGCCTGATTGGTCTGCATGCCTCACTGAGGTAAGCAGATGCAATAGACCATGTGATATTATGCACTAGGATTGAAATTGAGTTTACAGTTTGAGTTTTTTTCCGTTATCAGGACAATCACAGCATGACTCAGATCTCAGCTTCAATAACTGGGGACCAGGTTTCGTGGATAGTCTTTTCAACACTTCTATTGGGTGCCATTAGGGCTGGAAACTTCCTTGCTTATAACTTGCACCTGGCTGTTTTTCTTCATCTGTTCTCCAGTTGTGTCCTGTCAGTGTTGGGTATTTTGGTCATGTTCAAGTTTACCAGGAATTCTTCCAGGCCCAAATCAGTGGTCTGTAGCCATCAACTGTCTGTTTCAGGTCCAAATCAGTGGTCTGTTACCACAAACTGTCTGTTTCAGGTCCAAATCAGTGGTCTGTGACCCTGAACTGTCTGTTTCAGGTCCAAATCAGTGGTCTGTGACCACAGACTGTCTGTTTCAGGTCCAAATCAGTGGTCTGTGACCCTGAACTGTCTGTTTCAGGTCCAAATCAGTGGTCTGTTACCACAAACTGTCTGTTTCAGGTCCAAATCAATGGTCTGTGACCCTGAACTGTCTGTTTCAGGTCCAAATCTGTGGTCTGTGACCCTGAACTGTCTGTTTCAGGTCCAAATCAGTGGTCTGTGACCACGAACTGTCTGTTTCAGGTCCAAATCAGTGGTCTGTGACCACGAACGGTCTGTTTCAGGTCCAAATCAGTGGTCTGTGACCCTGAACGGTGTGGTGCAGGTTTAAATCAGTGATCTGTGACCCTGAACTGTCTGTTTCAGGTTCAGATCAGTGGTCTGTGACCATGAGCGGTCTGTTTCAGGTCCAAATCTGTGGTCTGTGACCATGAACTGTATAATGCTGATAACACTTTCTAAGCCCATTTGCTCTTCCTGCATCAATAGTGAGTCATCGACTCATTGAATCCGAGATTTCCCCAACCCACCTAGCATCCGCTTCCCGTGTCCTCAGCCATGCAATTGGTATTCCTGCTCTGAGCCACAATTCAAATAAAATTCTCTTGACCTCTGTATATTCAGCCCTGGCAGCCTCATCGACTGAAGCTGAGTTGTTAAGCCTAAACACCTTAAGTTCCAGCTTATCTCGCCTCCGCATTTACTCCCCATTTCCTTTCAATTATTGGCAAAAACAGCGAGTGATCTGATATCCCAGGACCCAAAAATTAGATCAACCTTACGTAAGATTAGCCGTTGAGGCATAAAACAAATCTATCCTCGAGAGGGTACCATGTCCACTGGAATAAATAAAGTGCTGTCACTACATGACCCACTGCAAAAGCAAACGTAGAGAGATGTGTGGGCTTAGCACTAGGTCAGGACCACTCCTCTCATCCATCAGTCAGTGGTTCCAAGACATCTCCCCAGCACTAAAAAGAAGGCCCCCAGGAACATCCATTAATAAAGAACTTATCTTGACACAATCCTCTCTCGCGAGACTTTAGGGACACGCATGTCTATCACAGTTCTGTTTTAAAGGATCTGTTTGCCCAACACCATGACTTAGCATTTCTCGAGATCCACTACGGTAGGCATTTGTGAGCGTGTGTAGAAGCTCTTCTGGAGCCCCATGTGTACATGTACATGTTTCATGCTTTTACCAATGAATTGGCATTACATTTTGAAAGGATAAGTTTCCTGAAACAACACCAGGTCAGCTATGGCAGACGATTTCCTGTTTAACGTTGTCCTGCAGTCCATTGACATTCCTAGACATAAGGGACTGATTTGCCATTCTGTAAGACATTGTGCTAGTTCCATCACATCCTTAGTGAGGATATTAACCCACTGTGTGGAACAGGGACTCTGTTTCTATCTGCATCAGTATAAATCTCAAACCGCTTACAACATCCCCCATCCCATACTCTCATGCAACAGGTCCCAAACTATCTACCACACCAATGCACAAAGTAACAGTCTGCCTAACATTCTGAATTTCATAACTTCAAATATGAAATAACAGCATATAAAACCACTTCGTAATGTTGAAACCGTGGTCATCTCGGAGAAGGGTTTGGGGGAACATGATACACCGTCTGCCCAGTGCTCTATAAACATACATTAGCACGTGGTGTGCAAACTGCATCCACGCAGAGGCAACATGAATCATGCAATGCAACATGGACTAGTAGAACATTCCAAGCCTCATATGGACATACATTTCTGGAGATCCAATATTGTTAGTAAATTTGAAACCAAGGGCACAGCCCTGCCTCCATCCCAGCAACCACAGCAGTGGTGGTGTAATTAGGTACCACCAGAAAAGTAGAGACAACAATACGTAGTACTAGCTGCATGCCAGGTCAGGGGTATTGTCGTCTGGTTCCATCACGTTATTCTGTCATGTTTCAGGAGCATCCTCCTCCTCCATTGCATCACACCCGCTTAAATGAATCTTTGTAAGCAGTTGTTCCAGCGTGTGTTGGGGATGAAACACAATTTACATGTTGAAACATCCCCCAGGTGCTGTCGCCCTCCCTGTTCTTCATCTAGTCATTAAACTCCCACCCGCCTTTTTGTTGGGCCTTAACCAGTACAACCATCAAACAAGTCCTACATGTGATGACCCTGAGTTTCAATGCATCTTGATATAGTGGATCTGAGGTAGTGGGGCTACACCTACAAACGGCCATTAAGAATCTCTTTCCCATGTGTTGTTTTGTGATTTGGTCCACTGCTGGCATGATCCTTTAGTCAGACTAATCGTTGCATTACACAAAATATCCAGGTACCTTCCAGTGTCTTGAATATTTACACCAGGACTTGCAAGGCTTTCTGTGTGGCTGTTACTACACTACATATTACCATGCACTATTGCACTTAAATCACATTTGTTTCTATTGTACTGATGTTTGTAAACAAAACAGACACTGCGCAGCAATCGCTTTCATGGGCGATAAGGTATGGGCAGTTGTGCAATCATGTGGTGGGAGCACATTCCACTTTATTTACATTGAAAACAATTCTTACATTATTTTTACAGCACGCCCAAACTCCAGGTGAGTTGTATATCCTGATTAGGCCCTATAAACAAACTATGAGTCAAAACGTGTCGACGATGTGTGTGGGCTTGAAATGCAAATAAAAAAACATTTGGAGGATTATTCAAGGGGCCTAGGGAATACATCAAAGCAGCATTCACTTCCATTTCCCCACAGGCATTGTTCACACTGAAAACATAAATTAGGGGATGAATTAATGCCCTATTTTCCACCTGAACCATACTGACCCCCCCAAAAAATGTCATTGCAATATTGTTATACAAGAGGGGGGGGGGTTGAATATTTATTTTTAAGAGTCACACAGTTTCTAAGGAGTGTTTGACTATTCTCACACTTTGCATTCCATGCTGCGTTGTGATCATATCATACTATTCTTTCGATTCTTATGATCCTAATGAATAAAATCTGGATAATTGCATGCTTTTCCGTGCCTCTTTCATTGTATGTATGAAGGTGTTTGATTTTTTTTTTAAATAATTAATCTATCATACCTTAATCAATATTTGTATGTTGGTACAAGAAATGCAGGTATTCTTATTGATAAACCCTGGTGGTATTAAGTTCTTATTACATAAAAGTGTTGGACTTATTCACCCCTGTCTTTAGAAAGGCCTAGAACCCTTTCAATTTTTTTTCCGGGTATTATTGCTGGTCGTACTTCGTGAGGTACTTCTCTTGTTGAACTAACCCAGGGGTCGCTATTAAAATATTGAATGCACAATATTGTTATAGAAAAATATCCAAAGTAAAAAAATCTCAAAACCCAAAATATAAAGAATAACATTATAGACTTTTCAAATTAATATTAAGAATAACAAAAAAGTCTAATCCCCAAATATTGACTTAAATAATAACATTCCGACCGACATGGTAGGTTTACAGTCCGACCGCCTAATTATAATGTAGGCAGTGTAGGGAGTGTAATCCGGCCGGTCTTTCAGACTGGCTTCCAGCCAGTCGGAAACCTTTCATAATCCCCTATGAACGGCGTTTCCACCATCGGGATTATGATGTCGGTTTCCGACAGGCTTTTCATGTTGGGCTTTCCGACATGAAAAGCCTGTCAGAAAGCGACTTTGGGGCCCCTAGCAGGGCCCCCATCCCTCAGTGGCCTCCTGTTAGGGGCTTGGGGAGCACCTATGGTACCCCCTTGTTAATCCCTGCACCAAATGGGAGCTTGTGACTGCACCATGTGCGGTCGCATTGTAATTGCAGTGTTGGGACAGCAGACCAGAGGTCGGTCGATCCCGAGCCCGCAACGGTGTCTCCGCCCGACATCATAATGATGCCCTAAATGTATTTAATTCAAACGTATATACATATTCATAATATATAGTATTATAAAATCTATATATTTCTATCTATATAAAAATATAGTCACCTTTTTATTTAAGTTTTAAAAAGAAAAATTAGTTTATTGAAAATATATATCAATTATATTAAAAAAATCATTTTCAATAAATTCTACCATTATATAATAAACGGTTTTTAAAATCTCCTTTACGATACTTTGCACTAATGAATGCTTTAAAAGACTACAAATTCCAGAAAAAGGAAGTAGTTATGTTGAAAAGAAAAAATGTAAACGGGGGATATAAACATCGAGGTAGGACTATTGCATTAACCTGTGATCAAGGGACAGGGGGACTGAAACTCATTGGGCGTCTGTCTGCTTCTCTGTTTCTTCAAGCATTAAAATGGAGAAATCATCCCATGATTGAGAGTGCAACTCGTTTTTTCTGCTGCTTGGGAGCATCGGAATTTAGTAAATACTTAAGCGGCGTGGCCCTCCTGCCGCGTGCGTCTCGCACCACAGAACAAAAAAGAGCGCTGAAGCAGACCAGCTGGACATATATATATAATTCTATTTTAAAAATGATCCCTCCACTCCCCTCAACCCTAAAAATGAAAAAACCCTTAATACCCCTATTCTCTATCCATCACTCAGCCCTAAAAACCCACATTTCCACTATTCAGTACCCATCCCTTTGCAGTAAAAACTAGTTATGAAAATGAGGTAACACCCATCCCTGTGCTCTAAAGAACAGTAATCCAGTGCAATACCCACACCAGTGCCCTAAAAACGAATCATTAAACTGGTCAACTCCCATCACTGTACATAAAACACAAATCAGTAACCTGGTGCAATACCCACAGCCGTGCCCTAAAACGAATCAGTAACTCAGTGCAATCCAAACACGTTGCCCTAAAAACTGATCAGTAAAAAGGTGCAATACCCATCCTTGTGCCTTAAAAACACTCATCCCTGCACCGTAAACAAATCAATAACCCAGTGCAATACTCATCCCTGCGCCCTGAAAACCAATCAGCAACCCTGTGCAATACCTATCCCGGCGCCTTAAAAACGAATCAGGACCCCGATGTGACTCATCCATGAGCCTGAATAACTAATTAGTAAGCAAATGCAATATCCATACCGATGCCCTAAAAACGAATCAGTAACCAGGGCAATACCCACACCTGTGCTGTAAAAACCTATCAGTAACCCAATACAACACCCATCCCTGTGCCCTAAAAACTAATCAGTAACCTAGTTAAAAAAAACATCCTATGCACACTAAAACTAAGTAGCAGTCAGGTGCAATGCTCATCTCTACCCCTCAACCCTAATGCAACACCCATCAATCAATCCCTATAAAACCTAAAAAACAGAACAAAAAATAACATATATATATTGTTACACATTATAAATATACATTTTCATGTTTAATACTGTGCTTTAGTACACTACCCAACAATCCAGCGAACAAAATTACATAAATTACATAAACAATACATTAAATTAAACGTACAAAATGTAAAATGTAAATACAATTACAAATGTAATACACTACCCACCCAACCCCCATAAAACCCCAAAACCAGAACTCTAAATAATATAATAATATTTTTAGTGTCAATTTTGTTTTATTTAGTTTCTTTGGCAGGACAGTACAAAATATGCCATTTACAACCTCGTAGCTGGCGGGATAACTAGGAGGCAACCAAGGGAAAAGGAAAGTCAAATTGGTGTTGAGCCACCCTCAGCATCCTCTTCCTCCCTCCCACCCCTCGCCCCTCCCCTAACCGGCGGCCCTCCCTCTATCTGTCTGTGTAAATACTGCCCCCTGGTGGTGCCCCGTACATGTCTGTATTGAAAGAGCCGATGAAGCTGACCCTCCCCGTCCCCATATGTGGTCAGTCTTAGCACCCAGAGGGAGCAGGGACAAAGGAAAGTTCAAGCCTGGCTTCCAGCGCCTAGCAAAGTTGTCTCCTTTGTGTTTGATTGTCATGGAGATTCTTTTCAAGTTCCATATTTTGTACAACCATTGTCGGTGATACGGTATAGTTTCAGCTCCTGAAGCCCTCAAGATCACCTGTTTGGCCGCGCATTAAGAATCGTCATTAGTTTGCCTCTCGTGGATTGTAGTGGGAAGGAAAGGCGTTCCTCGACCCCCAGATTATGTACGCTGGGAGCCTTAAAATTCTGTTGTCAAAGAGGACATCCAGGTCATTCAGTACTTCATCGCTGTGGTCCCACAGCCTCTCCGGAAGGTGCTTGCTTTTTCTGTATTCCATAGGTTTATCCGCCTGGGTGTGTACTACCAATAATAAGCTATTTTTATCAGTCTCCTTAATCGCTACTCCGCATGCCGCTGCTTTTATACATTGAGAAAACGCTTTAGATTCACGCTCTCTAAGTGCCCTACCCTGTTCCTTTTCCCTTAGTTGTCCTAATGTTTTCCCAGCCTCCTGACTGTGCACTAGGATTTTTTATATCTCTAGGAGGATGCACTTGTCTCCATTTCTGATGAGAAGTCATTGTTGGCTGCAAGGGGAGCAAGAACTGGCCAGCACCCATTTAGTCACAGGATTATAGTACCAGTGCCAGATGATCTTCTAATATCGAACCGGCAATGGCAGGGATGCCATTGCCAGTTTTAACTTGCTCAATGGATTTGACCCCTTCGAGGTCAAACAGGTCCCCTATCCTTTTGCATCCTGCCTTCTGCCATGCAGCAACGGCTCCTCTTTGAGGCCCGGGGTGAATTCGAGGTTGACAAAGAGTTATGAGTGAGCGAATAGTTTCCAGTCCCCTTAGCACTACTTCCCTGAACTAAGCTGCTATTGTTGCTCGTGTGATCGAGGAGGATTCCAAGCCACATGGTTATGTTTTTTCAGAAGCCAAAACGGTTTACCTAAATGTAGCCCCGCTACTGAGTGGTCCTTGAAGAACTAGTGTTTTTCACTTTCCTTCCTATGCCACTCCAACACGTAACATAGCTAAAACGCGCAGTAATAATTGGTGATGTGGAAGACTCCCAGCCTGCCCTTGGCTATTGACCGAAACATTTGTTGGGCTGCCAGTCTGGGGCGCTTCACAGCCCAAATGAAGTTGTTAAAAAGTTACTGGATACATCAGAGCAAGGCCTGGGGTGGGAGCAGTGGCATAGACTGGGCTAAGAATAAAACTCTCAGCTAGGCAGACATTTTGGCTGCTGCATTGAAGCCCAACCAAGATAGCCCCCCCCCCCATGGCAGATCTGGAAATCTGTATTCAGCTGGTGAGTCAGTCTATTGTAGCTGTCCTTGGCTGTTTTGTGAGTGGTGGGGGTAATATATATACCCAGGTAGCATAAGCTGTCTTGCTCCTTCAGAACTGAGAGCCGGGCCTGCACCCTGTGTTGCGTTGCAAGAGGCAATGTCAAACCAAGCAACTGGGATTTATGGGGATTTATTTTAAAGCCTGGAACTCCCCTATAATTATATTTTAAAATGAGAAAATTAAATAAATATGTACATTTTAAACAATATTTTAATAAATGACCTTCCTAAAAACCCACAATAATAAAAAACCCAAAAATAAACAACATTAATTAATTAAAAAGAATTAATTAAACTAAAACAAATTGAAATTTCTGAACAACATATATTAAAATTCAACTTAATACAAGACCCACTCAGATAAACTTTTAAAAATTAAACTACCCACCCAAACTCCAAAATAACCACGCTAATAAAAAAATATTATAGCTAAAAAATGTAATTATACTTTACACACTGCCCTCCCTAATCCCCTACAATGGCCAACACCCCATAACAAAAGATATGTTTTAAAAAATAATTAAAATTACTAATTTAGATAGCAAAACAACATATGTGTATATATTAATCTATTATACACAAACCTATTTGAAATATATGAATATATTTAACATTGAAAGAAACAATATAAAATGTACATAGAAATTAAATAACGTATTAAAACAATCATGTTATGCATTAACATTTAAGTTTTAGATATTTAAAAATGTATTATTATTGTATAAAACAGAAAAGCGGTATACTTGCCAATGATAATCCTTACCTCAATATAAGGATACTCTCGATATTCTGCCTTCGGTATTAAGAGTGTACACCGGAAACATCTTCTATTTTTCGAACCAGGACCAATTAATTCACAGCAATTAAGTGAAACACAGATTGACCAGAGTTAAGAAAAACAAATACGAACAGAGTTACATAAACAAATATTTTTGGGGTATTTAAGGGCTGGCACATTCCCCTTGGGGCTTCGAGTTTCAAAACATTCCCATCATTTGCATAGAGGATCCTTCTTATCAAACTGACTTTAGCTACATTTGAACTAAGTGTAGCAGACCCTGGATGGTATTGTCTATTGAAACAGCTTATAGACTTAGTAAAAGGGAATTTGAAGAAATTGCTAATCTTGAAGATGAGAGTAAGAACAACGCCACATTAATAGATTGTAAGAAACTTCTGAAGAGACAACCATGCAATTGAGGATGATAAAAAAACTTTTTGAGAGGTGGACAAGCAAATTAGGAATTTAAAGAAGCAACACAAAATCAATCAATAATTCTTGAAATGTGAAAAGAAAAAGTCAACTTTCTATTCTGAGACAGAACACCCATATCTAAGATCTGAGTTCCACAGCTGTCAGGACAGCAAAACCTGATTTGAAGACAAATAGAGGAACATCTAGGAGAAAAATCATTACTTTTTCAGAAACAGCATCATCTGCCTCGAGGGATGAGGAAGCACAACAGGCTCAAAACAGAATAGAAGAGATGAACTGAACACTCCTTTTTTAGGAAGAGGACTGAACCAAAGTAGAGGAAGATTCAAGAACCAACAGGAGAAGGCGAAATACAGACACAAAGAAAGACATACAAAATATAAACTCTATAGTAAATCAATCAAATGCCAACTTTCAGAAGAAGCTCTTGCTGGTTTACACATTGTTCATCTATCCCCACAAACTTTATCGCCATGAAGTTAGAAGCACTGAGAATGTTTCCGTAAATTAAGACTTACAACATTCTTTCACCACAAGGAATACCACACACGGATGAATGAATCCTGTCTCAGAAGAAAATCAACCTTTACTCCTCCAACTCATATGACACCGCCATAAATCATTATTTTTGAGAAAACGATTCTCTACAAAATAGAACAGATGTAAACGAAAAGCGAGCGAATACCTAAAGTCCAAGATGGCAGTATATCGAAGACAAGCTCAATACAACTGAAAGGGCCGCATTATCATGAAGCCAATAGACAACAGTGCAGGATTTGTGATTCATGATGGCTTAGATCAAGGATGAGTCAATGAAAAAGAACATGAGTTTCTACTTAATGAGAAAGAATGCATACCTATCTCGTACTTAATACCTTAGAATCACCAACGCTGTACATCCACATAGCAGGCCAATGGTCTGTGGTTGTGAGTCGGTACTGGATTGGCAGTATATTGACGTCTCTTTTAAACCATTTGTACATCCAGTCTGTTCATATGTAAAAGGCAATGCAGATATGATCAAGACATTAGAGGGAGCATCCTTTGACCCTGACTATCAGCTAAGTGACTTTTGATATGAAGTCACTGCACAAAACAATTAATCAGGATGATACTACTGAGGAGGTGTAGGCGTATTTGGAACTACGAATGAAACCTCATCCAGCCCCTACTAAACTCACCTAAGATCTTCCAGAGGTGGTATTAACAAAGAACAACTTTACATCCTACAGCAATTACTACTTACAAACCTAGGGTGTAGCCATGGGACGTTGTTTAACCCCTGTGCTTGCCATATAATACATGGAACAGTACAAAGAGAATTGGATGTTTATGATCAGCCCACGCCAACTGCTTATCAAGACATAGCATGTGTATTTGTAAAGCGCACGTTCACCCAGAGGTATCTTGGCACTGAATAACAGATGATTATTGTTACGCAACTCAATGGTACTCATTTTATCAACCTCAGATGGATGAAAGGCTGAGTGGACCCACCGGGATTTGAACCTGTGACAATGAGGTCGAACACAGGCCCCTGTAGAGGACGCCTTAGTCCATTGAGCCACCAGACATGGCACCAATACATTGACAGTGTCTTCTATGTGGCACAGCATGAAGAGAAATGGATCTTTGAGAACAGCCAATGCCAACAAAATGTCAACCCATGGCAACAACACAGAGATGGCTCCTTTGCTATCTGTCTCATTAGGAAATGCAGAGACACTTCAAGAATTCACAAACATTTCAATTAAATAAATAGGCTTGGCTTAACCTACTACCAACTCTAACCTCCTTTCATAATTTTAATTAAATGAACCCTAAAACATTATGAAATTAATTTACATTCTTATGAACTTACTTTATGTAAGGTAGCAGCATCTTCAGTTGTGATAATTTCGATGTAGTACTTACAACGAACTGCATCTTCATAAAGTGGATCTGAGGTACACCTACAAGCGATCTTAAAGAATCTTGTTCCAATATTTTGTTTTGTGGAGCCCCCTTAGAAGCTTTGGCAGTAGGGAAGCTCATAGTTGCTTCCCAAAGTAACCGACACCTCCTATCCCAGTACATTGGGAACCATGTCCCATCCTCAGACCACAACCTTCATGGAATGTTCACTGCTCCGTGGACTGCCCGTTCCCTGCCACCAGAGCTGCAGTATTTGGAGAAATCACAGGGCTGGTGCCAGAGGTTCCCAAGTGAGGGGAATATAGACTCTGACTGCGCGTGTGTGCCATATCTGGGGTTTTGTGTGGTGTACAGTTGTGCTGTTCGTGGAAGCATGCTAAACAGTGATATTTTTAGCTTGTGTCACACTGCTAATCTCCACATGGGGCAGAGATATTGCAGAGGTACGCAGTTATAGTTGGAGGGTGTGGGTGTATTTACACCTTACTTCATTATTCATTACTTTAACCCAATATTTTCAGGTAGTGTGAATCAATTTAAATGAGCTCCTCACAAACCACTGGGCCTGGTGAGACAATAGGCCAATGGTTATTTTCCCTTCCAGAATGTGGAGCAGGTCAGGATACAAACTACTCAACGCCTCCTCCTTGCTGTACCCTCATATATGATTCTGTGGGTTCCATTGAGCATCTTTTTTTCCAGGCTGTATCTTTCATGGTGTGTTATACATTACAAGTCACAAATGTGATTGACCTCAACAAAGTCACAAATAAGATATACCTCACAAAAGTATACTGCTACTTTCTGCAAGTGGATTATTCTCTATTAGTGCACAGTTCCTCTTGGGGAATGGGTCTCCCACTATGAAGACCCCCTCCTTCTGTTATTCATCAGCTCCTTAGAAAGCATTGGCTGGACAACATAGTCCAGCTGGCAGCTTATGGTAAGTTATTATTCATGTAAACCTTGATGTTTTATGTCAAGTGCACAAGAATGTCATTGTCTAGATTTCATGTGTCTTCCCCTGGTGACAGTCGTGAACTGTTCCCCATCTATTGTGGCGTCCCCCCAATCATTGCACCATTCCTTCAGTAAGGACCTGGCATGGTCAACGTCCCAAAAATCAATATTTCTCTTTCTGACAACTCTCAGGTTTGTACTGGATACAACTGATGCCCTTGCTCCAAGGTCCATAAGCTGCCATCTCCTATTGTTCTGCCTCCTTCTCCTCTTACCTGTGGTTACACTCATTCTCAAGAATAGGAGGACCGCTTTAGCACCGATGGCTGATTTATAAAAGTATTATATGGACATTACTTCCATTATACTCGTCTTGTCGCACTGATGTATGGTGTTTGTTGGCTGCACAAAGACATGTGATATGCAGAGCCATCAACCAAACAGTAGCTTACAATGATTTTAATTGTGTACTCTCAATGCATTAGTTCACAGGGTAAAATATAATAAAGGAAAAAGGGGTATGAAGGAAAGCAATGTCTTTTTGAATTGTTCTCAAGAACTTTAGAAAAAGTGGTTATTCAATGGAACTCTGGATTTGGGGTTACCTATAGTATCGTGACTCAGAGTGTGTTCTGTACAATGTGTTCTTTCTTCCACATTGGCTCACATTTGATAGCCAAAAATGTAGAAACATTTCATATATAATAATGATGTTCTGCGATTCTGTGTTCCCACTTGTTTCTTAATAAAAATGGTACCCCACTTGTGAGGGTGGGCCTATAACCCACTAAAGGAGAGGTCCCAAAATGCAACATGGAGATATCAAGATGTTTTCTTGGAATTTCATTCTTTCTGGGGATGCGGTTACCTGCTGTATCTGGGCCCGAGGTCAACAGGTGCCCACGGAAACCCACTAACCCGAGACATTTCTGAAAACCAAACATCTGAGGGAGTCCAGGGTGGTCAGGCTTACATGAATACCATTATGTTTCTTACCAAAATGCTCTGCAAACATCAAGCATTGACTAAAATAGCTGATTTTTCTCAGATAGGAAGGGATTCAGAATCTGTGGAAATTTACAAAAGGTCTGCCAGCTTTCCCACACTTCTCCTAAATAAAACGGTATCCCACTGGTGTGGGAGGCCTACCACCCGTGACAGGAAAAGCCCCAAAAATACAACATGAAGACATCAAGATTTTTGACATTTCAATCTCTCTGTGTATGTGGATGCAGGATCAGCCGGCATTCAGGTAAATCTATCAGTCCCAGACGTTCCTGAAAACTAGGTACCTAGAGAAGTTCAGGGTGGTGCGGCTTTAGTGGATGCCACCATTTTCTGTTACACAGAATGTCCTGCAAATATCAAACTATGGCTATAATCGTAAAGAAAATATAGTATAAAATCTGAGATTTTGTTCTTTGCAAAGTAATAAGTACTTCTGTAATAGCTTGCCTCAAATATTGTAACAATGAAACCCACCTCTGAAAGTGGGCTAGTGTTACACAAAATGATGAAAGATGTTGAATAATAATTCCAATTTCATAGGTCCTCAGACGAAAAGTCCATAATGATCATGTCTTAGGTAGATAGTGGATGCACAAGCGATAGTGGAACACAGCAAGCAACCAGCCGACACGTTTACTCCCACCTGGAACCTTTTGAAGGCTTCTTATGTGTTGTAAGGAGTACTAACCAAACAATTAATCAAACAATATATATTTTATGCTTAGTACTTTGTTGAAGAATTCCAAGGTGGAGATGGTGCTCTCAAATTATAGGAAAGATTAGGGGCCAGATGTAGAAACGTTTTTTGCGGGCGCTAATGGGTTTTAGACCTGTTTGCAACCACAAAAAAAGTGTGGCCCATGTACTAATCCTATTTTGCGAGTCGCAAATCAATTTGCGACTCGCAAAATAGGATTAGCGACTTCGCTATTAGGAAGGGGCGTTCCAAGGGCATCCCTTCCTAATAGCGACTCCTGAAGCTATGTATGACTGTTTTGCGACCGCAATAGCGGTCACAAAACAGTCTCAGTTTACCACCCTTCACAGAAGGGTGGTAAACCACTTGCAAATGGGAAGAGGTCCCCAGGGGACCCCTTAACCTTTGTGAGTGGCTCTAAAAATATTTTTTAAGGGCAGGCAGTGGTCCCACGGACCACTGCCTGCCCTTAAAAAATGAAACTGAAAAGTTTAATTTTTTATTTTTTAAATGTATCCCGTTTTCCTTTAAGGAAAACGGCTGCATTTTTAAAAAAAAAAACTGCTTAATTTAAAAGCAGTCCCAGACATGGTGGTCTGCTGACCCCAGCAGGCCACCATCCCTGGGAGTGCCAGCCATTCCCAATGGGTTCGCAAATTGTGACAGCCTCATTAATATGCATGAGGCATGCAATTTGCGACCCCATTGGGAATCGCAAACAGTGTCTCAGACACTGTTGTGCATCCTAATTTGCAAGTCACAAATTGCGAGTCGCAATGCGACGCAATTTGCGACTCGCAAATTGGTGGGTAGTACATCTGGCCCAAAATCTTCTATGATGAAGTCAAGTATACACATTAGTTTGAAAATCTTTTTAGTAAATTGTTGAAACTGTTCAGTTGGTATTAACCAGATATGTGAGAAGATGGCGTGGACATCAGTAGTCTCTACGTTGTACTGGTTGATGTTCAGATGAAGATAATATCCCCCACTCACTGCCATAGATTCGTCATCATATGGATTGTTTTTCCAAATTAAGAGGGTAATCACCCATCAGTAGAAAGCAGAAACTATTTCAAGCTCATGAGAGGAAAATCTGCACATGTTCCTTGCATGATGGATACGGGTAAAATGTGTGCAAGTATTTCCTAAGTACCATTAGCGTCGGAGCTGAACTACTCGAATGCAGTGACTGTTGTATTCTGCTACCTTTATGGAGGTAGTCAGAGACACAGATCCTCATTTTACACAGTCTCTGTCTCTGAGCTTGCCTTGATGTACACTGACAGAAAGGACATGGTTATCTAACAAGGGACTCATCCATCTCCTGGCCATACAATATATCACATTTAAGTGCAAATTTAAGCATTCCTTCAGAATGCGTACTAGCCTAACCCATTCCAAGAAAGTACATTGATGGGAGATATCAACAGCTCAATATAATTGCCAATGTCCATATTTGTCTCTTAATGATACATAGAAGTCAGTAGATTGAGGCCTAAGGCTGCCTCAAGCCAGCACCACATTCTAGTATTCTCCTACTAAACAGGAAGTCTGGTCTTCCTTTCTCTAATGGAGGTGTGAGTGTCGGTGCCTCTGGATACCTCCTCTTCTTTCTAGTCTTCTTGTGCTTTCTACAGGAACTATCGCCTACATAGAGGTGAGGGGATGGGCCTACCTACTCTGGCAGGGACTACATCAAAGACCGGATATAGGGAGATGTTGGGTTTGACTCCCCTGTGCAAGTATCAGCTGTCACAGGAGCTATCAGAGACTTGATCTTCTTACACTCACCTAGCCTCAACCTAGCAATGCAACAGGCCTGGAGCACGGCCCTCAGAACAAGAGATTGGTTCAATCCTACTATGCCATGATGGCAGGACCCTCACACCCAGGGAGGAGCTTGGCCATAGCATCATTAGGTATTTGTCACACAATTGGACAGTCAATGCATCCAAATTGAGGATTAATGTAGGATGGGGTGCGGAAGGCTTGTGCGACTGTAGCACAAGTGCCCAGCTGAAGTACATAGGGGGTTTATTCTGAGTAGATCCCTTAATTTTGGTTTGCTTATGTTATGCTCTCAAAGTAAATCCATTCTGGGTTCTAGATTGAAAACCTGGGATTTGTTCTTGCAGACACTGGTTTGCACACAAACACATTAACTTGCACATACATATATGTATGCACATGCAAATAAACACAGATGCACAGGCAGAATCTGAGAGTGACTTATCTATACTAGGCTTGTGTCCTCTTCTACTAGATTCAGAAACTGTAAGCGAGTTCATAACCCAGGAATGAGGGACCAAGAGGATAGAAAAGGATGCACACTCATTTGTTTTAAGTCTGTCTGAACTGCTTGTGCTCCTCAATGTTCTGTAATGTTAACCATAATGCGTGGAATCTATTTGTGCAATGAGGATTCAGTGCGAGGTGTAGTTTTTAGATTCTGTGGTCACTAAGTACTTTCTTTCATATGTCCTTCTTATGCTCCTTTACCCTTGACAGAGACCTGCCGGAGCCTCCATGTACATGTAACTGCTAGGCCTGATGATCGAGCGAGACTTCGACTGGAGATCACAAGGACTGTGGAAGATTTCACTATGAAGGAGGTCTTCTCCCACCACTGCTTATTCAGCCTTACAGACAGTGATCTGTTAAAGGGCTTGGAAGGACTGAGGGATCATGGCATCCTCATCCGGAAAGGGAAAGAGATCCATATTCTGGGAGTCAGCAAGTTTGTCACCAAAGCCAGCCGCATAATCAAAGACCTTCTCCATACCAGGGCAATGAGGAGATGGGAGGCTGAAGAGATGTTCAGGCTGGTAAAGTGGGAGTACTTCGACAATGGGGGATACGTCGCCTTCGACAAGAGGACCAATCTTACAATCGAAAGGGCTTTCCAGGAAGGTGAGAGCCAGCTGAACCTTGAACTTGAAGGCAGGAAAGTGCACCTTAATCTAGACCAGGAAGAAGGCAAGCTGGAAGGAGGTTTGGCGAACATACAGATCCGGCGCGTCCGTGGGGAAACTGGTAAGTTCAAGAAGATGCCTATCCTTCACAATCAGAAAAAACATGTTGCTGTGCTATTTGTGTTTACAATGTGCTGTTTATATGCACAACATACTTTCTTGATGTAGAAATGTGATGATAATTCTCTTTTTTATCAACTCATAGTTCAGGTAGAGCTTTTGTTGTGTTAGATGTCTTATCTGTATTCAGTTGGTGCTCTCTGACTTTAGTTAGTTTACGTTTCTTTTCCAAGTTGATGCCCTAAGACGAGTCTTCTGGGTGACAGGAGGATAGACTGAGCTCTGTTTGTTTTGGGTGCCACAGCCCTCTTTTTGTTTTCTTTTTTTTGTGGCAGCTCTCCTTGCTGGGAGGAGCTGCTCCATGTGCTACTTCCGGACAGCTCAACATGGCCGCCTCATGGCCCCGCAGCAGACATGCGGCAGCACACCAAAGGCGAGCTTGTCTGCGTCCATCTTCATCCAGGCTGAGCCTAGGGCGAGCCATGCTGTTTCTTCAGATATAAACTCTATTGGAGTCCCACAAATGAGCTGCAATAGGGAACAACTGCTGCAGTCCCAAGAGGCATCACCTTACAAATAAGTCACTCCATTATATCTCCTACTTCACCTCAAGTCTCTACTCTTTGTCCTGCGGAAATTACTAATATTAGTTGTGATGTAAAATATTTACTCTGAACAGCAGGTCGCTCAATACACATCATTGAGAAGTCCATAAAATCTAACGAGATTAGTTAACAAATATTTTTTTCCTTAACTCTTCTTTGTCCTATGTTTTTTGCAGTTCCAGATTCACTGAAACATGGCTTGCTTAGATCAACTGTGCTGTCCTGGTGGTCATCCTGCTGTTGTTTTTAAACAATCTTTTGACGTAAAACGGCTTATGGCACCAGCTTTTAACCTAGATGAAATCTTTTTTATAAACGTATCACTTTTTCCAACCTTTTCATTACATTTTGGGTTCTCCTATCGATCTCCATGTGCAAGAACTAATTTTGTTTCACAGCTCTCGGAATGTACAGCCCGTTTGTTTCGCATGCATCTAAGTTTACCTTGTTGGGGAATTTTTTGTATTATTTTTTTATTGTCTATGGTGCATACTTGGTGCCATCCAGGATATAGTGTTCGATAGGTTGTACTGCAGGCACATAGTTGTAAGCAGTTAGTACTAAGATGCATTTTTATAATATAGCTAAACCAATAACCAATTAAAAAACAACTTAACAAAATCCTTCCACCCCCCACCGAAAGCATATGGTGTGACGTGCCTGAGGTATGCACGTTATCTAATCTTATGTGCCCCCCAAGTCTTATGTCAGGATGCTGATTTAGTCAAGCAACATCATGGCTCCAGGACTTGGTGGGCAGTGTAGTGCCTTGCGAGTTTTATGACCGAATCCTTTTAGCTCCGAACGGACTCCGTAGAGCTGTGACGTAGGTGTCAGAGCGGAACGCAATGAATGCTTGTTTTAGAATGTTGAGTTCACAGTTACAGGCAGACAAATAAAGGCATGTAATATTAGCTCCATGTGTGGTGTAGTCATTTCGGGTTACCAGGCTGGGGGAGGACGCTACAACTGGGGAAGAGATAGGGGATAAGTAACCCAAAGAATGCCTGCTCTCCTAGAGAGTTTGCTGTGGTCCAAGCAACCTGTTTGTGTGTGCCACATGTGTCGCTGTCTAAGTACTTAATGCATGTGGAGTCAAAGTGCGGCTCCAGCTGTTATAAAGCAGTTGAAGACAAAGACAGGGTTGCAAAGAATCTACACATTGATGGCTAAGAGCCTGCTGGTCAGGCCATAAAGAAAGGGACCGCGCTACCAAGCAAGATAAAGTTGTACATTATACGGTGTGTTAGCGCTGAATCCGGATTCAACCAGGTTTACGAAGAGCAGCCACTGATAATCATAACTTGCAAAATAACGATGCAAACAGAAGCTCTGCAAGGCAGAAATCAACTAGGTGTCAGAAAATTCAAATTTCAATTTAGAAGGGAAGAAATAAATGAATTTCCGAATCCAGTAAAAAGAATTATCGTACCACAGAACTCTGTGAAGTGACTCACGGAGAAGTGCCTGGGGTTGTACTTACAGAGCCGTCCATACCTGAAGTGTCCAACCACCAAGTCTGCTGAGTGAGGCTCAGAACAACTTCATAGGTCATCGAGAAATAAAGAGCCAAGAGGGTCTCACAGAATAGTGAAATTTTTCAGATGGCAGCAAAGAAAATCACGTTACTCGCTATCATTAAAGATGACTCCGAGGCAAGCACATTTCATGGTCTTTTAGATGTGTTGCCTGAACCAAGTCACAGTGATCCACAAGCGATGTCATTAAGTTCCACACTGATCTGCAATGCTGCTGTGTTCGTGAAACCACCACCACCTTTCGATACAGCCAAAAAGCTAAATCTTGGCGATAGATGGGCTGCTTCGATAGAGATATTTGACGATTTCTTTGATGGACTTAAAGAGACTGATGAAAAGATTATCAAGTATCTAAAAAATCTTGCTGGTGAAGGTGTGAAAGAATTCATAAAGAAAATGCTGCAAACTGACGAAGAAATTGCATACCGTCAGATTAAAGAAATGCTGAATCACAAGTTCAGTCAAATACCCAACGTTGATTACGATAGATACATTTTCAGTCAAGAACATCAAAGAGTTGGTGAAACCATTGAAGCATTTGTGGAGACACTCAATACACTCATCAAACACTGTAAGTTCAATCAATTTAATGATGAAGAAGCTATGCGTATAAGAGTTATTGACAGATGCCTTCCAGACAACGAATGCTGAGAGAAACTTATAGTCTGGAGTGAGTGTTGATGGCTGCCAGAGCTGAGGAGCGTGCTGAAAGACAAGCTTCTGACATGAAGGCCAGAGGTGCCCAGAGTGAATCAGTCATGAGTATAAAAATTAAGCCAAAGCAAAAGACTGAAGGACACAAAGTGATGACAACATCTAAAAAGAAGTTATGTTTTAGATGTAGATTTTCATTTCCACACGAAGGTAAATGTCCGGCCATTGGGCAGATATGTAAAGGCTGTGGGAAAGAGAACCATTTTGTGACTCTGTGTAAAGCGAAGGAAAATGTAAGTACGTCACGTGTGAGGACAAAATAGCCGCCAGAACATTCCAGACGCAACGTTCAAATACACACCCACAAGGCCAGACAGAGACATGCATTGAGGCACATTGACACAGAACGAAATTGATCGTCATCTAAATCATCGTCGAGCAGTTCTTCCACCTCAATAGGAGGTAAAAGTGAGAAAGATGGTTGTGCCATGTCGATGTTCACCTCAGAGAAATGTGTGTATGTAGGACTGGCTGCATGTGAGGAAAAATGTCGGTCAAAGAAAAGTCGACATGGAAAAGAGCCAAAGTCATACAAATACTGTGCAAAGATTACATTGAAACTAAATGGTTGCTAGATACCTTTCATTATCCACAGTGGTGCATCGATAAACATAATGCCTGAAGAGAAATACAATGAATTATCTCCATTGCCACGACTTACACCATCGAAAAACCAAGGAATATACATGGGCTGTATCAACGCCCATAAAAAGTCAAGGTTTATTTGTAGAGACAACCAAACACAAGAAAACTAAGGCACAAGCACCCATCCATGTGCTTCAAGGTACAGCGTCATAAGATATTGATTTCTGTGAACTACAATATGAATGTTGATCACAAAATCGTAAGTCAAATCCCTTCATTGTTTCATGGTTTAGGAAAGCTTAAGACTATGAAAGTAAAGTTGCATATTAATGAAGATGTCCGTCCTGTTGTTCGGAGATATAGACAAATTGCTTTTCCATTACAAGAAGATGTTGAAAAAGAACTTAAACCGTTACTTAAGCATGACATTATTGAGCGTTCAACTGGTCCGACGCCATTGGATTCTCCCATAGTAGTAGTGCCCAAAAAGGACAATGAAGGAGCTATATGCATATGCGTTGACATGCGTCAAGCAAACAAAGCGATTGAACGAGAACAACATCCAGGTCCACACATTGCTGACATGATGACTCAATGAAATGTTGCATAGGTTTTCTCTCGCCTTGATTTAAATAAAGGTCATCATTTGTTGGAACTCGAAGAAGATTGCAGGTGCATTTCAAACTTTTCCACACATGTTGGAATGTTTCAATACGCAGTCTTGGTGTGTCATCGGCTGCAGAACTTTCCAATATGTCATTTGATGTGTCATACAGCCTGTTGTGAATGCATTCAATTGTAGCGATGATATATTGATTTTCGAAGCTACACAGAAGGAGCATGATAAAGCTCTCACACAAGTATGGTGATTACGTACTGAGGCAGGTTTGACTATGAATGCCAACAAGTGTGAGTTCCACAAGACAAAGTTAAAGTTCTTTGGCCATATCTTTTCAGATGGGGGTATGATACCTGATCCTCCAAAAGTACAAGCACTGTCAAAGGCTGATCCCCCACAACATGTGTCTATGATATGTTCATTTCTTAGCATGGCCAGCTACTGTTCAAGATGCATACAAAACTATGAGAGTTAACAAAGAAAAATGTTTCATTTAAATAGTCACAAGAATGTGAGAGAAGTTTCAAGAAAATCAATCAAGCCATTAAACTGCTTCTGAAATGGCCTAATTCATCCAAAGCTTCATTCAGAGGTTGTTGTTGATGTTAGCTCAGTCGGTTTAGGCGCTATCCTTGCACGGCACAGTGGACACCCAAATGCTCAAAGGTATATTGTGGCCTATGACAATAGAAGGCTTACTCACAACCTGAGAAGGAAAGTATAGCTGTGGTATGGACTTGTGAATATTTCCATGTATTCCTGTATGGAAAGCCTTTTACGCTTGTGGCTTTACTGACTATCTTTAGCAGTACAAAGCCAAGATGCCTCCTCGCATTAAATGGTGGGGACTACAATTACAAGAGTACAATTATACCATTGTGCATCATCCAGGGAAGGATCAAAACCCTGCGGACTACTTTACCAGAGTGCCTATACTAGGTCAGAGTACTCCATCCAAGACGGCTGAAGCCTACATTAATTTCATTGTAAAATCAAATACACCCGCTGCTGTATCGCTAGCTCAGATCATCACAGCCACGAGCCATGATAGCGACTTGCTGAAGTTGAAAGACATAATTACACATCAGTCATGGAACTGATGAACTCAATCTCTCACCAGTGATGGTGAATATCAAAAATACAAAACGATAAAGATGAACTGTCCATAACTCAGGAAGGAGTTATATTGCAAACATTGAGAATCCTGATTCCGGGGAGTCTGCAGCAGAAAGTAATTGAGGTAGCTCACGAAGGGCATTGTGGTACTGTTGCCATCAAAAGAACTCGCTGAGACCGAATGTGGTTTCTATATTTAGATGAGAGGGATGAAAAGGAACTCAAGGCCTGTCATCTATGCAACTGCCTTTCTACAAAGACTACTTACTCTTAACATGTCTGAACACCCTAAGCATGCATGGAAGAGAATAGCCATCGATTTTTTGGTCCACTCGATAATGGACATCATCTGATCGTAATTGTGGACGAGTACTCACTTTTTCCATTAATAGATGATCTCTCATCCACAACTCATGAGCAAGTCATTGAGAGATTAGATGGCATCTTTGCGACATGGGGCGTTCCAGCCATTTTGAAGTCTGATAATGGCCCCTCCTTTTAACAGTTTAGAATTCAAGGATTTTCTGGAGAATCTGAAAATAAAGCATCAGAAGAGTACACCTTTATGGCCTCAAGCCAACAGACTCATTGAGCATTGTACGAGTAGACTAAAGAAAGCAGTACAGCATGCTACTCTTGAGGGCTCAGTTTGAAAAGTGTATTGAATTCTACCCTACGAGCCTATCTTTCAACACCTCACTCGACCACAAGCGAATGTCCTTCGACTTAGATGTTCGGGAGCCCAATGACAACCAAGTTACTTCAATGGACCAATAAAAGTGAAGGAAATGAGAATACAATTCGTACAAAGGACTTGGTTAGCAAGCAGAAGATGAAACCCTATGCAGAAAAGAGTCGACGTGCTAAGAACATTGAGCTTAAGAGAGGAGATCTAGTAATTTTTGACAAATGCGAGGAAGGAAATCTGATGCTCCATATGATGCTGAACCTTTCTATGTAGTGTCCACCAAGGGACACATGGTGACTACCTACCTTCCTGGAAAGTCTGTTACCAGAGACTCGTTTCACTTTTGACATTTGATTCATCGTTCTTCTGATCGAGATGGTGAAGGAAAGACTGAACGTGGAAACTCATTGACTGCAGTTACCTCTTCACCATCTTCGAAAATCTCTGACACTGAAGATGACAGCTCCCACCTTCCAGTAACCAGATGGGGTTGAATAATTAAAGCGCCGAGAAGGTTTTTTGGAAGAACTGTAATTGTACATATATATA